>JBBMKD010000053.1:4668460-4780111 GCA_037834095.1 Argya squamiceps
GGAAGGGAAGGGAAGGGAAGGGAAGGGAAGGGAAGGGAAGGGAAGGGAAGGGAAGGGAAGGGAAGGGAAGGGAATCTGATGCAACTCAAGCCTCATCCAGAAAAATACAATACATTTTACTGATTTTTGTTATATTATTCCTTTCTGGCCCTCCATTTGGCCTCATGGGAAAATAATTTGTGTCACCTTAATGGGTCAGACATTTCCCCATCACCCATTGCATAATCTCAGAGTGAGGAAAAAGTGTGCTAAATTCCATCCCCCTCCACCCCTCTCTAATCCAGGCAGGAACTCATGGTCATGGAGCAAGAAAGGGCAAGTCAGGCTCTTGCTAAGACCTGCGGTATTCTGCAGTCCACAATCATCTGGGCTGGGTGTCTGTTGTGATTGCAGAGACCAATCTAAGGAAATGAGGCCTGGGGAAGGACAATTTCAGACTGTACCATTATTATATGGGCCCTGTTTTCTCTTTCTAGGGAAAGTATCATGACTCTGCTCTCATTGCAGCTGAAAGCAAAGTACATGAATGGGTAACACAAGCCATCATAACATGATTAAATTCTGATAACACGATTAAATTATCCCTTTTCTTGAGTGAAATATTAGCTTGAAGGAAAACATGGAAAAAATGCACCTGCCTGGTACAGAACTTGCATCTAACCTTGGAAAATATTCTTGGGAGTTTCTGCTTGACCCTGACCAAATCATTTAGTGCCTGGTCTCAGGGTTATTCACTCTTCAAGCACCTTGAAAAATGTGCTATGGAATAATGGACTGCACAAAGTGTCTGGGATCTTGTGCTCATCCTAAAGTGTATCCTGACTTGACATCATTGGGAAAGGGTTCTTCAGCTAGATGGCCCACTGGTTTGCTCTGAGGGGACATCTGTGTTCATTATTAGCCTGCTGACTGTTAATTACAATCATATTTTATAACTCAGAGTGAATATGAGGGTTCTGATGCTTGTCATTACAGGTGTATGTAGTTTGTAGTTTGGAAACTTAAGAATGAGCAAGAGAATCTTTTTCCTACTGCAAAAGGATTTAATCTAATTTTAGTGAAAAAAATACATTAGCCAGATGATGAGCCAGTACTCCATGATTTTTCTATTATTTTTCTATTTTTGTTTAGCTGTGGTGAATGTCAGGGACCTGGAGTCTGCAAAAAAGTAAATTTGACAAAACAGATGCAATGACATGTAAGAAAAATCACAAAAATCCTCCTTTTTTCCTCCTTCTTAGAACACAAGCTGAAGGAAAACTGTCCCTGGCACAGCTGCCATCAGTGGCAGTAGTGAAATTTGTTTAGAGCAGCTTTAAAACCCACCTGGGGAACTGACTGTGATTTTAACTAATGTTGATAAGCAGATAGAGTCAACTCCAACAGAGTCCTCAGCTTTTAAGCAACTTTGGGCAAAGATCTTTACAACCAATTGATTCAAGGGTTCAAGGAAATGTTTTAGTTTACAGTAAAACTAACAATGTGTCATCATATTGAAGGCTTAAAAGCTGTGAATTTCAGGATTTAGGTTCCTCTCCAGCTTTTAGGGAAGTGGCAGGGTGTAGGTTGCAGGCATCTACCTTCTTCCAGGTTTTCCCACTCTCTTCTGAGCAGCATGGCAGTACTGACATTGTCAGAGGCACAGTGCTGGAGGTAAGGGGTTCTCCCTGCCCATTTTATATTACCAATGGAAACAGAACTTTGCCAAATGAAAATATTGTTTTTAGCCAGAGCTTTCAACCTTCTTGTGTTACGATTCTCTTTGCTGACTTGCACCAAAAAACCATTACCCCCTGGGCCTAGAACGTGCTCTGTAATGGTCTCCAGTGATGTTGCCATATGCAAAAAAAGAACAACACTGCTGACAGGGGGGATATTTCACCTAACTTGTGAGGGAAAAGATTCCTTTATAGTAATGAAGAGAAATAAAGGACTTTATATTGAACTGTTCACAACACCTACTTTTAGATCCACAGAATCAGAATCACAGAATGTTTTGGGCTTGAAAGAACTTTTAAATATAATCTAATCCACTCTCCTGCCATGGGCAGAGACATCTTTCACTAAACCAGGTTACTCCAAGCCTCATCTAACCTATCCTTGAACACTTCCAGGGATGGGGCAGCCACGACTTCTCTGGGCAGCCTGTGCCAGGATCTCACCACTGTTCCAGTAAAGAATTTCTTCCTAATATCTAATCTAAACCTACTCTCTTGCATTTTAAAACTGCTGCCCCTTGTTCTGTGTTAATAAAAAGGGATTTTTCTGTCTTTTTACAAACCTTTTTAGGTGTTGAAAGGACATGACAAGGTCTCCCCAGGGCCTTCTCTTCTTCAGGCTGAACAACTCTAACTCTCTCAGCCTGTCTTTATAGAATAGGTGTTTCAGCCCTCTGACCATTTTCGTGGCCCTCATTTGGACTTGCTCTAACAAATTCTAATCTTTCTTGTGCTGAGAACCCCGTATTTGTACACAAAACTTCAGGAGGGCTCTCACAAGGGCAGAGAAGGAGAGCAGAATCACCTCCCTTGATCTGCCCAAGCTTCTTGTGATGCAGCCCAAGATACTTTTGGGGAAGAAGGGTCTCATCCTCCCCTTTGGCCGTGGTTCTGAACTACAAGCTCAGGTGGAAACATTAATATTTGTTTAGCAGAATCCCAATCTGCTTGTATTGTACATTCTAAATAAAACTCATCATTTATCAGAGATTTCAGTACCCATGGGACCCCTCAAAAATGCAAGTCTTGTTTTAAGACCCCTCCTCTCTTTCTGTGTGTTTACACATGCCAAAGTTCACGTGTTAAAGCAGTCTGTGGCACAAAGGTTTTACCTTCTAAGTCAAGGTGGACTAAAGGCACACAGTTCTATTATCCCCATTTCACAGAGCTGGAAATGAGACTCAAGCAGATTTAGGGACTTGCCCAAGACGAGACAGGAAACCTTTAGCATGACCAGGAATCAAACCCACATCTCTTCTTTTCTTTAGCTAAGAAACTAGTGTTTCTCTAGGTAGAGAGCACAAATAAGATGGGAAGTGGTACTTTGAAGCCCCTTTTCTCAAGATAACGTCACTGTTATTGTTATAATTTAGCAATAGATGTTATCAATATAAGAGTAAAGCCGGTTGCAATTTGAGTTTATCCTTTGTAATGACTCACTTCTTCCATACTGCCCACAAGAAGTGAACTAATAACCAGTTATTCCCCCTGGATTTCTCAGTATGAATTGTCTCTGTGTTACTTGCTTTTAAGCTACAAGACAGATTTCCAAGTCACCTCAGCAGAGTCATATGGTACTATCAAACCCCCCACTAGACCTCTTGGTGACCTCCTGGTGACCTCCTGATGGAAAGGAGGCTGCAGACACATATCTAAACATCACCATGGTGCTTCTTGATGGTCCATTCCTCTGACAAAAGGCAGCCTGCGTTCAGAATTTGGACTCCTCAGGTCCATAAAATATGTTGGATTCTTTAAGATTTGTCAGTTTTGGTGGGTTTGAGCTTACGCAGTTAATTTGACTATAACTGATCATAGAATCGTAGAATATCTTGAGTTGAAAGGGATCATGAACATTGAAGTCCAGCTCCTGGCCCTGAACAGAACAGCTCCAAGAATCCTACCAGGCACCTGAGAGAGCTGTCCAAATGCTTCTTGACCTCTGTCAGGGCCAGTGCTGTGACCATTTCCCTGTTCCAGCACACAGTTAGCCTCTGGTGATGAGCCTTTTCCCAATATCCAGCCTAAACCTCCCTGACACAACTTCAGGCCATTCCCTCTGGTCCTATCTCTGGTCACCGGTGACACTTGCAGGTGCTCTACCCACTGGAGCAGGATCTGAAAGGCAGACACTGGGGGTCCACAGGGAGTTTGGAACTGTCAGCAAAACCACTACATGTCACAGAAAACACATTCCTGAACTCTTCTGAGTGTGCACCCATGAAGATCCAGAAAACTCCATAGTTACTATTGAAACAGTTTGGTCTACCCAGTTTAGCCTACCTTAATTTTTTTCTTCCCCTGACAAAACAGTGAATGACCACACTTAGAATCATGGAATCATTTATGGTGAAAAAGATCTCTAGGGCAGTTGAGTCCAACCATTAACCCCACACCGCCAGGTCCAACACTAAACCATGTCCCCACATGCCACATCTACATGTCTTGAGGTTTGGCAAGCAGATCTGTGTCAGGATGGGATCAAATCACCTGTTGAAACGAATAGGACTCCTATCACTGAATATAATAGGACTTTTGACATTGAATCTATCTATCTATCTATCTATCTATTTATTTACTTATTTTGAGGATGAGCCATTCCAGGTTGTAATGTTTTTTTTTCCTTATAGCCAGTTCTTTTACACAGACTAAGCATTTAATCACTGCCCCAAACTAGGTAGCTGCTGCTCAGAATAAAGAAATCAGTGCTTTGCTGAAACACTTAAAGTGATATCGGGTAACAAAACAATCTGTGTTGGGCTTTTCCTATTGAGTATTTTGGTGTTTAGAATATGCTTCATTAACTAACATGGTTAACTAACACCTTTAAAAAATGTCACAAGTAATGTTTGTTTCAGGGATTTTATATGGTTTTCCCCTGTAGTCTTTCTCTATTTGCATATCTATTTCCCCCCCACCAGCATTTTTAAAGCTTATTAGTGAAAGTGCAACATTTTGCAGATTATCTCAGAGTCGCTGAAGATTTGTTGTGGTTTTTTTTCCCAGAGACTGGTAAAATCACACTGGCTCCAGAGGTTCAACTTTCTGCCCCTGCCAAAGGAGGTCATCAGTAGCATGGAGTCAGCTTTGGATATCTCCCAATCAGAAACAAATAAAAGTTGGCCCACTGGGACTTCAGCTAGGCTGTATCTGCCCTTCCAATGAACAGTTAAGCTTTGTAGTGTGCCTGCTTGAGAAAGAGCTGTTTGTCTAACCCCTGAACTGCTCAATACATTAATCTGAAGCATAATTTAACTCTGTCTGAGCTTCTGAACATGGCACCAATAAGTGGTTAGGATAGATTCATCAGCCTTAAAAATAATAATTTCTGAGGTTTTTCTGGAAGATAGTTTTCCCTCTCCCTAAGACTAATTAGAAGTGAGAATCTTTGCAGGAACATACCCAACACAGAGCACAGTTCATAGGGTTCTAAGCAGGATGCTCCCCCTCAAAACCTTCATGTTACTGTTTGTGCCTGGAGTTTGTGAGTCAGCTGTAGGAGGCAGACCCAGGTTTTCTGTTGGCCTTCTGTTTGGGGAATGTGGTTCAGCTGTGCATCACTGTGTTGTCCCTCTGCCAGCTAAGAACAAAGATCCAGTCAAAAGGATGGGAAAATGCATTTCTATCCTGCATGAGGAGGAGCCAAGCCTTGATCAGATCTGGATATCTTCAAGCTTCAGAGTTAAGAGACTCCTGGATTCAGTGTGAGTTCATCTGTTTCTGAACCCAGATTTAAAGTCAGGGAGTCACAGGGACCATTGATCCCTGTGTGTGTGTAGGTCTAAAAAAAGGGAAAAAATAGAGGAAAAAAAAGGAGGAGAATGAATGTTTGTGAAAAAATAGTAGGTGTCACACTTTCGGCTTTTGAAATGCTGAGTGATGCAAGACCCAACATTCTCCTCTCACACTCAGTCCTTGCTTTACTTCATGAGCATATACATACTTCATTCTCCAGATTGCCCCAGAGAAAAACAGAGTAATAGTTCACTCTTCTAAGATTTTGGCTTCTGAGAGCCATTGTTTCGTTCCTCAGAATCTAGGTCATTAAATATCAGTCCTGACTTAGTGCTGGAATTTTCCAGTTGCACTCTTTAGGATTTTGCTCCTGCCCTATTAGGAGGGATCATTGAATAATAGAATCACAGAATGGTTTGGGTTGGAAGGCACCTTAAAGACCATCACATTCCACCCTCTGCCATGGGCAGGGACACCTTCCACTTGACCAGGTTGCTCTAAGCCCTGTCTAGCCTGGCCTTGGCATCCACAGCTTCTCTGGCCAGCCTGTGCCAGGGCCTCACCACCCTCACAGTAAAGAATTTTTTTCCTAATATCTATTTCAAACCTGCCCTTTTCCACTTTAAAACCATTCCCTCTTTTCCTATCACTACACATGCTAGCAGCAAGTCTCTTTTTTCCATCTTTCTTGTGAACTCACTTCATTAAATGGAAGGCCAAAATTAGGCCACCCTGAAGCCTTTGCTTCTCTAGCCTCTAACAATCCCAGTTCACTCAGCTTTTAAATGGGTGGCTTCAGGCTGAGGTAAATCCAGGGTGTTTATTGCCCCACTCCACATAACATGTAAGAGTTTATTTTGCAAAAGGAGCTATTTCTTGTAGATACTGACAAATGAATCAGGAGTTGCCATGCAACCTCATAAGGTGTACTATCTGTCCAAGTAAAAAAAGGCAGTGTGGAAATTATGGAACTAATCCTTAAGTGCTATGGCCTCACAAGGTTCTGCTGTTGGTCTTGCTGACTTTCAAGAGACCATCATCTCCATGGATTATAACAAAAGAGCTGGTCCTACTGCAGACCACCTGTGTTTCAGTCAAATTCCTTCTCTATGTGTTTTCCTTTTCCTAAAGCTCTGACTCCAACAATCAAGCTGTTATGAGAGATAATTAAATTTTCCTTAAAAATGAGTGCTAACAGAGCTGTCAAAATTTCACAGAGAGAAATCTTGAAAATTTAGATCTAAGCATATGCTTGAGCAGTGCTGAAATGTGCAAAGAGATTAAATCTCGTTTTTCTTGTATTATCATCAGTGTAGAAATAATGGCGTTTGCAGCTCAGGGAGTGCAAGAGTTAATAGGCAATGACAGAACTCTGGGATCTTGGCAAGTTGTGGATTGTGTGATGAACACAATCCCTGTTGCAAGGAGTTTAGAGTATAAAAAAGGTGGGATAAGATGGACATGGACAAGCCAACAAGGAATATGATGATATTATCCTTTTCTACCAGATTACTGATTTACTGACAGAACAGGCCTGAATCTTAATGAGGGATTTAATCAGAGAAGGATGTAATTTTTCAGCTGGAACCCCTTCAGTGAAACTGTAGAGTTGACAACATCTATTTTGCCTGCGAATTTTTGTCATATGAGCTAATTTATTCATTAACCATAGCTGAAAAATATCTTGGAAAAATAAAATATTTTAACATTTTATGATTAACTGTCATGAATTTTTAGCTAAGATTGTTTAAAAAATGTATTTAAAAATTAGAAATTATATTAAAGCTTAGTGAAGCATTTGCTCTTAACCAATGTGATATATTTATTTTCAGTCACTCCTTTGCCCAAATATCCCAACATTTATCTTCTTGCTGAGCTTGATGATGATGATAAAAAGATTATGAAGAATTAACAGGAAAGCATAAAATTTCCCATTTTTACAGCAGTTTGTCTCTTGACTAAGGGGAAGATGTTTGCGAAGGTAAATGGGGCAGGTGAAGAGCCTTGGAGACAAAGGCAGAGAGATCATTTAGCATGTTCATTGTAATAAGAAAGATAATGGTTTTAAACTAAAAGAGGGCAGATTTAGACTATATGTAAGGAAGAGCAATTTAACTTTGATGGTGGTGAAATATTGGCACAAGTTGCCCAGGGAGATGGTGACAGCCCCATCCCTGGAAACATGCAAAGTTAGGTTGGACAGGGCTCTGAGCAACCTGATCAGCTCATTGCAGGGGCATGCACTAGATGACCTTTAAAGGTTCTTTCAAACCCAAATAGTTAAATGATCCCCTTTTTACCCAGACCAGTTTTATCCCTTCACTAGGCCGGTGTAGCTAATGAGGAAGGTGTCACTAATGAGGAAGGCAGGAAGTGACAGGAAATCACCAGTCCCAGCTACAGTAACCCTGTTACCCCTGGGTTCACTGTGCTGTCTTTCATTACCTGTCCTAATATTTTTTGTTTTCTGGACAGAGATAAGGCAGGAGGTAAACTCACTCATTTGGTGCTGAAAGGCATGGAATGAAATGCAGGACTAATTCCCCTACCTACAGTATTCCAGCCCCATCAGGGGCAGAACTGTGGCTCCCCTGCACATCCTTTAGGAACAGGCACAACCATAATCCCCCCAACTCACAAAGCCGGCAAACCCTGAGGCTGATTTTGCCAGCTGTGATGGTTATTGGGTGGTGAGGGGGAGGGGATAAATACCTGGAGAGAGGAGATGCTTTGCTATGAAATATCTGAGGACGTGCTGTCACAGTGCAGAGTGTCTGCAGCCCCCAGCTCTGCATGGGGGAAGCGGCGCCGGGCTGTCACCGGCGCTCCTGTGGCTCCCACACCTAGAGAGCTTGACAGAGCTGTTTAGCCAAAGTGCATCACACTCCCTGCTGCCCTCGTTCTGCTTAATCTGCATTCTTGCAGCTCAGTAATCCTCATGGGGGGACTTCCTATAAATAGTGCTTTGGCAATTAAACCCACTTTCCTTGCAAACTAAGCTTTAATTGCTATTGGCAGGTATCTCGCGTGAGTGTCTCCTATGGAGGAACCAGAGGATGAAACACATTTTAAATAATGAGGGTTTATCTTTGGTGAAGAAAGGAAAGTTTATCTTAAATGCTAATGCTATTATCTAATCGAGCATCTAATGTTTTTCTATGCAGTTTGCCCCTCTGAGAGCACCACGGAGCAGAAATGTGAGCTGTAAAAATCCTGCTGTGCTCATGGAAATGTCTAAATTTCTCTCACACATTTTCAGGGAAACCAGGTCAAAGATTACACCTCCGCAGCATTTTTTTGGCAACATGCATTCATTATTTTTAATGCATTTTACTCAGATTTCAATCAGAATTATATTCAAAGAAAACAACAAATCACAGTAGAGGAATGGCCCCTCTGCCCTTAGAAAACAGGTGGATACACATCCAGGTCAATCCACTGGTCAGCTGTGGTGTGCAGAGGAGATGAGGGTCATCTGTTTCAGAAGCAGGTTTAGCTGTTCTGCCTCCTGTTTCATGAGCACTTCACATTCTTAAATGACACCTGGAAATCCGAACAGGCACAGTGGAGCCTATCATAAAGGGAAAGAGGGATTTGGACTATTTGGAAGTAAATCCTGAGATTATTTTTACATGAACCTGTAAGAACGATATTGGTATGCATGTAAGTGTGCATAAAACAGCTGCTGCTCCAGCCTCCTTGCATGCTGAGTGTGCTTTGCTTCAAATCAACATTCTTGGGCTTCTGGGGGAGCAGGAGCAATCCAGATATGCACAGAAAACCAAGGTTTTTAAAACCTAAATATGGCATCTGATTATGTGAGGTTTAAATAAAACCACCGATGATACAGTCCTGTATCATACACTGTTCCCAATATGGGTCAAATTCTTTAAGGTGGTGAAGATTTTATGTGTGTATGGCTCGTTTTAATTTGGTATAAAGTCACATGAGACTCACGAAAATGAATGTGTGATAAATTTCTGAAGAAAAATATAGCATATACAAGGGGCGATGTTGCAAAAATTTATTTTTTATATTATTAGTGAGATTATCTGTAAAATTCATTTAAATAGAGCACATACACGTATTTTGTGCTCACTTTTTATAAATATTCAGATTTGACTTTTCCTTCTGGGAATGTTTTCAGCAAGTGCATGGTGGCCATGTCTGAGCTTTGAATTTGTAGAGGGAATGTGTTTGTACTGAGCGAATGAATGTCCTGAGCTCAATCTTGCTAGGAACCTCACACACCAATTAAACACTGATAACTGAAAAAGGGTGACTTTAGACTGGATATTAGGAAGAAATTCTTTACTGTGATAGTGGCAAGACATTGGCACAAGTTGCCTAGAGAGGCTGTGAATGTCCCATACCTGGAAATGTTCAAGGCCAGGTTGGATGGGCCATGGAGATACCTGGGATAGTAGAAGATGTCCCTGCCCATGGCAGGGTGGAATTGAGTGACCTTTAAGGTTCCTCCCAACCCAAACCATTCTGTAATTCCATGACACTGTGTTGGTGGCACTGAACTATGTCACCCTTCAACTGGAGACTGCCTCAGTAAACTGCAGAAGGCCAAAAACAACCAGCAGTTACAGTTTAAAGAATTCTTTTGAATAAAAATCTCAAAGAATACAGGTCAAATTTGGAGATTTTTCAAGGAAACTGATGGCCAAATTTATTTTAGACCCTATGTGCTACCTCTCTATCTGGCCTGGGACATCTGTGAAGCCACATTTTGGCCATTTAATTTTAAAACCAACCCTGGACCATAGTATCACTTGTATTTTTGGTCCAGGCATAGAGACTTTTGAAAATCCTGCTAGGCCTCTTGCTATGTTTAAGCACATTTAAAATGAATTAAGCTCCGTGTGCTGCTCAAAAAGTCAGTTGGCTTTATTCCATCTCAATTTCTAGAGAAAGTAATACATGAAGTATTATTTTTTTTACCTAATTTTAAATTAAACACAATGTGATTGCATTTCTTACTTCTGTCTTACCCCAGGTACCAACACTGGCAATAATTTTAACTGCTAATGTAACTGGTAGAAACTTTTTATTTGCTTGCTTTTCTAACAACTTTCTTTTTTATTCTGTTCACATTTGTAATCTTAACAAGGGAGAAAATGCTTATAGAGAAAACATAAAGGTATAGAAAGTCACAGAAATGCAGTCAAGAAGAATAATGGGTAGTAAATCAATATTTATAAACATAACAGCTAATAGAAAAACAGGCTCATACCCATTTGTTTTAAAAATAGGTTGCTGCAAAACCACGTAAATGAATATTTAATTTAATGATGTTTTTTCTATATCAAGTATAGTTCTCTTTATAAAAGCCCATGAACACTGACAATAATGCACAATAAATATTAATAATTACCCATAATGGGTAATTAAAATTTAATAATTAGTATGAAAGTCAAAGTAACAAGAAAGAATCACTTGATCACATTCGAAACATTCAGTATTTGAAGGATGTTGTATAATCATTACAGCATAGGTTAATGATTGTCCATTTGAAGTCTGCACTCATTTACGTTCATGGTTATTGGAATGTAACAGTTGATAGAGCATTTCATGATAGAAAAAATTGAATATGTAAATATTATTCCAAATGTGAGTCCACTGTGATGGGGTTATCTCTGCAAATGTAGCTCACATTGGTGGTATTCTATAAGGAGGTTGCTTTTTGAAGTGCCTCTGCAAAAATAGGTTTAATTTAGGGGAGTTCAGGTCAATATGCTGCACAAAAATAGAGAGATTTTGTGTATGTAAACACTGCTCAACTGAACCAAATGTATTTATTTTAAAATACTCTGCTACCCTGCAGCTGAGGATCTGGATCACATTTTCCAATACTTTGCAGAGTTAGAGTTGTATAATCTTTTGCACTATATTTTGGGGTTCTGACATACTCCAATATAAAGAAGGGAAATAATTTATCAAAAAATATATTTTGGCTCATCAGAATCATTTATAAAGACAAGGAGCAGAAGATGGCCAAAATACATCTCCTGTGGGATAACATGCTGATGTTTCATAATGTACCCAGTTCTTTTTGAGGTCTTCTGTTTGGTTTTGTTTAGGGGTTTTTTTTTGTGTTTTTCTTCTGATGAAACAGTTTTTTTAAAACATGCTTCAAATGGAGTAAACTTATTCTTAATAAAACACATCCATCTTGCTGAATGATGTAAGTTTTTGGTATTAACTTATTTAAAGGATATATTTTTAATCCCATTTCCAGGAACTTTTTGTTAGCAATAAAAGTCCTCCACATCTCCCAAGTTATGAACACTCTGGCCACTGAACTACTTTATCTTCTTGTATTCAGAATGAGATTTGTGGTCAGCTTGACAAGTCACCCAAAAACCTTGAGAAGCCACATAAACCCCATGTTTCTTTGTTTTGTTTTTAATCTCTTTTTTTTGTTCGTTTGTTTTTGGATTTTTTTTGGTTTGAGTTTCAGCGAGCTCAGTTTTCTGATCCTGTTGTCTGTGCCTCTGGGTGGAAAATCAGGAAGCACACTTCTTCTGCAAAAATTCAGTAGCACATTGGAATATTTTTATAGTGGCATAGTACAAGGGGACTGATTATTGTCAGGGACTTGTCACATGTCAAGCCCTGTCTCTAAGACCAATTAAGTGAAGCAAGGAGTGCAGATGAGCAAGAAAATTACTAAACAAGGAAAACTGTTTCTGAACCAATATAATTATTTACAGTAGCGACCAATCTCTGCCTTTTCATTGCTTCATGCCCTCTGGGGCTATTGGTGGTCAAATTGTTTTGCAATGGGTTTATCTTTCCCATTTCTTAAATGAGGAAAATGAGTGCAACTTGCTGGAGGAGGCAAAACAAGCCTGGGGAGCTGCCAGGATGTGAAATACTCGTGGAAAACAAAATCCGAGGTGAGAGGAGAGGGAGAGGCTCTAAGGGAGTTGCAGCCTCCATTTCCAATGCTATGGAGGGAAATTCCAGTACCGGGGAGGGGAAACTCCAGCATGACTGCTTGGCACACCTGCCTCTACCTGCTGACCTGCAGGCAGCCCCAGCATTGTCCCACTGGTACTCCAGCCAATCCCTAATAAAAATTCCCAATACCTACCATCCAGGGGTGCAGAATCCTGGAATCATAACATTGGTAAGGACAGGATCATCAGGTCTCTGGAATCATCAGATCTCTGGAATCATCAAGTCCAGCTGTCATCCAGCACCACCACCATGCCCACCACTAAACCATGTTCTCAAGTGCCACATCCCCACATTTTTTGGACACTTCCAGGCATGCTGGCTCTACCACTTCCCTGGGCAGCCTGCTCCAAGGCTTTACAACCCTTCTGCAAGACACAGCACGGCCTCAGTGGCTGTGGAATAAATGTTCTCCTGTGACTGAGCAGGAAAAATTCCTCATCCTTTTGTGAATGCATCATTTCCTATTTTGTGTAGAGATACAGAAGGCAAGTGGATCTGTGGCGGTTTTCCAGGCAGAGCAGGAAAGGAAAGCTTTTCTAGTATGTAATAACATAACCAATCCCTACATACAACTGTTTAAGTCAAACACGCAATAGAGGAAAAAAGACCGAGGAATTCTGTGCAAGTCAGTGAAATTAGCTTTTTCCTAAAATGGAGAATTAGAATGTTTCATGAAATTAATGGAAAGAGGATCTTAGAAAGAATAAAGAGGGGCCTGGATAAATTAAAGATTTTATCTGAAACCAAACTGGAGTAATTGACTAAATTAACTTGTCTTAAAGAGACATGTACTGAGACATTGCAAAATAAAGAAAAGATAAAAGGAAATTAGAGAGTGTAATATGGCATATAAACAGCACTAGGAGAAAAAAACTGAAGGGAAAAGTAAGAATTCTAGTGTCAAAGGGGAAGAAGAAAGGCTTACATGCATAAAAGTGACAAAATGTACCATTTTATTTTTCAACAAGAAATATAACAAATCTTTCTGCTGTTCCCCTAAAAAGAAAATAAGAAATCCGTATTCAAATAACATATCTCAGGGAGTAGTCTTCAAAAAACTACACCTCAAAATCATCTCAGCCTTTCTTTATTTAATTATTAAAATTTTTAGAAATCATGGGAAGGCCCTGAGCAGCAACCATAATTTGATTTTTCCTACTGATGTGTAGAAAAAACCAAGACAAACGTCATAATATCTGGTTTTTAATTTGGCCAGTATCTAGAATTAATCACAAGCAATGTTTTTTTGATCAATACAATGATATATAGATGTAAAAACCCTGAGATTTTTAAAGATACCTTTCATTTGTTAAGGCAGCTACCACAAGCCTGTTAAAACAGTAGAAGCCCTAGTGTGTTATGTTAGCAGAACACAAATCCAGTGCCCTCAGTTTAGAAAATATTATATGAAGGAATAATGTTAATGATGCAAAGCCCCTGCATAAACCAAGCAAAGCTTTTTGCGCAACTCCTTCTTCATTCCTGATCAGAATATTAAGTTAAGATTGCATTCAGGAATGAAAAAAAAGTGGTTTTGTTAATCTTGCAGACTTCACTTCAAAGCTCTTTTTCTATTTCTTCCTATAGCCTAGATTAGCTATTGCTGTTTTTATTTGTATCATCATCATCGATATCAATACCAACATTATTAGTAACATGATTATAATTAAAAATAATATTTGCAATTAGTAGCCCTAACCAGAGACTGAACACACCAGATTAAATATTTTATATATATATATATATATATATATACACATGTATGCATGTATATCCCCATACCTAAATGCTTAAAGACTTTTTTCATGAGGCAGTGAGTTTACAACAATGGCAATTGCTTCTCTTAAAAGACTGAGGTCTGGAGAGAATGACAAAGAAAAGATTCCTTTTCCAAGAAATTGAGGAAAAGCAGTGGGTGAGTGGGATGTGCCTCTACAGCAGGGCTAATGCAAGACAGAAGTCAAAAAGCCTCATGGTACTCTCATCCTTTGGCTGGAATCACAATGTATTTTTATTCTACGTTTGGCAAGGGCACACCTTATACTCTCAGCTTTCCTGTTAATTTCAACTCTTACCAAAATCAAAGCTTCAGTAGCATGGGAAGTGTTCAAGGCCAGGTTGGATGGGGCCTCAGACAAACTAAATGAGTGAAAAGAGTCCCTGACCATTGCAGGGGGGGTGGAATTAGATGATCTTTCAGGTCTCTTCCAACTCTATTCTATGTTTCTATGATCCTATGAGTCTATGATTAAGCTTTTCTTAATTGCAATGAGATTTCAGAAATTCTCACTCGTAGCTATAATCTGAGAGATCCATTTCCTCATTTTTTCAGTCTGTTTTTGTTTGTTTTTGTTTTTGTTTTGGTTTGTTTTTGTTTTGGGGTTTTGTTTTTGTTTTGGGCTTTTGTTTTGTTTCGTGTTGTTCTGGTTTGGTTGGTTTTTTGAGTGGAAACAAGAAATCTCTATAATGTGTATATGTCTCTGTCAGAGTACGTCCCTCAAAATGCTTTTATAACAATGGCCTAGATCTTTCAAGGATACTCACTTTTTGATAAATTATCCAAGATCACTATGAGAAGGTATTGGATATAAATCCTGCCATTCAAAGGAAAGGTCTTGTTAGTTAAAAATTTAAGAATTAACAAGGGGATGAGATGTTACATATAAGTGAACCCCAGGAAAACATAAGTGCCTGTAGACACCAAAGTAGTAAAGATGCCACTGAGCAGTGGAGTAGTAAAGATGGGGAACTGAGGCAGGACTCTCAGAAGGATTTAAATACCTGTTTCAATGAAATAATGACTCTCAAGCCAATGACTGAGCCGCCGGCATCCTTTTCAAAGCCCTGTGACAAGAGAGGGACACCAACCCCCATTTCCCAAGCCCCCAGCCACCCCTCCTGTGACTGGATGAGCTTGTTTTGCTGCCTCTTTTCACAACATCACCATGACAACAGTGACTGCTCTCTTTTTTTGGCTGGTGCTCAGTGCGCATATTGATGGTGATCAACAATGAGGTGCCACCACGATGAGCAAATAGATTAGACCCATGTGCTACCCCATGGTCAACACAGACAAGGAGCAGATCTGCAGCCCTCAGATCACTCCTTTTATTCCTCCTCCTGAGCCCTGCAGTGTCCTTTCTACTGACACCTAAGCTAGCATTCGACGATAGTATTATTTACGTTTTTAATTACATTGTGTGTACTGGGTATTTACTCTGAGCACAAGTGGCAAGCTGCTTGGGAACTAGTGTTTCTGCAGTGCTGCTAATTAATTGATGATAAATAAGTAAATAAAGAGCCGGCAGAAGCAGAAGGAAAGAGTATAGCCTGCTACTTTCCTTTCCAGAAAACTCTATCCTCCCTAGATTTTTTTCTTTCTCTTTTTCACCCCCGTTATCACTCACCTTTTAATTGAAACAAGGTTGACATTTGGTTTCCAAACCTTCCCCCATAAGCAACAAATGACACTGAAAATGGTCTCAATGTTTTTTCTTTCTTTTCTTTGTTTCCTGTACTGGGATGATGGGTCTTTGGGTTGCTCTGAAATTCCTTACACACACAGTCCCTGATAAGTCAGGTCTGGCAAATCTTCCCTATGTGCCATCGTTTGAAATTTAACTCAAGAACAATGAAGGAGAATAATTGTGAACACAGAGAAGGAGCTGGGATGAAAACAGAGTAAGAGCTCCCCTGCCTAATTTTTATTGAGGATAAAAAACTACTCCACCCTCTTCTCCATAACTAACAATCATGCTGCACAGATAGGAAACAGTTTATTAAAGTGCAACCACAAGAACTGGGCTTCCAAATGCTACACTTGCAACTGTTGAATGTTTCCCAAAAACATCTCATTGGGTAAATCCTGGCCACTTTCATTATGTGACTAAGGCTTTCTTCAGCCTATCAGCACATAGCAAAAATCTTGTTCATTTGCTTAGTTCTCCTGCATTTAAAAATCTGGTCAAGATGAAACAAGCTGTATATTATAACAGACATTTAAATATGAGTTGGCCCAATGAGTGTTTTAAGAGGAGTGGATATCTGGTTTGTGTTCATTAACAGATAGAGTTATCCAGTAAAGGAAAGGCCAAATTTGGGAGTTGAATTATGTAGCAAACCTTGGCTTTCTAGTGCTGTTGATGGTTTTACAACTGCTTTGCCTAAATGGGAGCAATTATGGAAAGGGCAGGTCTGGGCAATGGAGACCATGCCAGTGTGTCTGTAGCCTCACTGAAGGAATAATATAATTTCTGAAAGCTTTAGATATGCAAAAGGACGGCTGAAAAAAGGGCAAAATTTTAGAAACATGCCTAAAAAACTGTTGTGTACATACCTGGGCTGGATTCTGTGGAGGACCCACAGGAAAATAAGGTATTGGTTCCCACCTGCGCAACACATGTGGTGTGAATTGACAAGGAAGTGATCACAAGGCTTTTTTCCTGTCTTCACAATAGCTACATCCAGAGCACAAAAGACAAAGTACATGAGTCTTTCCTTCGTTTTGTTCCTCTTCATTCATAAAGGACAATTCATTAAGAGAACTTGGGCATCAGGATGTCAAGCACTGTGGTGGCCAATTTTCATGCAGCTACCTGCAAACTAGAGTTCTAATTGCCTGTCAATAGAGGCAACAAAAGCCATAATATTCAGCACAAAACTTGCCTAATTCTGCCAGAAAGAAATGGCTGAGATGAAAGTTTGTTTATTT
Organism: Argya squamiceps; assembly: GCA_037834095.1. Lineage (NCBI taxonomy): Eukaryota > Metazoa > Chordata > Aves > Passeriformes > Leiothrichidae > Argya > Argya squamiceps. The sequence goes on from JBBMKD010000053.1 coordinate 4,685,597, forward strand.
CCTACACATTCCTGAGGGTTTGAAGCCTTCCAGCACTGAAGTTGTATATACATCCCAGAACATTTCTAAATTAGACACTCAGAACTTTTCTTTCAAAAGGTTGGTGAAACAAATGCATCAATCTTTTCTTTACAAAAAAACTTCAAAATAGAGTATATTTATTGAAAAAGTAGAAATTTTAGCTGAATCTCTTAACTCTTTGGAACTGCTTTAACCCATATTCAGCACTCTCTTGATATGTGTCCTGGGATGTGAAGGGCAGGGGGAAGTTGCCATAACCTTTCTGGTCAAGTCTATTTGACTCCACCAGTTCAGTTGAAGGAAAAACCACATTTTAGCACAGATCTATAGTTTAATGACTGGAGAGACTGGAGTTCCCACTGCATTGAATACTTAATAGCAGGTATTAAAATATTTAGTGGTCTCCAGGCTAGAAGCCAAACTCCCCCTCCCCACAAGCCAGGTGGGTGCCTTAAATAGGTTATGAAGCAGCCCAGTGACACATCAAGATCTCTTCATATAGCCAGTTTCCACACACAACATGTACCTTGGAGAGACAAGGAAAAAGAGAACACCAGGAGTAGCTCATATGTGCACAGCACATGTGCAGCTTCCCTCCTGCACTTTGATACACTTTTATTTTGGACTTAAGGAATATTGAATTATTCCCTGCAAACCAGAACAACCTCAGCAAAGAGATCTGAGGTCATCCATACCCCTAGAAATCCTGGAGAAATTTATTCTGGAGTTAGCTTGAAATCAATCATAATTGATTAATCATACCACACTCCCAGGACATGATGTGACCTGCAGAGTGTCACCCTCTGAGTCTTGCAAAAGATGTGAACCCCCTGAAAAGAGGAGCTCCTGAGACCTCCTGGTTGAGGTGTCTCACCTGTTAAATGAGAGATAGGGGACCCTATGAGAAAAGAAGGACAAAGTTTTTAACAGGATCTATTGTGACAGGACAAGGGAGAATGGTTTGAAAGAAATAGGGTCGATTTAGATTAGCTACAAGGAAGAAGCTGTTTACAAAGGTGGTGGTAAAACACTGGCACAGGTTGCCCAGAGAGGTGGTGGAGGGGCTCCATCCCTGGAAACTTTAAGTGTCAGGTTGGATGGGACTCCAAGCTACCTGTTCTAGTTGAAGATGTCTCTGCTAATTGTTCAGGTCACCTTTAACAGTCCCTCCCAACCCACACTCTTCTACAATTCTGTGATTCCAGAAGTCTCTAATGTCAAGTGGGGACAGAAATGAATGTAAGTCCTTAAAAGTGGGGCACACTCTGGGGAGTCCTTATACAGAATAGGACTGTAGTACCTACCCTTAATTTGGCAATTATGCTTTGTGCTTTGAAACAACGTCCCAGATGGACTCCTGTGAGCAAGTAGGAAAACATATAATTTATATTTATCTTCCTGGGTTAGGACTGGTAGACAAGCCAAACTCCCAAGTCTTGGTGAAGTGGTGCTTTGGAAAGAGGTACTTCTGAGCACCTGTGGCTCCAGGAGAACATTATTACTGGGTAGCAGCAGCACCAGACAAGCTGACAACAAGCTGCTGAAGTGCCTTGTGAATCACTTGACAGAGATGTTCCAGCAGGGTTCTTGGCAGGAACAGATTCTTGCTGTCAAGAAGTATCTGCCCTGTCCACGCAGGAGCAATAATCAATTTGAAAGGCTGAGATGAGACACTGAGGTTTCAAGTTTAGCAAGGTATAAGAAATATTAAATTTCTGGATTTCTATTTTTATTCCTGGGGCTCGGCGCTGAGATTTAGGTTATTAAATCAGATTCTGAGTTTTCATTTAAAGGAAAACAACAACACGGACAACAAAAAAAACCCACCCACACACTGAGGAAAATAAAAGCAAAACAAAGAGATGGAGTGACACTCCAATCACTGGAATGTAACCAGATGAAACTGTGTGATCCTAGGCAGGGAATATTTGCTGCTGTTTGCTCCTTAGTTAATTAATTATTGCTGGCAAGTTGTGCAGGGTGTGGGCCTGTTCTTGGCTGCTTCACTCTATGTTTGATGCTGAGGCCAGGGGAACTCCAGAGGGTATTGTAAAAATTCCTCGCCTTGGGAGTGAAATAGAGAAAAAAACTCTGCATGCTCACTGTTGTTGTTGTTGTTTCAAATCCTGCCCCCATGGTAATTTTATGATGGTCCTTGATACTTTAAACCAACAAAGATGGAGGCTGCAAGTTCTGACCATCTTAAAGGTGTTAGGGAAATGTTACAGTGGAAAAAGGGAGAAAGGAAACCTAGAACAGGAGTTAGGATGCCTGTATGGGCCATAGCACATCTGGGCTTCATTCCCTGATTTGTTGTAGAATGTCACTATGACCTCAGTCAAATCACTTAGGGATGGGCTATTAAAGGGATTTACATACCTAAATCCACCATGACATTTTCAAAGTTGGAGCTCAGGCACTGCCTTGTCTTTCTCCTTCCTGCTGTTGCATAAAACTCCTGGGGGTGGTTAAACCCACCTTCCTGCTGGATGCTGTGGGGCTTGAGAGGAGCTTCCTCTGCCACGTCCCTACTCCTTGCCTTTCCTGTAATCTGCACCAATATGGGACCCAGGGTAAAACTGGATCAAGCAACCAGTTCTGCTGGAAAATAAGCAGTCAAAATGTCACCACAAGTGGTGAAAAAATGTCAAAAGCGGATAAAAATATGATTTTTCACCATGTAACACCACAATTATGTGATAGAAAAGAATGAGGCTGGATAGGGACAAGAAATAAAAATGAACATGAAAGGTAAGGTCAGCTCTTTCACTAACAGAAATAGATTGTTTTACTTTAATTTTTACAAGTTAATTTTTGTGCTGCTAACATGGTGATTGAAAATGGGCTTGAAGTCTTTTATGCTCCAAGAATGTATATTTATGGTCTGGCAATTAATTCACCTTATACTCAATATTTGAAAAAAATGATGTAAATAAACATGCCACAATCACATAATAGCTGGGGTATTTCATGATAGTTGAGCAAAAGTCAAGCAATTTACAAAAAAAGTCAAAAACTCATGAAAGGCTGAAAACAATTTTCACCTTCCTGGATGAAAATTACAGCTAATTAAAACTTTGGCTTTATTTTATTCCCTACTTAAACCCCTTAAATATACATGATTAGTTAAAGGCATCCCTTTTCTGACTTTAGCTAAGAGCAAAACAGGGTTAAGTTTTCTCAGGATATTTTTTTTTTAAACCACAAATACTACCCATGTAGGCACAGTTCCATTAATTAAACATATTAATTTAATGTAGCTAATTTATGCAAGTTTGTGCTCAGGCCCACAGGTAGTTATTGCATAATAAGTTACTAGACCTATGATTTAACTGTCTCTGAATGTGATTTTCAGCTGTAATAGGTGAAAATTGCAACAAAAAGGCAAAATTTGGCTTAATTCAGGGAAGAGAAATCTGTTCATTCAACTTTATATTTCAGTACGAATAATTATGATGTGTATGTGAAATGAGTCCATTATCTATTTTTTGTTTTTTAAGCATATCTTTTATGTTCTACCAGGAGGTGCAAGACATTAGTTGTCTTTTTAGGGAAAATCACAGCCAATAATAAGTTAGGGGGACTTGTTTCATGTTTGATATCTTTTCCCCCCATTAAAATTTTATTTAAATTTGAAAACATCCCTCTGGGAAACTGAAAAAACCCTCACAAAAACAAAACTATATTTTAAAATCCATTTAGGAAGAACTTTCTGCAAAGTTTCTTAAAATGGCAATTGAATTTTTTTCTTTTACTGGCTGGAACCTGATGCCTGCTAAGTCAATAACTGAAGATCTCATGTTTTGTATAAAGAAAAAAAAAAAGAGAAAGCAGGTGTGAGGGGGCAAAAGTCTGTGTGGAAATGTGGACAAAGCAAATCGCAGTTCAATTTCTCCTTTGCAAAACACAAACAAATTCAACCCTTAAGAACTGCTAATATTTCTTCACCTTGCCCATTTTTAACTCCCTCTGATGTAACTATTGAAAATCAATAGTTCCTCATTGACTGAGGTAGGTGAAACCATTCCATATATTCCTCTCTGATGCAGGAAAGGGGAATATAAAGTTCAAGACTGCAACTTTTTTTACTGAATGCCTAATGTTCATAAGCAGATTGCAGCTGAGCTGGCTACTTGTTTGAAATCTTGAATATGCAATACTTGACCAGAATATGACCAAATAAAGATTTTATTTCTCATCCTCAGCCAGCTGACATTGGTTAGAACTACAAAAGTCACTTGAAAACAGGCAGTGACTGCTGACTCAGAGGTTACACTCCACTCTGACAGCATGAAATTAGTTGCAGTTGGCCATAATACGTGTTTCTGGTCTACTCATGGTCAAGGACGTCTCCTGCAGTAACCCAAAAGCTTTGAAGCCTCATCTGGAGAGCAAAATCCCCAAGGGAAAGGTCACAATTTAAGAGAAGCAACAGTATTCTGATAAACAGGATAAGGGAATTTTAGAAACTTCAAGACTTTTTTTCCTCCTTCCTTTCCGGCCCACACAGGTATTGCTCGAGGCATCAGTCCTAGAAAAATTAGGCTACTGTAAGATTTATTGGCTGAGTGCAGAGTTTACATTACATTTTCTCTCATCACTTTCTCCTGGAGTAATTGCCTATGCATGCACAGTCCTGGCTGCAAACAGTGTGGTCTGATCCTTGGGTGGCTCGTTTTGGGGCTCATCCAGCTAAAAGTTGATATCACCCATGAGCAGCTGTCTTTTAAAAGGACTCAGAAGCTTGGGACTTTGCGGGAGATAATATGGTTCTTTAGAAGAGATGCCCCTCATTACAGGGCTTTTGCAAACACTGTCTCTCAGTTATTTATTTCCTGCAACTGCTGTTTTCCTTCAAGGTTGGCTTTACTTTTTTATTGTAATTTTCTTTCATCAGCAGCCACTTTAATTGACATAAAATACCTATAGATGTAGTTCTAGTTGTGAAATTTGTGGTTAAATCATTGTGTGAGTTTTTCTTTTTTAATTTTATACATCCAGTGGGCCTAGAAAATCTGGCACAGGGTTTGAAAAACTCTCTCTGTCTTTGTCATAATAAGCCCAGTAAATGCTCAATTTCAGCTGGAAACAATGAGTTCAAGTTTGCTGAAGAGTTACTGACTGGGAAAGCCAGCCAATTAATTCTCCACACAGCACCCCAGAGATGGTGGGCTGGACTCAAAAATCTTTGTGTCCCCCTTTCTACTCAGGATATTTTATAATTCTGTGACTCCAAAAGCATAACCTTGCTAGCAGGTACAAATTACAGCACTCACAGAACATCTTTGGGTCCTTCTACTCAAGGTTATGAATGAGCAGGGATAAAGATCTGACACTGCACAACAATATTTCCCAAGCCTCTATACAGGGTATTTTAGAGTGAAAATATTTTATGAGCTCTGAGAACTCATGATTATGAGATTTATGCCAGTGGCTGAAGAAATCCTACGTGTTGTTTAAACCAGGCTAAGCACCTCTTTGTTCTTACCTCTTTCGTGTTATCATTTCATCCTCGAATTTTGCCTGAGAATGCCTAAGTGTAAATATTGGTGGGAAATGGAAAAAAAAACCAAACAGCTAAGTCTTGGCTGGTAAAACCAGAGCCAGACCTCACAGTCTGACCCGTGGTGAAGTCTTAACATTTTCGTTCATTTCCAATACCGAAGTGTGATGTAGAGGAAGGTGAAACCCAAATAATTTCCCTTTGTAAAAAAATTACAGTCCTGCAAAGCTACAATAATGTGCCTGAAACAACAAGAGGGAAGGCGGGCCAGGCCGCTTCAAAGCCCGGCTGTATTATTCTTATTGGTTCCTCAGAAAATATTTCAGGACACATGAACCCCTTGAACAGTGGAGAGACATCCAGCTTTGAAATAATAACTGGGGGAAGAGGGTAAACTGAGCCATATTTTTTCAAGCATTCCAGGTGCCCTCTGCAATTGGTGACCTAGTCAAGTATGAGAAACAATGCAATCTCAGGGGCCTGCCGCCAAAAAAAGATCCACAGCCACTAAATGCATTAAGACATTAATGTCTACTTTGGGATCAGTTCTCAACTTAACAGGTTAACCTCTGGCCCACGAGGGAATAAGCAGCAAACAAGATTTAGCCAAAGCTTGTACTCAGAGGGTAATTGATAGCTGCAGCCCACCCATCTGATACATTTTTTTGATGGAGATAATTTTCTTCTCATAAGGGAACGATCCATAGAAATAATTTAAGTTGACATCTCGACACTAAATCAAAATGCTGTGGTCTGACATAGGTACTGCTAGATGATCTGAGTCTTTCCAGTGAAAGGACAGAGGGGAAGGCAGGAGGGAGAGAGAAAAAACCTTGGTTTGTTATTTTGGTCATTTTTTGGAAGGAAAGTTTCCATTTTGCTGGCAAATTAATCAGCTTTTCTTTGGAATAATAAGGAATCACTCTTTATGCCTTCCAAAACAGATATATTTTAGGTTTCAACCAAATGAGTCTTTGTGTAACATTTTTGGGTGAGTGTTTTTGATGTTTGATTTTTTTTTCTTTTTGAAAAAAAAGACTTATTCTGCTGAAGTGTAGGGAACTGTTAATTGATTTTTATTACATTAATGTAAGCAAAATTAGCCTGTAGAGGAGATAACATTGATATGAACATTTGATATTAACATTATTTCTTCTTCTCTTCTCTTGCCTTTTTCCTTTTGCAAGAGAAATTCTAACAGGTCTGGTTTTATTTCCCTTCTTTGTCCCAAAACTGTATGAAAAATATCAAAGAACATCAAATATCCAGGACTTTTTCAGTATTCTCAAATTTTCTATACAAAATAGTAGCACAGCCTTTGGGAAATACATAGAAGCAGCAAGAAGCTTTCAGCAAATGGTGCTGGTAATGCTGGAGATTGAAGCTGAGTGTCAATCCATCTGTTGTTCTGACAGCAAGAGAAAGTTATTTCATCTGCTAAAACATTTGACATCTTTATTTACAAAATCAGATGTTATACTTTAATTTAGAAGTTGGCTATGGGGTAAAGGTGAATATTTTTATTCCAATTCCATGGTATTATTAAGACTTTATCTTTCTGATTAAGGCAGAAAGTCATTCCATGAGAGACACAGTCATCTACAAGACATGACAACAGCACCACTTTAGTATTCCAGGTCACAGTCTTTTGTGTTAACTATTCCCAAAATATTCCTTCCCAAAGGGATTGCTTCCTACCTGAAAGCTCATACAACTAGAACAAGACTCTGAATTTCAGGAAATTAATTAATTATTAAATTAAGCAGTGCAATGGGGGTTTTCCTCCCTGAGCAGTGGAAGTGTCCAGGTAGTTATGTCAAAGCAGTACACAGTTTATGATTATGACAAAACCTTACCTTGTGACATTTCAAAAATAACGTTAGACTAGAAACTGACTAGAAGCTGCTTATTTAGGATGTTTTCCTTGTAACATTTTCTGTTCTTTCATGACTCCTTTGGTTTGGCCAATGTTACAAGGTCTTTCAACTTACAACAACGCAGAAAGCTTAGAGAAAAAAAACCCAAGCCCTAAAACCAGTTATTTGGTTTTGGTTATTTGCTCGGTCACTGAACAGAAAATATCTAAGTAGTTATTTGACAAAGTAGATTTTGGACCAACTTGTGCCAGATGGAAGTTTTTTATATTGTGAACCAGAAAACTTTGCACTTCAAATGTGATTTACACAATGAAAAAGACCTTTTAAAACTCCTACAGGCTGAAATTTCCTAAGGCACATGTTTAGGGAGCAGCAGGTAAACTAGACTGGGAAATTTTAGAATATTGTATGTATGTTTTACCCTTCTTAAGGCAAAACATCAGCAGTCTGTTAAAACTGTAATACATTTTTATAGCTTAAATACCATTTAAATTTTGTCAGCACAACAAATAATGAAGAAACGGATGTGAACTTTCACTTTTAAAAGCTGTAAGGATTAGTCTAGGGATATCAGTTTATTGTCATCTTTTCTCCTGATAAAAAACCCAGAAAGCCCAAATCCAAACAAAATCAAAACTGAAATATTCATAACCCTGCTCTGTTCAGGTGAAACACTATCAAATGGAAGCAGAAGGATCCTGGTCACAGAAAATTACCTGAATTACTTTTTGGGGGGGTTTTTGGTGGTTTGTTTGTTTGTTTGTTTGTTTTTGATGAACTGAGTATTTGCAACATTTTGGTTTGGGACAGTTTTTCTTGCGTAACATTCAGTCAGGTCTGCTGATCATTAGCCTGCTCCCTTGGGTAAAAATAAATTTCACATAATTAATGTTTTTTTCCTTATTGCTGAAAGCTTTAGTCCCTGTTTTATTTCCCTTCACACAGTAACCATACTACTATCTATAGTAAATTACTGTGACCCATTTGCATCCTTTTCTTGACCTAGGGGTGATTTTACTGGCCTCTTGGGTGGGTGACACTGATTTACTCCACCATTTCTTCTGCATAGAGGTCAACAGTTTAATAAGCATTGGGACAAGTCTGAAGCTTGAAGTAACATTAGATTGTTGAAAATTAAATAATACCAACTAGATCTCATCAACCCTCTGGTGAGATAAAGTTCTTTTCTGTGCAAAAAGACAGCCTTAGTCTCATCTTCAGTCTCATAAAAATCAGGGCCACATCCTCACCCGACTGCAAATTTTTCACATCCTGTTGAGGTTCAGTGATTTATATCATTTCATGTAGTGTAGTTGGTGATAAACATTTTATTTGCGTTCCCATAAAGCACAAAAAGAGGACATACAAGGGTGAGAATCTGTCCCTCTGAAAACACTCACCGTGGTCATCATGTAGGTGGGCTGGTTTGTAGTCTCTATTATGGCCAACATATTTGAAAGGAAATTTTGCTTTGTGTTGCCACTTTAAACTTTCTTCTTTTTTTTTTCTTTTTTTTTTTTTTACAGCACAGACTTCAAAATGCTTCTTTGAAACAACTGAAGAGTGAACTTTAATTCATGTTTTTTAAACAAAGGTTATATGAGGCTTACAGAAGCCTCACAAAGGAAAAATATCAGCAAGAATTGCACATTACGTTTAGAGTGCTACTGACTTTCAAATTTCTCTACAGGTATTATTTCCCATGAATAGGAACAAAGAGCAAAAACAGTTAAAAAAGCATATTCAAATGTGTGCATAAAAAGGCATGGTAAATGAATACTGTTTAGTTTGCTGACATAATTACTGGAATGTAATTTTTATGAGTCGTAGAAATCTTGGCATTTTCACTGAACCAGATAATTAGACTCTGAATAGAACAGGGTCAGAATAATTAATACATCAAAACTAGATGAACTTTTTCTAATTATTTTTATTTAATCTCTATTATAATTATTGTTATACTCTGCTGAGCATGATTGCCTCATGTTCATAGATTTGAATGCTGTCTTATAGTTGCATCCTGGGACTTTGTGGAATATTAACAAGCCGTGGCCTGGAGAAATTAGAATGGTGTCGTTTCATGATGGAATTCTAAATTGGAATTTTTCTATTTTTCTATGTACTTGCACAAATTTTGCTTCACTATCATTTAAAAAATGAATTTAAAAACAAAGTCTTTTAGTTTATTTATTTTTACATTAAAGGGGAACTTCTCCTGAAGTTAAAAGCAAGCTCTTAAAATGTACCTCCCTCCCCCTCTCTTCTGACTCCTGCAACTTTTTCCTCAGATCTCATCATTTTTCCTTTTAATTAGATTTTTTTTTCTGATTGCACAGTTTCTCCGCAAGCTTTTGAAACATCAAAGTTAAGGCCAGACTCCACCGACTGAATTCAAACAATCACTCGGAAGCATGGAGAATAAGGAGAGCTTCTGTAGTAAATGTTGATGTAATTGAAGGCATGTGAGAGATTTTAGTCTGCATCTTACTTTTTTTTTTTTCTTTCTTTCTTTCTTTGGAAGTGCAAGCATTAAATATAACGACTACAAATGCCATCAAGGGGAGAGATTCAGCAAACCCTCTGACATCAGGTCTGCTGGACAGGGCCTAGGAGTTGCTTTGATGACTTAAATATATTTTTCTATTCTCTGTTGTACAGCATTTGCTATGTCTACGCAACAGAACACATGTAGCTGGAACACAAGGCTTGATTATAAAATACTTCCCTTTGCTTTAGGTGGTAACAGTTTATTAACTTGATAAAAAAGGTTGCACGCTCAATTTTGGTTAACTCCAGTAATCAACCAGGGTTTTTCTTCAATACATAATTTATGTGCCAGCTATGTGCCCAGAAATTTGTCTAAAGTCTTTATCTATACACTTACAGTGGTACAATCATAAATATAAATAAGAGATATATTCACTTTTGGACTTTGAAATTCTCACTAAACTTGACTGTAGAGAGGCTCCTTTGAAAAGATCAGGATTAAAAAAACACCCATTGGCCTTTGCTTTCTAATATCTTCTGTCTACTATTATCTTTTATCATCATGGACAGAAGGTATTAAGCAGAAGGAATAGTCTTTAAAATGTATTTGTTTTTTCACTTCAAAAAGTAATTCCATCAACAGTGTTTAACCCAACCCTGCTATATTTGATCACTGAATCTGCACACCAACTCTAATGAAATCTTTACTTCTATCCCACATATGATCTCCATGGGAGCAAAGATAATATATTTCCTCATCTTTCTCTAGCTCAAGGGTTTTTTTTGTTTTGGTTTGGGGTTTTTTTTGAAAGCAAAGCAACCTACTTTTTATCCCTCACCCACTCTTTGTCTCTAAACATGAATCCCAGCCCTTGTCAGATTACTTTACAATGAGCAGAGATACCTAAAAAGATAAGTGACCATCTTCCCTTTAAAGGATGCCTAAAATGACAACATTTTCTGCACCAAGAAGATCTGACTAATCTCTGTAGGATTTCATAACAGATAGTCAGTACTCTGGGAAAGGAACCTGGCCTCATTTCCAGAGCAACCCTAGTTTGTTTGATGTCCTCACTGGTAGATCTCCAGCATACACAACCCAGCTCCCAGGAGAAGAAATGTGGACAGCTGGAACTGGGAAAAGGGATAATGAAGACACAACAAACCCAGGCTGAGTTTCATGTTAATTACATGGTAGTCCAGACTCTGTATCATAAAATTATAGAATGGCTTGGAAGTGACTTTCAAGACCATCTCAACATCCCTGCCACGAGCATGAACACCATCACTACACCAGGCTGCTGAGGACCCCATCCAACCTACCCTTGGACACTGCCAGGGATAAGGCTTCCTTCAGACTGGAAAGACTGAAGATGGAAAAGACTGGGCTGTCTTGAGGAACCATTTGCTAAAATCTTCCTCGTAAATCATCTTAAGGCAGTCATTTTAATTGAGTTCTAATGTTTTCTTACAAATAAAAGAAAGTATTTCCCAGTCTTTGAATCTATTGTGTTAGAATCACAATGGTGAAGGCCCAGATTTTACCTAAACAGAACTCAATCTGCTAGAAATGATGGCTAGAAACAAGTGAGTGCTGGTGGAGCCTTGTGAGGACAACACATTCAAAATTATTTTAAATGAGTGCATAACCATGAGTGAGTTTGTTCATCTCTATACTTCCAAACCTCCAATAGACCCGATTCTGAAGGTGGTAATCTACATGGCTAATCTGCTGGAGTTAAATAATTTATCAACAAGTGTATCTATCTTCGATGCTGGAGGCTGAGAAAAATCAGTCTACAAAGTCTATGAGCCCATGGCATCGTAGACTTCTTCCAACTGGAAGGAAATCCCTCTTCCATATTGTTGCAAACAACATTTTCCTCAAATAAAGCTGCATTTTCATCATTTTTGGGTGAACAAAAAAAAAAAAAAAGGCACATTTAAAACTTGCACAATTCTGCCCAGCAACGCATTTCCTTCAAGCCTGCTCTTGTGATTAAGTTGTGCCCTGGGTCAGCTAATTTATGATTGATATCAGTGAAAGGTCAGACATCCTGGGTGTGGGAGGAGGGAAAAGTGAGTGTGTGGAGGAGTTTGCAACCAGAAGATTGCATTCAGCTGCTGATGCAACTTAAGGAAAACATTTCAAAATCTAGATTAAGAGGAAATATATTAAAAAAAAAAATCCAAACCCACAAAACTTCCCAAAGTTAAGAAATAATGGAGGACATTCATGTCGTCAAGTACCACTTTTGTCTATTTCTCATACACGTTTTCCATTCATTCTTCCCATCATCAAGTTTTTCCTCCTGTCTTTCCACATGTCTTTTCTATTCCTCTTGACTTCTGATATCCATGCAATTCTCACACTCTTCTATTTTTCTGTGTATACTGCTCCTGATTTTATGGAGCAGATGAATTAACACTAAATTGTGTATCTGTTAAAAGTCCTTAAAACCTCTAAGACACAAAAGGTACTCCCATGCTCTCCCTACAATAAAAGTGTAAGATTTTACAGAGTGAGGTTAACACTATGATGCCTAAATACCCACCTTAAGAGGAAGTGAACTGCACCCCTGAAGGCCTTTATCTCCCCATTAACAGTCAGGGGATTTTAGATAGGTCATTCACATGCAGAAGTTCATGAGGCATTTTTCTAAATTTCGATGACATGACTTCCCCAGTGAGCTATGAGAGATCCAACATTTTCCCCAGTAATAAACTGTGCATACTTTCTGTCTGAGAGTGAGAGGTGAAAGCCATGAGCAATTTTCTCTCAGTGACCATTTCCACTTCTGAGATGAGCTCATTTCCACAGTAGTGAAGTGTTTTATCTGCAGCTTCCAGAATGGTATCCCAGAATTTTCTTTGAGGCATCAATTTGAGCCTTGCAGGAAGGTGACTCCTACTGATTTAAAAAGATGGTGAATTACATCATCTCTCCTTAGCCTCTTTCCCACTCTCATGTTAAAGGCTACCTCATAACTCCACTTCCTCAGCTCTGAGTGTTTCACATTTCCACACAGGATGCAAAAATTAACAACCCAGAGTCTGTGCCTTCAGCCCAGATTTAGGCTCAGCTCCAAACATGAAAGATTTAAGGAAGGATCTCAGTTCTTCACAGTGGTACAAAGGTCAAAACTGAAACATGTTTCCATCATGAAAAATATTTCTGAGGTACAGTTTTAAAATGAAGCCAGACATTGATAAACTGGAGCAATTTGTTAGAAGGCCTTCAGTATGGTTGTGAGCTGGTGCACTTGCCCTGAGGACACATTGAGGGAGGTGGGTATTACGCTTTTAGATTTGTAAAATGTCTCAGCAGATTTGATGAAATTCACAGCTGATATTTTCCCTAATCAACAACAGAAGAGCTAAAACACCATCACAGCAAAATAAGATGTATAATGTTCATATATGATCAACTTTGTTTGAATTTTGAAGTGACAACACTGAACTTTCTTGATTAGAAATACAAATATCAGTTTGTGACTAGACACAAGCAAGATATCAGTAGCAAACAATAAATACCTCAGCCATGAACATGGTATGCTGAGGTTTGTAAGAGTAGTTGTTGGTTGAGCTCCCATCACTGCTACACAAAACTCTTATGAGCATGTCTGTCTCTGTACTGGTATCTGCAGATTGCTACTTGCCAACTGCATGAAACTAAAAACTCAATAAATTTCAGGTTCATCACAGAGGTTGCACTATTTAGCCTCTTGGTGCCAAACTAGGCACATAGGTTTGCAAACATATTGGCTGTATGTATCACTGCACAGTTCAGAAGAAAAATTAATAAACCATGGAAAATCTTCATGAAGAACTGGTGTTTAATTGGTAAGTCCGCTCATTTGAACAGCAAGAAAAGATTAAGGAAAAGGAAGATGTTGGTAGTTCTTTCCTGTATAGGATATAGACCAAGCTGCTGAACACATCTCTTCTCTCTTGTGTTACTCATGTGGGATGTGCAGCAGACACTGGGAAATTCCTGTTGTGGGGAAGGAAGGCTGCTGCTGCTGACATAGCACAGGTAGATCCTTCAAAGGTCTGGCCTAGTGGAAGGTGTCCTCCTCATGGCAGTGGGTGTTGGAATGACCTTCAAGGTCCTTTACAACCCAAATCATTCCATGATTCCATGATTCTCTGGTACAGAGTCTGGACATGGGGCTGGTGAGACACGTGAGGAGGTGACAGTGACATGCAAGCTCTCCTCTCCTGCCCTCTCACAATCTTTAGGGCAGCCCAAAGTCTGTTTCACCTCACATATAGGATGCAAGTTGCCAAGGCTCAGAAACCTAAAATCCATTCTGTGAGGGTCTCTGCCTACACTGCAAAGAGTAAGAACATGGGAGAAATCTGGGCAGTACTTATCCATTCTTTAAAAGATATTAAGTCTAATCTTGCTCTGGCAGACAGCAATGGAAAAGTTCTCAATAGCTTTGCTGGAAGAAAACCAGGTCCTCAACGCTGCAATTTTTTGTACAGAAGATCACAGCGACTGGAGTAGAGTTAAAAGTGCCAGTGACAAATGTAACCATTGCCATCCAGTGGTACCATGGGCTACTGCATATGGATGGAAAAAAACCCCTTCTTTGCACCATATCACAGAAAACACACCTCACTCTGGAACCAGACTTCTACAGCACACACATGTCACCTCAAGAGAGCTGAAATATTGCTCAGGACTTGAATGGGGCATCTACATAGGGCTGGGTTGAAGATTTTGACTTTTTTCTCTTCTATGGAAAAACTAAGATATGGCAATCAGACTTGTTCCTTCTGCTCTCTTCTGCGGTAGAAATAAATGTGCCTTTTATGCCTCAACTGCAATTGTATGCAAGAAATACCACTTCTATCTTTAGGCTATTAGAAAAATAAGAACATGTAGTGAGAGCATATAATTGATCTGAACTTTTCTTTCAAGTTAACAGAAAGCTCAATAATTCCAATAATGAGTTCAAACAATCCCAATTTAATCATTTTCATACAAAGCTTTCTCCCTTTCCTGCCTCTCCTTCCACAGACAAAAGTGAAGTGATTAATATATTTTAGTGCTTTTATGAAGAATCCAAGTCCTTGCCCATTATTAAACCAATCTCCACTTAGGAAAAGGAACACAAATAGACACAGGGAAAAAAAATGTTTCCCATTGTAGGAACAGAAAAAAGCTGAATGTGAAATAAGGGGGGAAGTAGCCTACAATGTGACAATTAAAAAATTATGACTAAATCAGGAGGATGCTGGATAAAGTAGCTGACTGTGTGCATCGTGTAAGTGATCAAATTGTGAGCTGGAAGTTGCTTCCTGGAGAAAATATCTAGTAATATAGCAGCTTGATTTCCCTCTTGCTTACTAGTCGTGTGAGCATAAAGCCTCTGTAAGTCTGATGGATCAGCATATTTTATACCATTTTCCTACCATTACACATCCTAAACAAAGCTGACACCACTGCAAAGTCATAAAACAAGTGACACGAGCCAATGAATAAGGTTAATGTGTCTCAATCAGGGATGAATTTGACCCTCTGGGCTATGTCATATTTATAGGATTTACAGTCGGCATCAGATTCTCTGGAGCACTCTCCTTGTTTTGTGACAAGGAGGCAGAGCAGCTGTGAAACATCCAGATCGGTTCAGATGGAATTGTTTTGCTCATGAATTTGACCCCGGATGCCATATGGACTGGGAAGCTCATTTGATTTTAGCAGCAGCGCTGTCGTAATGTCTTTCCAAGTGATGCAGCTTCAGATGTTTAGGAGTTGCATTTACCTCCTAATCATGTATTTGGAATGACCGAGGCTTTTATAGCATGGAAAGTCATCAAAATATAAATTCTAGACGAATCTGCTCAGGTTCTGTTTCTGGTAGAGCTACCTAGTTTTGAAGTTGCCTGAGAAAAACCAAAGTAACAACAATCATAAACACCTGCAGAAGAAAGCTGAGTCTTGTTGAAATCTGAACAATCTTAAGGTTTGTCCATTTTCCCCAGAGACTATTAGAGAATTTTGTGTGACATCTGTTAATTCAGGTACTAAATGCCTTAAGTTAGGTGTGATTCTGGGTCTGAGCTTCTGGTGATATGAGAAATTTCTGCATCAACTCTGAGGAGTGAGAGCACCTCCAGCTTGATAATACACCCCACTCCTGCCAGACAAACACTCTGTATTATGGATAGAATAATCAGGATGAGCATGGAGTTGTTGGAGAAATATTTCAAGGCCTTTATGATGGTTTTATAAACACCTACCTGTGTGAGAAATGATGGCAGTTTAAATATTTAGAAAACATTTTTGTTCTCAGCTATTCCTGTTTCGAGAGGCTTGGTTTTGATACACATCCAGTCCACCCTCTGTAGCATTCAAAGCCAAGTAGGTTTGCTTTGGTTTCTTCTTGAAGAAAAAAAAATTAGACATATAATGTCCCCCCGTAAAAGATATTAAAAACTCTGAGGAAATGGGAAAAATCATTCTGATGAATATGAGAAAAAGTGAGAACCTTTGAGTCCAATACTACTTCATCCCCTGTTTGCTATGATCAATAAGGTTTGTCCTCTGGCAACATTTTGCAGAAACCATAAAAGAAGCTTGTCTGTACAGCACACAGAGTTCCTTTGGAAAAAAGTTAGATACTCTGGGGTGTTCAACAGACTATCCCAAATATTGCTCTCTTTTCTGTTCAGACCAGCTGCATCTCAACTTTATTTCTCTAATAAAAAATTGCATATGCCCATCTGTCTGTATGAAAACAGAATGTTCTATGGCAGTTATTTGCCTCCCTGTAGGCAAAGGGTGAGATTGAGAATGAATTACAGGCAACACATTAATTACACATACCTTGCACAATTGGAAGTGAAAGAAATTCAAGAAACTACACTGAATATGAGAAATAGCTTAAATGTGTTCTATAGATCAACAGATAGAAAGGGAGATTGGGCTGATAAACTACAAATTTTAAAAATACCAGGTCAATACTAGCTGCAACATGGTGAACCAAATATTTTGAATAACTTCTGGGATAGTTTCTGCCTATGACTAATACCATTACCAAAATTCCCTAGAGGAATTTTGACAGGACTCCATGCAATTAAGAAGATATAAATATGATCTATATTTTGTCACATCTGCTAACACTGCCATAGTTCAAATAGACAATCAATCTTAAATTGTGTTGATGTAGTGAAATCAATATCAAAATGCCATTTTTTGCAAGAGATTTTAAAATATTTTAGTATCTTATGCCCATCTTATGTTGGTGCAGTACCCAGACTTGTTTTCTGCCTCTTATTTTTACCCCAGAGAAGATCCTGATGAGGTGCTTATTTGTCCCCAGGTCATAAAATACTTCATCAAAGTGTTTTGTCTTAATGGCAGGTATAGGACATCTTCATCTGAGTCATTTGGGTCCTAGATCAATCAGATATGTATGATTAGTTTCCTGTAATTCACAACAGTAAAACTGAGAATAGGGGAAATTAGAAATTTTTACTTTTCATGCACGTGTATTTTTATGTATAAATTACATTTGAGTTTAAATTTTGGAATAATCCCTTCTTTTGTCTTTCAAAGGAAAATTGAGGCTTAAAACTCCATGCATCATAATTGCAATGGAAATGAACACACAGGAAAACAAAGCAGTAGACCTCAGCATAACTCTATTCCAAACTTACTAACCTTATCAGATTCTTTACTTCTGTGAATCCTGATTTGCACAAGTACACAAGGAGGTGGAAATTCGAATTTCCATTAAAATAAATTTAAAAAATCACAAGTCTCTCATCCTTGTGGTTTTGTTACAAGTTTAAAAATATGTCACACAAAATACAATCCT
This sequence comes from Argya squamiceps, assembly GCA_037834095.1. Classification (NCBI taxonomy): domain Eukaryota; kingdom Metazoa; phylum Chordata; class Aves; order Passeriformes; family Leiothrichidae; genus Argya; species Argya squamiceps. The sequence continues at coordinate 4,703,317 of JBBMKD010000053.1, forward strand.
GTATTAGCTGTTGATGACTTCAGATATGTGAAGTTTGCAAGAAAATGTCAGTTCATTGTTAGCTACATTTGAATCAGCCGAAAATATAGCTGTAGAGAAGGAAAAAGGCATGTAAAATGAAACAAAATTGAGCATAGAAGCATATGCCCGACTCCTGATTCATCAGGAGTTTTAGGATTTAATTTATATTTATACATATTACTTTCTGCATTGCCTGGCATTCTGATTATAACATGTGGTCAAGGACAATAGAAAGTGAATACACATGAGAGTAAACATGCTTATTTTTGGCCTGGCTATGTTTCTATTTGGAAATATTGGTGGGATGTATGAAATGTTCCACATGAATGTTCTTGCATAATTTCAAGATTGTTTGACCTGAAATATTCACACATATGGAGCCATATATGAATATATATGTTGGATGGGAAGTGTTCTGTGGATTTTATGGTATTAGACCAACATCAGAGGGTTAATTTTCTACTTTGGATACTCCACAAATGACAACATTCCTGGAGAGGCAACGCAGCTCCTCTGTGCTCATGTGGAGTTATAAGGGAAGTGGTAGAATCACCATCCCTGGAAGGGCTCAAAAACCCATGTTGATCCGGTGTTTCAGGGCATGGCTCAGTGGTGGACCTGGCAGTGTTGTGTTAATTCTTGGAATTGACAGTCTAAGAGAGATTTTAAAACTTTAACAATTCTATGATTCCATCCATTCTTCTGGCTTTATCATAAGCCTTTACAGAGGACTCCTTTTGTTGGTGTCTCCCTTATGGAGGCACAGTGACAATTTTCTAAAACATGTAGAAAACAATTGTTTCTTTAGGTAAAAGGAAACTAATGAAAAATCTATTTTTCATTATCTTTTTCCTTCTTGAATTCCCCACTGGGAAGGGAACATAGAGCTTCCAGTAACTGATATTTTGTGTTACACATAATATACACTATGGCTAAAGCTTTTCCTGACAAGAGAAACTACTTAAAATGCCACCAAGTCTGAACATACACAGCAATTTCTGCCTGTGAAATGTTTATTTTTGAAGCCTTTGATCTCACTTTAGTGTTAAAGCATACTGTCCACAACCTAATTCAGAAAGCTGGTCAAGCACTTACTTAAAGATGTTGTTACCAATACAGTTTTCCAGACTAAAGACAGAGACATGTTAAACAAGTTAATGAACTGATGCTTAACGAATGTATCTGCCACTGAAAACTTCAGGTTGATAGAAACAAAGATTTTAGAGCAGAATGGACCATAGGATGATGCAACTTCACTTCCTTTAAAACACAAACTATCATATTTCATCTAGTTGCTTGTGTAATAAATCCAAATGTTTGATTAACAAGTACTTAGTAAGGGGACGAATGACTACTACTACCCTTCAAAGAGTTGTGTGATATTCTCAGATATCTGATTTTTAACATCTTTTAATGCTGTGGAGAATTAATTGAAACTCTTGCCAAAAGTCAATCTCGTTTGTCGCAGATTCTCCCACACTTGTCCATTAGCAGTCCTGCTGACTCCTTTTCAAATTATCTGCCTCTTTTATGTATTATTTTTCTTTATTTAGTTTTTCAATTCCCTCTACTGCTTCTGGCCTTCTTTGGTAAGTTTTTTCATGACTCTCCACTTCTGTGTACTGACATTTTACTAATCCTTCCTCCCTTCACTGCCTCCAGCTCACCCCCATCTATCTTTCACAGTCCCAATCTGCTGCTTTATTTTCCTTGTGAAATCTGGGAACCAAAGGAAAAGAAGGAAATCAGCACTAGTGTGTGGGCTGCAGATGGGACAGAAATCATTGTCTTACTTTGAAAGCAAAGTTATTGCAATGATGCTGGCTTGGCCTGGGAGAAGTTTAACCATCTCAATACTTGCCCATTTTTGAGTCTGTAGTCCAAATCTAAAGGTCTACTGTGGCTATAAGAATGAGCAGTGGCTCTCAGAGAATTTGGATGATTAGAAAAAACTTCACTAATGGAGCCACTGTGATATGGAAAACAGTGGTGAAAAAACCCTGGATAACATAACACAGGAAAGGAAGGATACTGTGAGAAGAGTTTAAAAGCATATTGAAAACTGAGGTATACTCTGCTCCTGGACTTGAGTTTAAAAGAAACTGTGCCTCTTAATCCTCTAAGAGCCCTTGGAAACTTTGTCACCTTATCCTATTGAAATTGTAGTTTGAAAGGAAATTAGGCAGCTTTTCAAATTAAATTTTGGCTAGGATACAATTACTCATAAAACACAACCACTGAAAAAAGCTATATTCCTTGTTTGTTTATCCAAACATTACAGTCCTGTCAAAACCACAAGTTGATATCCACAGTCCAATTCTTTCAAGTCACAACATTTACTTTTTCCCCAGTCCAAGCAGTAACTCTCTGTAAGAAGGGAGGGGGGGTGGTTTGAGGGTTTCCAGCTGATCTTTAGTGTCCATAAGGCTGATCCCCACCTCCTGAATGGAGGCCTGATCTCTGAACCTGGTCTCTGGGGCAGCTGAATTCAAACCAGGACACAATCAGCATCTTAAGACAGCTCCTCACAAAAAACCTTGCAACATCTTGTCCACAGGGATGTTTTCCACTGCTGTTGTTTAGGTGTTTATCTGCTGGAAGGATCTGACTATGTTAAGCAGAACCATGCAGAGATTTCCTCACACTGGGATCAGCTCAGGACCCCAAAGCAATTGGAACCACATTGCCATGAAATACCACCGGAGGAACAGGTTAACTAGCCCAGGAACTAGCCACAGCCATGTAATCCTACTACTTGTAGGACCCAATCTATGTTGTCACACCTGCTCCTTCACAAATAATTTGGGTACCTTTAAAAGCCCTGCAGAGCACAGCTACCTGAAAAGCCTGATGGCAGGAGATAGCACACTTAATGCTGGCCAGCAGTATTCCTGAAGTCAGTGAAGAAAACCAGGAACCCTAGAGGAAAGTGAACCCATCATGAAGTTGGTATCAAACAAAAGTGGGAATTCTCCTATTCTGGAAATACTTATCTCTTTCTGTTGACTATAGGGTGTCCAAGATAACTATCTGAGACCAAACAGTAGTTAGACAAAGTTAAGGAAGGTGAGTCTCTCTTCCCAGGTAGATATTAAAGCAGCAAAACACTGTTTTTTCTTTCCTAGCTCATTGCACTTGCTGAGCCAGTATAATCCATTCCAGCAAAAAGTCAATTTTGCCAGTATAAGCAATGTTCTCATAAAGAAAGTGTTGTTAGTACATCTCTCCCTATAAAGCCGTTGAGTGTAGATGAGGCTGTATTTGTTTTATTTTGGTTTTCAGCCTTCTTTATGGATTTTACTTTTGTTATAAACAAACTGGAGATGTTGCTACAGTCTGTGAGTTTGCAAGGGGTTGTTTTTAGTGGTATCAAGGCATGCAATCACCTTGACAACAGAAGCCAAACACACATGTTTAACAAATGTGCAAATGTGGTATGCTGCAAGTATTTCCTATATTAATCTCCTCAAATTCAGCAACTGGGTCTTTTTTCCTAACTCCAGCTTCTCAGTTTAGTTTGTTCTTGAGCTTTCGAGCTTATGGTCTTTGAGTGTCCCCTACCTCTGAAGGGGAGGGAAAGTATTCAATCATGCCCCTTCAGTGCTTAATCACAACTTTAATATGGTTTCCTTCCTGGTTGGTAGTGGCACAGATTGAATTAGGAAGCAATCCTGTCCCAGATCCACAAACATACTGCCAACCTTATTTCCTCCACTTAATGTAATCCAGTCTAGTCCTGGATAATTGTAAGCTTTTGTTACTCCCTCCATGCCCTTTTCACATGCTTCTTATATGTACAGTCTATAAGTTACTTCTTAACCCAGTTGTTCTCTTGAAACAGGTGGTCTATATTATGTTCCTTTGGGGTCTAACTCTGCTTTCATTTACCTCATCATAAATCAGGAGTAGCTATACCAAACTGAATGGTATTAGGTCAGTGTAAAACTGATGCAAAATAAAGAAAAGAATTTAACATTATTTCCTGCTACTGTTCCTTGGCAGGAGAGGGAGTCAAAAGGAACAGCTATTATGTGGTATAAACTTTAATTTCACTTTTATGCTCCTTTTGGGGCCCTTCATTTTATAAATTGTCTCCTACCCTCAGTGAACCAATTTTGTATGACTGAAAGGTCTATTCAGCAGTAAAAGCTGATTCTGCCTTCTGACTGGAGCATGCCTGTGGGGTTCAGGAGCCCTACTCCTACCTGCTGCACGGTGAAGTTGATGCACAGTCATCTTTCTATTACTTAACGTCTACAGTCCTTCCTCTTTCCATTTTTAAGAAATGTAGAATATGATTGCCAGAGACAGAAAACTGTAGCAATTTAGTCCATCACTGAGCCTGACATTGATTTTAATGGGTCCAAGATTTAGCCATCAACACTTATTACAGAGCTACGAATCACCTCATTGAACCAGGTCCAGTCTTGGATCCAGTCTCTTCACACTTTAATTTCCTGTACTAGTCATAGTCTGGAAGATATTTGGTGGCATTTAAAATAAAGGAAGAGGTAAAAAAAACAAAAAAAACCAAAAAACCAAAAATTACCTAGATTCTCTGTATTTCCTTCGGTTCCATTTTTCATGTTATCAGGTTGATCCATCCTTTTATTTGGCAATCTGCAGTGTGGTAAGAAAAGCAGGACTGAATAACATCTGGAACATTTTTTTCCCTATAGGCAGTTGCTCAGAACAGAATCAGAATACATTTTTCTGAAGTTTAGAGTGTGTGGATAATGAGGAAATTGTAAATGACAGATTCTAAACAGCATGATGATATTTTTTTTCCTTTTCTAAATTTTAGTAAACTAATTCAATCAGTTTCAGGATGGAGTGGAGTAAAGAGAGACAGAAGTCAGTTCATTGGGAAAAAATCTTGGATTAATGTGAAAACTGCTAGGTTTCCACTTGACTTTTTTTCTTTTTCTTTCTGATTTGTGAACAACTAAGAAAGAGCATTGTCATAAATGCTTCTTTCTTGCCCCAAAATTACAAAGAATGCTTCTCTGAATGCATCATTTCAGATTTGATTCAAGATTCTGTAACATCACTGTGTTTCTCTGCCTAAAATGGATAAAGACTCTCTTTCATTTTGAAGAGCTGTTACTATTTAATATCTAGCAAATCACAGCTTCAAAACTGAAGCACCCTTACTAAGAGAGCATTTTTAGAGAGCATTTTGTGAGAGCATTTTGAGCATAAACTATAACTGCATCAAAACTAGAAAAAACCAGAGACTGAAAAAAATGGTCATACTATGATGTATCAAGTCTAACTTTTTTTTCATCAAACACAGAATTGTGTTCTCTGACCTCCAAATAAAAAAAATTATTCATATCACTGTTAAACATCTCTTTAGTTCATGCCTTAGTCCTGCTAGGATTTGTCATCGAAACCCTGTCTGTTCTCCAGGGAATGCAGTATTTTAAATGTTCTTTTACCATCTTTAGAACAAATCTGCAAAACGTGGCACTGAGCATAACATTGCTTAAAAAATATGGTGCCATCATCCTTTTTCTCTCTCAAAAAAAAATCTGAGTAATTCAGCTCATTTCAAGAAATGAGCTTCATATAATAGACTGTTCATATAATTCCTCTCTCAAAAATTATTTAACTTCCGGATGACAGGTTCCATCAATTCAGGCACCTCTTGAGGTGGTTTAAGCACATAAGAAATAGTTGAGGAGCTTCAGACTCATCAGGACACTTTTTTGAGGAGGTAGATAAAATTCTGAGTCTTGCTTCAGCAGTTAGAGATTCTTTCTTTTGGTAATGGGGGAAAATGCATTTCCTCTTCTCTTTGAAGGAAATATTTAACTTTTTTTCCAAATATTTAACCAAGCCAGAATGGTCTATTTGTGTGTGTTTGAACCCTCTGACACAGAAGGAAATGGACCAGTACATGCCATATTGTGTATGTGCATTTTCATTAATTGTTTTTTTATATGGAAAGAGTGAATTTTTGAGCATAAACTATAACTGCATCTCAAAAAAAAAAGTTCAACCCTCACTCTCCCTCTGAGACAAATAGCTTAAGCGATAAAGACCAACACAGGTTTTATGGCTATGACTCCCACCTGGAAGTGGGACACATTTACTTTAGACATGACGTGGATATGTGCACATTTCTACCTTAATTAGGTGCAATTTCTTGGAATACTCTGAACTTTGACAATATATAAGTATGCACATGTACAAACATATACTTTGGTTTTGAGAGATGAAAATGTACACTTAGATGGCCATTATAATATTTGACTATTTAGTCTCAGAAGTGCTATCCAGAGTAAAACCCAGCTCCTGAACGGGTGCAATGATTTAAGATGAAGTCAGTATCTGCATCTCTCACCTCCCTATTCTCACTTGCAACATGAAGGAGAATATTTTGTTTACCCACCACCATTACTCATGTTTAGGGAGAAACACCCTTGTGAGACCAGGAGGGCTGATTCCCATCTCGCTTGCCCCAGTTCAGCACCATTTCAGTCTGGGAAGACTGCACCCAGTCAAACTGGTACACAGAAGGCAAAATATGTCTTTGGCTGAGCTGGAGGAACCCCAGAGGACCCCCACGACAAACATCTGTTGTGAACATAAATAGCAGCAGACTTGTTCGACTCACCCAACTCTTTCAAGCCCTCCCAGTGGTGTGGGTTTTGTGGGTGAGATGTTCAGCTTTAGGCTCATGAGCACATTGGTTTCATCAGGGTATGAGTCTGAAAACAAGGACATGAAAAGGAGTGGGCAAGATGGCTGGGCGTGAGCCGCCCCAGAAGTCCAGGCAGGTTGTGCCGCCCCGCACATTGCTCTGCTTGGCTTGGGTTAACTTGGGAGTGAGGTGTGATGTGAGTCAGCCCCAGGGACTTGTCCAAACACTTCCAAAAGCCTACAAGAAACATTTCTGAGGTGGGACTGGTTGGCAGTGGGAGTGGGGGAATTGGAAGGGAAGCGTGTGCATGGTACACATGGGTGGCAGTCACGCAAAACCTTAACTTCTCACCGGGCAGTGACCTTAGTATGTTTTCGTGTTTATCTACAAAGATAAAAGGTATGTGCTTGCTCAGGAATGAAAACATGGGTAACATTCAAACAGAGGAAAGCAGAAACAGCAGTTTAAGAGGCAGGGAAATGTAAACCAGCACTGAGAAAGGTTTGACTTTGCCTCTTTTTTTTTCACCGTAGAGGTCATGGCTGCATTGCACTGAAGCAAATAGGAATGACCGAGCAGAAGGTTTTGATAATGTAGAGCAGAGCTCTTCTAGGAATACTTCTTACTGTCAGAATTTGTAAGATCCTAAAGCCAACAATATAAATATGACCAGAGTGAACAGTTTCAGGTTTTTCTAATTGTAAAGGAGGCATTGAGTTCAGGATTTCTCAAATGAAAGAGGCTTAAAAAAGAGCCAGAGCTTGTGAATGCCCCTTGCCTTTTGCATAATGCCTAGGAAAGACCAGGTGTTTCTTGAGAAATTTTCAGCTGTTTCGGCATCTTTACCAAACATCAGGTAAAACCATGTCAGTAAATACTTTCAGGCCAACATAAAATAAATAAAATAAAATGAAATTAAGGTTTAAAACTGTTGGGAGGGAGTATTTTGTTTAAAAACATGAAGGCAGCTTCTGAGTGGATACAGATTCAGGTCGCTCCAGTGAAAAACAGCAATTTACATAGCGTGGACTGAGCCTGTGATGTTTCTGAGGTATTGCCTTTATACATATCTGATTTGATAGAACTGCTAGCAAAGCAGACTCCCTGTGTACAGACACAGACAACAGGCTGCTCAGACAAAAGTTCTGATCCTTATCTTGCACCAGTTTCACACTGGTGCAATCCCATCACTACCAGCCATTTTGCTCTGGATCTACTCTTGCTGCTCAGACTTGTGTCAGCCCTGGGCCCAAAGTGTCCCCGTGAAAACCAGGAGAGAGAAAAATAGCAAAGAGCGGGAAAAAGGATCAATTTTTCATTTGACACCAAATGAATCATGACTTCCTTGTGGGATGTGGTACCTTTTCCCACTCTTGGCTCCATTTCCCATAATGCCCTTGACCTCGGAGGTCACCTGTCATTGGAAGATGAAGCTCTGAATAAACAGAGAAGACCCTGTGGTGTCTCTTATCTCTCGGTTTTGCCTCAAATCTCCGGGCGGAGTTTTAAATTATTCATCCACTGGTGCTCTCTGCGAGTTACACGTCTCCGTCACCTGCCCCCCCTTTGCCTACCCATTTGTGAGTGAAGGCGGTATCCTTGGGAACCTTATCAGAGATCACCGATTCAGGCTCCAGAAATGAAATAAAAGAGGAAATTGGCTGTATTAGCATAAGAGGAGTCAGCCTGGAGTTGAATACACACATCACCCAGAAGCACCACTGGCTTCTCTTATCAGTAACGTCTGATCACCACTTCTTTATACACACAGGCACACATGCACCACACACATGCACACACACACACTCCCCTCTTTAATTCCACCCAGCCCATTCCTTTGTTCCAGCTCACATGAGGGAACACACGGAATAAGGTCAGATGGCATGAGTTTCCTGAAGCAGTTTCCAACACTCCCAAGTTCTCCTAGGTAAAAAGCAGCAGACAACAGCATAAACAAAAATTTATTTATTTATTTATTTATTTTGTTAGCAGAAATTATGATAATCCTGTAGCCTCAGCTGGAGGGGGAAAAAAGTCAGGATAAAGATTTCAGATAGAGGGATTCTGTTATTAGTTCAAGTATGATTCCTAGACCAATCTCGCTGTTTATCTCTCACCGGTGTCTCAATGATAATGTATAGCCACAGTTTATGAGCTTTTATTAGGAACATAAAAATCTGATATCCATATAACATAATTGGGCATGTTTTTGAAAATTAACGCAGTGAATAATTTTGAAATTTACAGGTGCAGATTTGTGTAATTGAAACAAATTATTTTCCTGTGCTTCCTTTTTACATGGAGACATTATCTCTGATACAATTCTTGTGGGAAACACTACACATTGTTCCTTCTCAATCAGAAAACTGCACTGTAAAGGAAAAAATGATTGTTTTATATTTTTCATGGCATGGTGAATTGGAATTTTAAAATTCTGCCTTCCTTATTTTTGTTGGGACATGATTGTATACATGGCTTTGTACTTTGCTGTACGTAGTTTTATTGATGTACATTTTTGTTCTCAGAGTTGCTGTTGGCTGGGTGGCATCTGCTGTCCCTGTTGCTATCAAATCTGGTAACTGGAGAAAAAAAAATATATCAGAGGGAGTTGACACTACAGACAGAGGAAAACATGCCCTGTGCGATCAACTGTGTTTACATTTTAGGATGTTTTTTCTCTGTCTTGTGAAAAATAGCAGAAATTAATTTCCCTTCTTTTGAGAGTTGTTATTTTGTTAATACCCAAATTTGGTAATTTCCATGCAGGGTTTTACTCATGGCAATATCACCATATCTCTACAGAATGAGGCTCCTTTGTTCTCTAATGAAAATTACCAACATCACATAGTAAACATGTGTTGGCTTCACACATTATAAGTGATGGGCTAAAGTCTGTGGCTCTTAATTAAGCAGACCTTTAACTGAAATGAAAACTAAATCAAAAAACAAACAAATAAGAAACCCAAAGATGTTCCTTTGTTTTTAATGATGGAAGCAAGATGAAATCTGGAGAGCTTTGATTTTTGGGTCAAAAATCAAAAAGCAGCTCCAATTCTCCTCTCAACTTTTTTTCTATATTGGGTTAGTACTTTGTTCATATAATGATAATGATGATGATTATGAAAATAATAACAAAAATAATAATAAAAGCAATAGTAACAATAGTAATAATAATTTCTATTGGCTTTATTCGTGTTACCCTCGATAAAAGATGAGATGATAGTTCAATAATTCTGTCCATTTATTCAAACAGAGCTATGGTTTTCTAGGAGTATTTGTTTAATTTCTCCTTTGATCTCTGCAGAGTCCTCCCCATGTCCTTGCCATCCAGAGTCACATCTATGTTTATAGGGCCTTGATGATGTTCAGAGGAAGGGATTGTTGTGTCATACAGAACCAACCTTAATTGGATTTGAGTAGGAGGTGTGATATATTAGTTTCTAACCATATGCAGGACTGATGCCAAATTATTCTACAAAATGACTCTGGGTCTACTGAAGTTGTTGTGAAAACAGCCCTTGACCTCAGAAAAGCTAAGCATACACCCTTAATATCCATCTCTCTGCTCCTGCAGTATTCATCAGTGTAGGAGGCCATGGTATCACAAGACGGTAGCTGGGAGGAAGATGAGGGTGATAAGAATAGCAGGGTTCACTTTTAGTTGTAACATTCTTCTTCAGTTCCTTATTTATATGTGTAAATTTTGCTAATCTGACCAAGAGAAAAAAATCTGCTTTGCAACATCAACAGCAGAAAATGATGAGTGTCATTACAACTTCTATTTGTGTCACATCTGGAGGTTGAAAAGGAAAACACGGGAGGTTGAAAAGGAAAACCTATGCATTAATCAAGAGTTTTTTGCAGATGATAAAAATTAAAGCAGCAAGGAGAGCTGAAAACATAGTGACTTCAGTTAAACAAGATTAAACTTGCTCATTGACTAATTCAGCCCATCCTGCTGAATGGAGCAGCTGCTGTAAAATGGAGCCTCACATAGAGTCGGTGGAGCTAAATCTCAATTGGGTCAGTCACACCCTGGAGGTACTTGTTTATGTGTGAGGTTAAACAGAGAAATTGGGAAAAAATGCTCTTCACTACTGTTTCAGTACATGGGGTAATATGAGAAGGGAACAGAGATCTTAAAATATGAAGGTAAATTGTAAAGGTGTGAAGTGACTGATAGTAGATACTGGTCTTTTCTCAGTCATCAAGATCAGCATTTCACCATCACACTTAGTGAGAACAAGTAATCTTTCTAGATATTCCTGAAGTCAATTGGAGCTTCTGAGATAAGAAATACTTTTCATCATGCAAACTTTCTAATATTTCTTCCTGGTAGATTAATGACATTGATTAACATTCTTCTAAGACATGGAAAAATCCCATAGATTATGCAGACTGGAGAAAATCACCATTTCTGTGATTTTCAACTCGTTGTTTCAGCATCACATGGGGGAGATTCCAACCCCTGCCATGGAGTTGGGCTCCGTTCAAGGTATAATATGCTAAAGAATTCAGATTCTAAATAAATTTGACTTATTAACCATAATTTTAATGAAAATATATTTACAGAACTGCATACAGTGCTTGTGAATTTAATGAAAAAGAGCTCTCTTTCATGTGAAGTGAGTGGTCGATGTTTCTTTCTTAAAAGTCATCATGCCTTTTAATTTATTAGGGTGCCAAATTTTTCTTGGTTACAATTTTTCTGATTCTCCAAACACATTTTTTACACTCAAACACTTCATTCTGTAGAAAATTGTGATCTTTAAGAACAGGAGTACCATGTCCTCTGGACCTCCATGGTACTACAGGTTCTAATCCAGCTACCTCAAACAAACTACACTGTACTCAGCATGCCTGAGGCAACTCTTTCTTCCCCAAGCCTCTGACCTCCCTGTAAATCCAGGCAGTTTCCATGCACTGGTTCTGTATAACTCATGTGGTCAAGCTTTCTCTCTTTTCCCAACCAGCAGAACAAGCAATAAATTTATTTATTTCTTGAACAAAAAGTTGATATGTTTACACAACCCCACATGAGTTTGGGACTCAGAGACACGTGCCTAAAGGTAAAAGCAGTAAGTCAGCCTTGAAAAGGGCTCTACAAAGTGTTCTTGAGTCAGTCTGCCGTTCTTGTGTGAGTCACTATGGTGTATTCCCACTTACTGGGTAAGAGGCAATTGCTTGTCTGAGCAAAATAGATGGCAGCCTAGAGGGGCAGAAAGCTGCAATACTCCGTTCTCTGCAATAAGTGCATTGTGACAAGCTGGCTGCCTGGTATTTACCTCATAGAGAAATAAGACCTCTTATTTCAAGAACTGAGACACAGCTTCTTTAATCCCAGGTTTTGGAAGTTGAAGCTGGCATAAGAAAACAAATCTGCACGTGTCTGCAGCTCATTAATTCATTACATCATCCTGCTGATAACAAAGTTCAGTCTACAGGAGTTCTTAATTCTGAACATGTGTAGTCTTTTGATTTCTCCCCCACCTCTCAAATATATATTTGTGAAGAGATGGTCATTGGAATTAAACTTTTACCTTTTGCATTTACAGGTCTCAAAGCACAGGGCAGTTGGGGTTTGCATTTGTCTGATGATGATCCATCTTTGTATATGTGTAAAAATGCCAAAGTATCCTTTTGTGTGTTCTGCTAAAATTCAATTAGCAAATGCATGCCATTGGTCACTTATGTAAGACAGTATTATATTTTATGTGGAAGTGAGCAGAGCCACAGAAGACATTTTGAAACTTGGTCAAAGCTATGCTCTTTATTCAGGGTTAAACCTCAGAATTCCAATCTGGGTACCATTCCCATCATCAGCTGGCTTTTGCATTTTGATAGTGTCAGGGGATAGTATCTAAGAGCTCTCTTTTTCCATGGGGACCAAGATCTGAATCTATGCTATCTATGAATCACAGAGCAGATACATGGATGCAGAACAAAGAATGTCTGTGGAGCTCTCCAGAGATGATCATCTTTATATTTCTATTTCCTAATAAAGGCTTAAATTATTTCCTTTTGTATTGAAGAAACAGATGCTCTATTTCTTATCTGGAGGAGGAGACCAAAAGAGCATCAACACATTTCTACTGGAAAGGGCCACACACTCCCATGTAACCATTATATTTCTGGGAAAAACTGTTTTAAAATTAAAGCTACATAAGGTGCATCTGAGCTCTGTTTACATGTACCAAAATCTACCCCAGCTGTTTTAGTTTTCCTGATTCTGCAGTTACAAGCAGAGTATTTATGTTCACTCTCCATCCATTAAAAGCCTGTATTCATATGAACAACTGTCATATTTTATAGGGAACTTTTAGCTCCCAAATTGCATTTCAAGAAAATTTCAGGGACAGCACTGTAAAAGATGTTTTGGAGACATGACTCCATTTATGGCATACAAATTTGGAAAACCAGCATTTACCTGGAAGGCAAAACATGCAATGTTCAATGTAGAACCCATATTCAAAAGACCCAATAAAAAAAGAAACTTTTCTCCTGGAGACCTCTGTGCTGCTTTTATGGTTGGTGGTGAATTTCAGGTGCTAATAACTTGGAAAGAATTCAGACCAGTGTAGGAAACACACTGCTCATGTCCAAACTAGTCATGGAAATTAGTTCTATATGTGGCCCTGTTATTTCTTTAAGAAATGCAAGTTTTTCTGTATTCACATTTTATTTAGGTTAGGATTTCCCTTTCATGTGCTCAACTGGGATCTCACAGCCCTGGTTACAGGGAGAGTGGAGGCAGATGAATTGATCTGAGTACAGGAATGCACCTCCAGGTATCTGACATGGCTAGAACTTTGCAGGGAAAAGACTACACTTGTGCCAGCAATCTGACAACTGGGTAATGTAATAAAACGAAAAAAAAAAGCCATTAATTTTTAGCATTCTGACTTTTTACATTTCCCAAACCTGTCAACAATGAGCCATAATTTATGTACAGACTTATGGGAGCACATGAAACCTTCTCTGCCTTCCTGAGTACCATCACAGAACGTCTCTGCAGGTATCCAAGACAAGCTTGGATTGGGACTTCCCCCAATTGATGGGGTGGCTTTTTTAGGGACTTTCAGGTGGGTTTTTGTCACTATTCAGACACACGAGAAATGAGGCAGATGCAGCAGATCAAGAGAAAACTTCTCTTTTTTAATGATCTGACTCCCTTACTTATATACATTTGTACAGAGGTCAGGAGATTGGCTACACAGGTTGCCACCTCTTCGACCTGGATGGTGAACATCACTGTCCATCACATTTCTCCTCCCAGAGGAGAAAAATGTAAACATACAGATAAATTCTAAAAATGTACATTGTTTTTATGAAGCTGTGTGAGAACAGTACTGCTTGAGTTCAAACACTTGCATTTTCAAGAGAACTGAGGGCAACAGGTTTTGGCTGCTCTTCTTTTTTTGCTTGTTGGGTTGGTTTTTGCTGTTGTTGTTGTTTTTTGGTTTGGTTTTTTTTCCTTTTTTTAGCAGCAGTGGTGATCACCTGAAACATGGAGCCAATGAGTTCACCATTTGCATGGAATGCTCACTGGGTAAGGAATCATAATTCTTATAAAACTGTAACTATCCATTGCACTTTTAGGTCTAGGTTATTCTCACACTGGTTGGAAACATTTTTTTTTAAGGAGTTCTCCTAAATGCTCTGAGTTGTCTCTGAAGAACCTCAGTTTTCTACACCCAGTGTGTGGAGAACCATAAGGAAAGGCAGACAAGTACATCTGGCCAGGTGAGTTTGCATACCTGCAGTAGACTGCTTTACCTTGGAGTCTCTCTCTCTGGACACATTCCAAACCCACCTGGACACATTCCTGTGTCACCTGCTCCAGGTGACCCTGCCTAGGCTGGGGAGGTTGCACTGGATGCTCTCCAAAGATCCCTTCCAACACCAACTATTCTGTGATTCTGTAATTGGGTAGTTCAAGCTGAGATGTTGTGAATGTGCTCTTTTGGTACCAGAGCAGGTGCCAGGTTAACAGAGCCCTCTTTTGTATGTATTTCAACACACAGATTGACATTCTACACAATATGGAGAATTTCTCATTTTCCCATGCTTTAATCAGCAGGACATCTGAATTTTGATAAATTTATGGACAAAAAAAGATGTAATTTACTTTTGGTATAATGAACTAAAAAACCCAACTAATTTTAACTCCTAGTTAAAAACAAAAAAGAAGTCACAAATCAGTGGAGTGTGTTGATGATGATGTTTCTTTACTTTTTGGCACTGCAAAACACCCCCCCCCCCCAAAAAAAAAAAAAAGCAAACAGAAAAGAGTAAAAAAGGAATAAACACAAGGGTTTATCTTCTAAAGTACAAAAATATCTGCTAAAACCATTAAATGTATAACACACTGGCTACAACCTTACAACCAAATCAGTGGAGTGTGCTAATGATGATGCTTCTCTACTCTTTGGCACTGCAAAACATAATGATTAATTAGCAATATTAGCTTAGTGCTAAATACCTGAAGCTCTGTATTAACTAACAAAACAAATATCTTCAGTACAACTCCTGGTTTACATCATTTGTGATGCTGCCCTAAAAAATACTGTATTGATTTACATCAGGCAGTCTCCTGTGTGTGATTCAGACTCTACAGGTAAATACAGTCCAAACTGATTTTAAGGCCATGGTTGGAAAGCAGAAACTAAATATACTATTATTGTTTAACTTAGCAGCTCTCACAGCTATTCAGGCTCTCTCATATTCACACAGAAAAATATGGGTGTGCAGATAACCAGACCACCCTGAAAAAAACTCATTTAAAACTGGACTTTGGAACTCCTACAAAGGAAAAAAAAAAGAAAAATAGAAAGGAAGACTTGTTTCTTTTCACCCACAATGCTGATGTCTATTCCCGCTAGCTTCTTTCACACCAATGCATAATGTCTTTGGGTGCTTATCACAATAGCCCCCTTGGTAAATGAATATTTTTATTGCAGTAGCCTTTGGAACTTTAACAAAGAAAGATGGGTAGATTCCCACCCACAACATTAAAGTTTTCCTATTCACTGACACCAAACCATGTTCTAATGTTTAAACAAACCCAAACGCTTGGGAAAATTTAGATTTGACCTCTGTGGGCATGTTAAACAGTTTACATTACAGCAAACACTAGTTTTCCCTAATGTGCATAGCACTTTGGAACTTTGTCAAAACGGAACAGTTTCAAAGCTGTATGATCTTCACCCGGGGGCCTAATTGAAGCAGCATGAAAAATATTTCTTTCCTTACTTCTTTATTTTTTTTTTTCTTTTTCTTTTTCTTTTTTTTTTTTTTTCCCTTATAAAGCTGGATCTGAAGCTGGGTACTCTCCAAAAGAGCTCATGACGCTGACAAACATTTACCTCCTGGTCCTACAACCCTAAAACTTCCATCATAGAAATTCAGAGCAAAGGTCAGACGGAGGAAAAACATATTAGAAGCAGCATGACAAGCCAAGTTTTATTCTACTTGAAAAGCCAGCTTTTTCAAGTCCTTTTTTCTTTCATATTGGTTGTTTGAAAAGGGATCTGAAGAAAAGTTGAAATCCCCATGTAAATGCATACATTTTCAAACGGGAGGATACCTATGCAGATGCATATTAAGCTGAATCCGGCTTTGGTGGGCAAGCCATGTTTGAAGAACATTCCCAATACAGTTGATGCTCGTGTCCTTTCTGAGTCCCCATTGAAATTCACTTGCATCAAACTGAAATGAATATTTAAAAAAAAAATTAGATGCTTAATTTGCGGTTGCCAGTGGCATAAGAAATATGCATATGTGCTGCTTTCTTGCCAAGCAAAACACTTTTGCAGTAAATGTTCTATCTGTAGAGTTCTGAAATGTATTGTATACTCCAAGATGTATGCCAGAATACTGGTTTGGGTACTGTAGAATATTTTACTGTGTGTCTGGGGGTGTCAGTCCAATCTAGAAAATTTATGAAAGAATTATATATGTATATATATATATATATACATATGTGTGGGTAATTTACCCTCTGCTCATGGCAGGGGTATTGGATTTAGATGATATTTAAGGTTCCTTCCAATTCTAGCCATTCTCTGAACTTGGTAAGGCCCTATTAGTGTATATTGATTTGAGCATTAAAAACACAAGCCAATCTAGGAAAGGGTTAATACAAGAAAATCACAGATTTCTGCATGGACCCATGCAGATATGAAACCATATACATAATTTGAGCAGTCCTATTTATTCTAACATCATTCTATTATTTTTTCAGGGTCCTATTTATCACTTTGAAAACTGTGCGGTGAGGGGAAGAACTGGGGAGAACAGGCCCACTGGTACCCTACAATTTCCTACACCCAGATAACATAATATTTGTTCATTTGACAAACTCCATGGACAGATATTTCAGTTCAGCTCTGAAAATTAAAGGCAGCAAAGATTATTGGATATGCTTGCAGAATTAATATGAAACTTTAATCATCCAAAATATATGAGCTTCAGAGTGTTCCTACAAATCAAATGCAAATAATATACAGTTCCTTGGTCAAATCCTCAAGTGGGGAAAATCAACTAATCTGATCTATATCAACAGAGGGTGGGATCTCTGGTTTAATCTGTGGCAGGATTTTCTCAAAGAACATTTTCCAAGTTTAATATTCGAGATCATGAGAAGTTTTGAAATGCTTCATAATGTGAAGACTTCCTGAAATTTTGAGAGCACATCTCAAACTGTGACTTGAGACTTGAGGGACACGAAGTTAAACTCTTTACAGCACTCTCTGAATATTTATAAGGAAAGAGAGATTTCCCAACTACAGCTCCAAAACATATTAAGTACTTTCAGCTACTGTTACTGTCAGAAATGAGGGTCAGGGATTTTATTTCATGCCAGGGGATCTCGTGTCATGTGTAAATGCCTCAGATAGAGGGCACATATGATACCTTTATCCATTAACTGAGCAGGCTGACCAGGCTTTTCAGTATGTCAGATTCTTGAGACTGATTATTTAGCATTTGCCAATTCAGATGTATTAGTTTCAAACAGGAGAAGTCCATGTCAATAATATTCATCTTTTCTCAAACCCAAGAGAGGTTAAAGACATGTACAAAGTCATTAGAACCCTGTCAATTACTGTGTATTTTTGGATAGAATTATAGCATAAAATGAGAATTATTTTTTAAAGATACTGTATGTCCACCATTGAGGAAAAAAGATCTGATGCAATTTTAGAACGATTAAATAAGAACATGTGTACACATAACTGGATTCTGCAAAAAGTATTTTCAAAAGCTTCTCAATCTAATTGAAATGAAATATCTTACTAAAAATGTTCTCTTTAACCACTTGCTTTCTAAAAAAGGAAGAATTAGTTATAAAAAAAATATTTTATTTAATGATTTTTGTCACTTTCCTCTGTGCACATATTAGTGGATCCACGTGGCAAATGAGAAGGATTTATTTCGTTGTTTCTGATGTTTTTAAACAGCAGCTTATCCGAAAGCATTTCAAAACAATATGTAGTAAAAAGTCCCTTTTTCAGGAGATCCTAAATCCCAGAAATGCTTTGATATATGGTAAGAAGGCTGTTCCTACATGTGCAGAGCCTGATGCACAAAGGTGCATGAAAGATCAGAGATTCCAAAGTAATTCTGATTTCTGGTAAGGATACTGAGGAAGCACAGTTACATTTGCAATTGGATTTCCCCTTGGGACACTAGTACCAGGGAAAACAGACTTTTTATTGCAGTACATGAAGAATTAGCCATGTAACTAGATAAGTACTACACTGTTACAATGGTAGAATTTATGCACTTATGCACCTGGAGGCTTATGAAATATCAGGCACTAGATGTTTTTCAGAGAACTTAGGAGAATTATTATAGAAAAATGTTTTAAACATTTTAATTTTTTTCACCATTTTTATTTTTATACTTGTTTTTATTTCCATCCCTTTGAATGCTTTTTCTGCCACATGTTAGAGGAGGAATTCTTCACTCAGTAGCAATGATAATAATGAAAAACAGTTGAGCATCTGATAAATATCAGAAGCGCTATTTGCAGTGGAATAATTAAAGAAAACTTCTGTGTGGTCAGAGATTCTTCTTTCTCATAATATCTCAGAATTTAAGTGCATGGACAGAAAGAATCATATTCCTTAGCCCAACCCTTCTGTTTTTCTTGTCCATTTATCTCACACAGCCTACCTACATTTTCCCATGATTCAGGATCCCAGTCATGACTATCAGATAGTCACTGTCCTTCTCACACCTACAGTATTCTTTGAGTGCTGCCCTTATTTACTCCTTGGGATTTAAGTGCTGCAGGCTGCAAAGGAAATTATATGGGAGCAATCACTTCTCATTAGAGCTTCGGCCCACAGAGCCAAGGAATTTACTGATGTGATCAACATTAGCTGTGATTATCTCTGTTTTTTAGAGATTTTGGCCCAAGCTAAGTGATTTTTAAATTTTTTTTGTTTTTTGGTTTGGGATTTGTCACTGTATGAAAGCAATCAGTGAAGGAGGGTGACTCTACTGTGCATGGCCATTACTTGATAAAACGGCATGCAGAACAAAATTCTCTCTCTGGAGAGTAATCCACTGAGGAGAAAGAAAATCAGCCAATACTTTGAAGTGAATCCTAATAGTGACATCACTCACCTAAATATGAAAATCCTTACACCTTATTAAAATCATTAAATTATATGTAAATAAGAGAAGTAAGCTAGTCTTTGGACAAACCTCGTTATTTTTGTTTCTTTTTTATGAAAGGAACATATTTCATCTTCACTTCTATCAAAGTGCTATTCCTGGAAAAATCCAAATTTGGTAATATCCATTTATCTTTCTAAAGTTATGCACTGAAATGTAAAATGTCAAGTAGTGCTGACTTGAACTCCTCTTTACAGTGCCTTCAGCTGTTACTGTGAACCCAAATGCTTCAAGAGAAGGGTTATCTGAAAGTATTTTCCATCTCTCCTTTTCCCCAGCTTTTGCCCAAAAGACTTCCAAAGAAGTTTTCATCACAGCAATTATCTGAGCTTCTCAAGAGCTCTCAGGGTTAAGTACAATTATAGTAATTTTATTTTACATAAGCAAGGAAAGTCTCACATTTGTTTTGCATATATCATTTTAGTTATGATTGAGAAGTGGCATATGAAGTTGTGATACATGAAGGATTATGAAAATTCAAATGGGAAGGAAGTTCCCTGTTCTACAGACCTTCCAATCGCTGTGGAGGACAAATGGAAACAGAAAAATCCTTGAGAATAGGAAGTAATGGGACTGCACACTGTCTGTACTGTGGGGAGTGCTTCCAGTTTATCAGGCACAGAATCATTCTTTACTGTTCAGATTCTCAATATTGAAGAAAACTTACTTTCAGTTTCCCCTTTAACTTGTTTCTGAAGCTCCCAGTACATTGTTTATATGTGGGCTTGAGGTAATTTTCCCAGAAAGCCTGATCACTCAGCAGAAATTGTGTTGCCTCAAAGGAGATAAAGATCATCCCCAGCCAGTGCATGATCCCTGCTCTCTCCTTGTTTTAATCATTCAAAAGGAGTGAAAACACTCAAGAAAGTGGCCAAATGATTCACATTTCATGGAATATATTACAATTTTTCAAAGAACAATTTTTTAGTATTCAGGTTGAAAAAGAGGCTAAGTGAAGTGCCTCATGCTGGAGGGACAGGAAAATAACTAAGCTGAGAAGCAAGGACCTGGACCCATTTGTTGCCATGCCTGCAGTGTCCTGATGGGTGGTGCTGCTCAGCATCATTTTCAGTGTCTTCATTAATTTCTGGTTATTTAGCTAAAAAACCAACAAACCGTGCACCACACCACTGGTGCTAAATCATCTGATTTTCATGAAATTTGCACCATAGAGATTGTAGAGATGGGTGATGTGATCTCCTTCTTCCATGTAACCTCACACCATGTGCTACTGTTGAAATTTCTGTTGCATTGTAGTACTGGATCAGTATTTCTGAATCTTCTGAGATGAGAATGTCACATTCTGCTGCTAAAAAACCCCAAAACTTTGTGTAGAGACACCAGGGTCTTCTCAGCTCCCTAACAAGGTAGCAGAGAAATAAAATTGGAGGTTTACACAGGGTTTTTCTCAAGCTTTGAAAGCTATGCTTCACATCTTTTAATGAGGTTTTACTTCATCTGACACTTTTTATCTTCAGCTTCTTTTCCCATATTATGTATCAGATGTTCTGTGGAACTCAAGAGAAAAAGATGGAAGGAAGAAGTCTATAAATTTGCTGGAAATAGTTCCTTTAAGAGAGACAAAAGAATGCATGGCAATCATAAATCATGATTTATTTAGAATCTCTCATCTACAGGAAAGAATACTGAAATATGATACAGATACTGTATGTTTATTACAAAGGTCCAGATAGGATTATAAAATCAAAAGAAAGATGGGGTAAAGCTGCTAAAGATTCTCATATCTAACATATCTAACATCTAACATAAATGTTAGATGACCATTAGAATAGCTTTCTTTATCTTCTGGTCTTTCCAGAGATTTCTTGTATAGCCTGAGAAAGAGTTTCTCAAAGACCTTCCAGTAGCAAAATATCCACATCTGTGAAACAGCAAAACCAGTGTTTTTGTCATCACTGGGAACTCACACATGGCAAATGTGAAAGGTACACAGAGAGTGTCTTGGACAAAAAAAAAAAAAAAAAAAAAAAAAAAAAAAAAAAAAAACAAAAAAAACCCTTTTTCTTACAAAATATTTTTCACTGAGAAAGTGCCAATTGTATGTATTACAGTCATAAGAAGCAAAACAGGATTCACATGTTCAGTATGCTTGGATAAATACATTCAGCTAATTAATAACAGCTGGGTTATTTTCCATCTGAGATGGTCAAGTATAAAACCAATTTTTTTTTCCATGAAAAGTATTGAAAACTTAGAAAAATACATTCATTGTCTTCTAAAAATCTTAAAATGGCTTTCAAAATAGTGGCATAAGTATTTTCTTTTTCAGCAGGAAATCCCTTTTGATGCCCTTCTAACTTCTTCAATGAAGAATTAATTGGTTTTTTATTGCAAGAGTTATTACAGGCTCCAGAAATGCTTGGACACAAATGTTAGGATTTTCTGTCATAAAGTGAAGAGCCTTCATTTCAATAACCAGTCTGAGAACAGATTGCCTGCTCGCTTCCCACTTCCCCTACCTATATCCATATCATATATCTGTGAAGTAGTACTGACATATAAGTGCCCAGAAAAGTGAAAATTTGAGTGGGGGCGTGTTGATGCTGCCAAACTTCCTCGTGCAAGGTCGTTGTGGTTGATTTATTAGCCAACACTGTCAACCCTGCCAAGGAACAGCCTGGGAAGTGAAGGTTTGTAATGCTCAGCGTACCAACAGCAGGATGGACAGCTTTGGGCAGTAAAGTGGGGCTTTACTATAAGATTATAAGGGTTTTCTATAAATGGGCAGATCTTTGGATGATCTTATACCTAAAAAAAAGCAGAGAGGTAGCCTAAGAGAGAGACTAATTCCAATTTCCACAGTAGCGGAGTCCGTGAGAATAATTTTAGTGAGCTTTGGGAGTTTGACTTCTGTGTCAGAATAGTCCAATAAGAAAAATACAAGTGACAACAATAGAAAGTTCATAAGCTAATTGAATATGTATTTCACAGAAAAACCCCACACATCTAACATTCTTTCCAGGAAATATACACAAGAATAATGATCTAGATATTAACTTATGAAATGTTGCCTACAATAAGTTACTGTTGCGTGTCGTTTTACCTCAGGCAAAATGAATGGGAGGCTTTGACTTAATATAATGAAAATTTTCTGTATTTTCCTCAGTTGAGAAGCTTCATTGAGACTTTATATTAGTGTTTCATTATATGTGAGATGGGAGAGAAATCTACCTGCTTTTCTCTGCCAAGTCTTTTATCAGACGAGAACATGTATTTCTGCAGTCGTGTGAAACAGAATTGCAGATGTTCAGAGCCTGTATCCAGAAGTCACCCTTTTCTTGAGGACCCAGCATGGATTTCTGTCATATCTATAGGCAGCTCTTTTAGTGCTAGCAAGGACACATTAGGAAATGTGAGGGTGATAATGTGTTGCTTCAGCCCTGACAGTTGTGTAAATGTGTGTGAAAAAAAAAAAACCTAACAAAACCAAACCAAACAAAAAAAGATTCTGCTTAAATTTCCATCATTGCAGAGTCATGCTCTGAAGATTTTCAAGAGAATAAGAACCAAGTGTTGAATAAAAATATGGTGAATTAAATCTCATTTATACCTGGCAAATTCTGCATGGTTTTATTCATATTAGGAAATATTACTGGCTCCTCACAATGAGCAATGTATCATTTTCTTCTCAGTAAAAAGGATCTAAATTTCTTTAAACTCTGCAAATTATAGTCTTTATAGTAAAGTTCTCTCAAATATAAATGATTAACTGCAGCTATACAGCTTGTATTTATGACCTATTTGTATAGTTCAGAAGTAATAGCTGATAGGGCACTTTATTAATAACTAAATAAATAATGAGGTGGAAGAAGTTGTTCATGTCATTCCCACATACAGTTTGTCAAGATGATGTTAATTTCTGTCGTGTGATTTGAAGATTGTCATAAAAATGTCTGTTATGTAAAAGATATGGTTTTTGTTCTCCAACGAGCAGACACCCAGTTTAGGCTTCCTTGTTGTCTTCAAAACAATCTGATTTGGCTTGCTGAGCTGTAAATGATGAGGAGTCAGAAACTGTTTTACAACAAGATCAGCCTCCACAGAAGTGTTGGACACCTTGAAATCGGTAACTTTTATCAGCTCACCTAGACAAGCCAACATCCTTTGTAGGCCCAAAAGTTGGGTATTTCAAAGCAATTTTAAATTGGTTTTTCATATCAGGACTTTCAAAGATCCAGGAAAACTCAGCATCCAAATAACACCAAATATCAGTGCAAACTCTGGAAATGTTTCCCTGCATGAGGTTTATGTGGCAAGGCTTTAGCAGCAGAGGAGGCTGCAGGAGTGGCACCCGTGAGACGACACCAGAAGCTGTCTGAATGTTGGACAAAGTCAGTTCCAGCCATCTCCAGGACAGATCCAGAGCTGTCCAAAGCTAAGCCTTTCAGCAGCCATGGTAACACCTCTGTGGTAACATAATTAAGGGGGAGATAAGAATGATGAAATGTGAGAATCACAGCCCTGCAGATACCCCTGTCAGTGAGGACAGAGGGGCAGGAGCTGCTCCAGGGGTCGGAGCAGAGATTCCCCTGCAGCCCCTAGTGCAGCCCGCAGTGAGGCTGCTGTGCCCTGTGATGCCTTGGGAAGGCTGACCTAAAACAGAGACTGGAAAGAGCTAGAGAATAAAGCAGATATTTATTGAAAGGCCTTTAGGGTACACCTTGGGCAAGACAAGAGCCTGGCCAGGGCTACACTCAAGGTGGACCCCAAAATGATAACAAAATGGATGACTGGTCACAAGGTCGCATACTTTTATAAGTTTTGGTCCATTTGCATATTGAGGTTTAATTGTCCAGTTGCAGCTTCAGGTTGTGACATCCCATCCTTTTTGTTTCCCTCTTCAGTCCACCATTGTTTATGCTTTTGAGCCTGAAAGTTGTACTTCTTGTCCTTGGTCTTAGGGAAAAGGATTTGTTTTGTCTACCTACCCTCTGAAGAGAGCTGAGTGACACTTTATGTGAGGCTCAGAACTGCACCCCTAGGCAGCACAGAATCTGAAAAACATGAAAGCTAAAGCTTAAGGCATCACCTGCAGGACATGGGTGTCCATGGGGAAGCAGAGATTCACCTGCAGCTCAAGGAGGAGCCCACACCAGAGCAGGTGGATGCACCCTGAAGGAAGCTGCAGGTCAAACTTGAACAGATCCCTGGCAGCAACTGCAACCTGTGGAGAGGACCCCACACAGGAGCAGGTTTCCTGGCAGGGCTTTTTTTGAAGAAGTGCCTCATGGGGAGGACCCACACAGAAGTTCATGAAGGAGTGTTCCATGGAAAGGAACTCACTCTGGAGCAGGTGAGGAGGTCTGTGCAGCAGAGGTGAAGCGTTATGAGCTGAACACTACCCCCAGTCCCATTCCCCTGTGTTGCTCAGGGGTAGAAGAGTTGGGAGTAAAGCTGAGCCTGGGAAGAACAGAGGGATGAGGGAAAGGGATTTTCAGCTGTGTACTCATTTCTCATTAACCTACTGTTTCATTGGCAATAAATGGTATGAATGCCCTTAAGTTAAACCTGTTTTGTCTGTGACAGTAATTTCCGAGTGATCTCACTCTCCTTACCTTGAACCATAAGCTTTTCATTGTTTCTTCTCTCCCTGACCTATTGAGAAGGGGCAGTGATAGGGCAGCTTAGTGAGCACCTGATTGTCAGCCAAGGTCAAACCCATCACATTGCTTTAGAATTCACTGAAATCCCCTCCTTGACCTTCCCTCTCTCCCACATATCTCCAGCCACATCACTGCCTGAGCCAAGCTAGACTCTGATTGCAGATGCTGAGACACAGAGTGGGATCTTCTTCAGGTGTGATCCAGCCTGCTGGGCAGCTGCCCCAGGAGCACAGGATGGCTCTGCTCTCATTCCAGGTGATGTAAATTCTGTTTCATATAATTACCCAGGCAGTGAGGTGAGAACGAACCTTGGTGCTTTCATTTGCATCCCTTGGACTTTCACTGGATGCAGTATTAGGTGCACACCTCAGTCCCACAGAAGATACACACTGCCCCAGCCCCTTCAAAGGCAGAGGTAGCCTCATGACTGTTTCCATCTTTAATCATTCAGGCTGCAGATTATGTCAGGATACCACCGTGCTTTTCATTCCACCCATGTATTTTATTCAGTTCTTCCCTTAGCTGTGCTTTTAAAAGATGAGTGGGCACACGCTGCCCTGCCAAAAATACACATTTTCTGGTCATTTATCTTTGGGACACTACAGTATTTAATTATACATCCACCTACTGCATCTCAAAAATAATTTAAAAAAACCTGAACCAAACCAAACCAAAAAACAAAACAAAAACGAAACAAACAAACAAAACAAAAAACGAAAAAACTCACCAAACAAAATGCCCAGCACCACCAGAAGAAAGGGAGAGCACATACAAATACCACTATTCATCTACTAGACCCACAACTGCAGTGCTTGGTTTGTCTGGTGTTTCTGCCACCAACACAATAAATAAGCTGCATTAACATAGTATCACTAAAAATGTAAGGCGTCTCATATAATGGGAATGGAACGCATAATCCTAAAAAGCTGTCTGAGTCTTAAAATATTTAAATCATTAAATCTATCTCCATCTTTCTGTCTTTCAGCAGGTAGTAAGATGCATACCCACCACTGTGAATGCGTTAAGCAAAGAAAAGAAACACAAAATTAAAAGTTAAAAATATTTTCAAAGCCCAAAAGGAGCCATTTATTGCTGTAGGAGAGAGAATAAATTGCTGAGATTTTTTTCTTTTTTTTTTTTTTTTTTTTTACAAATGGCTGGGAGTGTTATAATGTATTTGATTTTTTTTTTCTAGAGGTAATCTTAGATGTGGAGTGAATGAAGTGAAGTCTGTTATCAATCCATAACATCTGCTGCAGTGTCAAGTGATGAAATGGGTGACTCCAGAGCCCAAGACAGCTGGGATGGCTTTCTTAATGCAGTAGGGTATTGTGCAAACAAACAGGCACTGATACCGTCTATGGTTGTCACAATTATTCAAGCTGGTGATACATCTTCCTGTATTAGCTGCTTGAGAAGCCCTATTTCTTTTAAAAGTAAACTACTGTATAACAATCACCCATTCTGGTCTCTAACTCAGTTGAGTGCAAACATAATAAAACACTGGAAATAAAAATAAATTAAAATTTGCCACCAGAGCAGTAAAGCATAGAAATAGGTATATACGAGCCTGGAAAAAAAAAAACCCAGCCTACTCACAGTTTATAGAGCTAAGAAATAATGTATACCTTTACAGCTGGATCTATACTGGCAAGATTATTCTGATTCTCTGGAGTGCCTTCCAGTTCCTGGGGAATCCTGCACATTGTTCAGAGAAGTAAAAAACCAAGAGTTAAAAAACCCAAAAAAGCAAAAAGACCCCCAAAAAATTATGGATCACTACAAACATCCCTTTGCCATTGCAGGATCATTGCAGAGATCCCTCAGGGGATTTCAGATTAGGTCAAATATTCAAATGCTGCAAATATAAGGAAAGATGATGATTTTATATTCAAGATCCTACATATAAACAATCATCAATCTTAAGTCAACAAAGCATTTTCTGCTTACAGATTACATATATGTATAAAAATGCATAAAACTACAAGAGACAGATGTTATGAAAGAGTAAAACCTATTAACTAGTTTTTGTGAAAATCTGAAAATTATCATTTGGATTTGAGTTGCATCATTTAAGTGCAGAATGTAATCCAACAGTCACATTCATTCTCCAAATCTAAGTAATGTGTGAAAGAATTTTTTTTTTCCAGAATACATTTCAACTTTTAAGCAAATAAAAGCAACACTTGCTTTTGGAAATTAAATTCAATTTCATTTGAAATTTTAAAAACAGAGCTGAAAAGAGATGTTTTTATTTGCGTTTAATATAATTATCAACCTAAATATAATAAATACAAGTCATATATAATACACATATTATATGAATAATATATAACTTATTTAATTTATAATATATATGTATATGTTATTCTTGGGTTGAACTATGACAGGTTTTCTTTATTTTGGCTCAGGTATCAAATTAATTATAAATATAATTTGTAAATGAATCAGATATTTACTGAGTACCAACTATGAGTTCAAGCATAAAATTTTAAATTTTCAGATCAAACTTTATCTGCTTCTCTTCTTTCTTAGAAAACCAACAAATCCAGCACAACTGACCACTGTGATCATGGCATTGAACTCCCTTGTGTACATATGGGAGAGAGGGCACACAGACCTGTGGAACTGGTTCCAGTCTCACTGGTGGTGATGAGCTTGTGGTGCAGAACGGAAGTTGCAACACCAAGGGCTGAAAGGCAAAATGGGAACAGTGTGCTTGCCTGGATGCTCTGCCTGATACATTTTCTACTGCCTCTCTCTTGCTCTGGACCAGACCTACACAGCCCTTTCTGGCTGAGTCCCCTCTCATATCTGCAAGCACCTCAAAAACATTTGTGTTCTAACAGAGGGGGTTGGGGTTTTTTCCTGTTAACTGCAGCTGGTGAAGAGTTTTGAGGTGGAAGATTCTCCCTCCTGTTTCCCAAGATGATGATAAATTACCAAAATGCCAATTTTATGTTCTCATGCATTCCTGACTTAATAAAGGTACCTTATTTGCCTAGAAGTGTGGTGTTGGCCATTGTTTACCAGGAGGCTGGAAGAACCCAAAGGGAGATTAACAGATTGTGCCAGTTTAATTTGGTGTGATCTGATTCTGTTAGGTCTTCTCATCTGATTTTGGTTTTCAAGGTACTGAGTGGAGAGGGCAATTTTCCAACGTATGACCTTTCAACAAACCTTAAGCTGCTCCTGGAACACCAAGGATTAGACACCCACAGTGTGGTGGCTATCAGGAAAATTCATCGAAGGGCTAGACAGGAGTCAGGCTGGGTGGCCCCAAAATTGTTGGTCATCTGTCAGGAGCCAGGACACACAGTTTTGTCAGTGAGACTTGCAGGGACCATACAAAAAAAATGTTAAGGACAATATTCAGGTCTGATAGCAAATATGCCTCAAAATATTTTAGTATCCCTGACTGAATTTCACACTAAGTGCTTCCTAGGCAGTGGGAAAATTTCTGTTTTCCTCAAGCAGCAACATTAAAAATTCTTCACTGAAAGAGTGATTGGCCACTGGAATCATCTGCCCAGGGAGGTGGTGGAGTCACCCCCTGGATATATTTAAAACAAGACTGGATGTGGCACTCAGTGCCATGGTTTAGTTGATGTGGTGCTGTTAAGTCATAGGTTGGACTTGATAGTCTCCCAAGGTCTTTTCCTGCCTAGTTCACTCTGTGATTCTGTAATTAAACTACTACTAAGGCAATGCCCTGGCAAAAAGCAGTGATGGAAGATGCACAGAATGTGCTGGGTCAGGGACAGGAAGGCTTGGCTTCATGATAGAGTAGCCACAGAGAAGTACAGCCCCTTCAGCTTATCAGTGAGAGAAGGAAGTTCTCTTCCCGTGCAGGAAGGAGTGAGGAGGCATCTCCAAGGACGTGCAGAATTGCTCTTCCAGCTGCCAGTGAAATGTAGCAGTAACAGCCTTGTTGGCATCAGGAGAACTTGAGGAGTTCCTCATGTAGCAAAGACTTCTTAACACTGAAGGAATAACCTTTGTGTAGAGACATGCAGATAAAAAAATTAAACCCTCGTTATTTTTTTTTGTGCTCCTAAAGTGAGATTTGATCAAACACCTGTCTCTCTTTCCACTAGTCCTCAGTTTTTTCTTCCAAAATCCTCTAGCTTTAAAAGTGTCAGCCAAATTCAGTAGGTAAAAGTTTCAAGTGCGTTGAGAGGCTCAAAGTTTTATGGAAGCTGGAAGCATGTGAGAGAGACTCCAGATGAGGTTCCACATAAGGAGACTTAAATAGAGAAAAAGGAAAATATGGAAAATTCAACAGCTGCAGTCTACAAACTATTGAAATCCATACTGTTTCTCAAACCATTTATGTCTTTGAGAGATCGTTTGCTGAAACTGAGAATGTTGCAGGTAACTTCCATTATCCACTTCATCCATTCCAACCACCTAAAAAATGACTGAAAACCCTTAAAATCAGAGCAATAACCCGCCTCTTCTGAGTTAGTTTTCTACATAATTTTCTAAGTGTGGTTCTCTTTATATAAAAATAAAAGCTGAGGTAAGATGTATTTTCATCTCTATTCTATTTTTATTCAGCCATTATTTGTTATATTAAATCTCAGAGGAGAAAATACTTGATTTTGCAGTACCCATCCACTTCCTCTGTTGCCATGCCACCCAGACCCTCACGAGCATGTGCTCACAGCACTGCTTCTGTCACCTTGAGAAGGTGTGCCAGGGATTTGTTCAGTTAGGGATAAATGGCTGGATAGATGAAATATCAGATTGCTTTTCTACCTTTCTTCTCTTGTTTAACAGCATTAAAAAAAAAAAAAAAAAAAAAAATTAAAGGTGCCCTTAAAAGCTGTTAACAAAATATGAGGAAGCTGCAAAATTCTTGCAGAACTTCACTTGTTGGAAAACTCCAATGGGTATTCAATAATTTTGGCATAAGTCCCTGTATCAATACTGGAAGTACTCCTAAAGTTTTTAATCTCTCCATGGATATTCTCAAGCAAAAGGAGTTTGCTGCTGAAATTTTCTCATCTATTACATAGAGAAATGTTGATCTGTATTTTCCAAGGCTGTGCTTAGGTTAGTTCATACTGACCATGAGAAAAAAAAAAACATAATTATTGGCAAGCTTTTATCTTGTTTTCATCACTCACTGCTGTGGAGACTAAATCAGATTGAGCAGATGATCAACTCAGGTAATTAGTGGAATGGCTGAATAAGTTTGAAGATTCCCCTGTTGTGAAACGAATATACAGAGGGCTGGATTACCTTCTGTTTTCTTTTTGTACAAATGTAGGGGAAACATGGCCTAAGACAAAACCAGAACAGTGGGAAAGAGTTGAAAATATTACAGAAAGGTGTTGAACTGACTCCTGTGGAAGCCTCCTTGCCCAATTGCCCATTGACTCTTCTCCCACAGGCTCAGAAGTCTGTAATCTGGTTTTAAGTTTTCTTTTCCCTTTGTCTCTCTTTTTAGAAGAATGAGGATATTTTGGGGTGTGTCCCCAAGAAATTGAAAGAAATTTCTAGTTTTCTCACTAAAAGAAAATAAAATTGAAAAGTATTTAAGTCTTGCAAGTAACATTTTTCCTGTGGTTCTGTAAAATCAAATGGTTAATATTATACAAACTGAAGAAATCTGATGTCTTTTTGGTAGAAAATTTAGACTCTGTAGGAGGGTTGATATCTCAATAAAAGTCCTGCTATTTGGGCTCTCTAGTGGAGTTGAAAAACCCCTCTGATATGGTACCTTGGGCAGCTTATGTATTTCAGTTTTCCTGTCTGTTAAGTGGGATGTTTGCAGGACTGGATAATTTTTACTTATATATATATAAAATAAAACTCATTTCCCACCACTGAAACTTTTACATTAATTACTTTGAAATTTTGTATTGATTTGTTTTGTCCAAACTCTCACCTCCAAAAATACCCCTTAAACCACCAAAATGCACATCTCACAATCTGCAATGCTGTGGTTCTGAAATTTACTAGAATTTCACTCAACATAATGATTTTTTTTTTTTTTTTTAATGTCTAACTTCTTGAAAAATTATGTTATTCTCATGGCTTCGAAAAGTCAGAGATAAAGCCTCTCAGAGATCCAAAGGGATCAAAAATGTCAACAGGGGACTTGTGCTAATATCCCTGTTCTTCTGATGGTTATGGTATTTTAGCTAAGCTTCTGAGATTTCACCTGAAACCCCAACCCCCATATTTGTGGAGGAGTCACAGACATGGTCTGTACCTCTCTGCCTTCCAGAGCACATCCCAGGATGCATTCTGAGACCCTGAATCAGTTCAGGCTCCTCACAGACCAAGGCAAGCCAAGGTTCTCATTTTCACTCAAGAAAAACAATAACCTGACACTTTGTGTTTGAAATTATTCTTCTTTCCAGGTATGTTCTTGGCTGTGTGTTTACAGTTCCAGTGAGTGCAAAAGGATTCCTCAGGTGTAATTGGGAAGCAGAATTTGTCTCAGAGCAGATATACTGCAAACACAAAAAATTTCCAGTTTGCCTTGGGTCATTGTGTACTGTAACAGAGTCACTCCCAAAGGTATTTCACAGAATCACAGAATGATTTGGGTTGGAAGGGACCTTAAAAATCATCTCTTTCCACCCCCCTGCCATGGGCAGGGGCACCTTCCACTAGACCAGGTTGCTGCAACCCCCATCCAGGCTGATCTCAAACATTTCCAGGGATGGGGCATCCACAGCTTCCCTGGACGACCTATTCCAGTGGCTCACCACCCTCACACTTTTCCCTGATGTCTGAGCTACTTAATATTAATGGCCAATATTTTGGATTCATGTTCCTCCACGCTGCCTCTAACATGGTCAAATACATGGTTACAATGTCAGACTTTCCAGTAAATGCTCTTATTTAGGCAAGATATCAATTCAAGAAATAGCAGCTGATGCATTGTAAGGTGTTAAAATGAGGGTTTCTTTCTTGCCAAAGGATATTTAACTTACCTGTTAAAGAGTTTCTGAATTCAAGCTCTTCCTCAACCTAAGGTAAGCTAGTGAGAGATCAAGCTTTCTGTCTAGAGTACAAGAAACTATTTGCAAACCCAGATCAGCTGAAAAAAAAAAAACAAAAAAACCCAAAAGCCCAACCAACCAAAAACTCTGAATTTGCACAGTGTATTCTGTCATATTTTCTAATTTATTTTTTTTCTTAAAAAAAATCTAACTTCTCTGATATCAGTATTAAAAACTAAATTTCCTGGGTTTTCATTTCAAAGCATTTTTTTGCCTAAAAATTAGCATATACAGAAAGTAGGAAAATATGGATTTAAATCACCTGGAAGCAAAGTAGACTTAATTAACTTTGTTGTTGATTCTGGAGCCTCACACTAGAACATCTTGCAAACCCTTTAATAAATAAGACCTGATTTAGAAGGCACCCACAGTGCATTTCGAGTCTAGCCAACAAAATTACAACAAAGACAGATTTGGCTGGTGGCAATGATCAAATATCTTTAGGAACTCATCTTGCACAGCATAGAATAACTTATTGCAGTTATAAGCTTCAGCTGCATTAGTATCCAGTGCTCCTGGAAAAATATCTCCTTCTGCTTTATCAGCCTAGCAAGCTCCCAATGAAGATGAATTCTTGTTGGGAGCAGTGTCCTGGACTGAAAAAGAATGTAGTGAGAAACCCTGACATTTGTCTTCCAATCAGAATCCCAATAAGCACACAACCAGGGGAGGCAGGAAGGGGAGAAACAAACATAAATATTATTTTAAGAGATCTTCTAATGTGCAATATTTATATACAAATACCAACTAGTTTTACACACAGCACTCTCAGGTTTGTGAAATATATCGAAGTACGGCAAATTGGAATGAGTCCTGAGTTTCCATTTACTTTATCTAACCAGACTTATCAATTCTTTTTACTCCAGGCTGATAAAGTAGAACTGCAGCAGACAAATGAGCTAGCAGGGCTGACATAATGTGTTGTCACGAAGAAATGGTAAATTAAAAAAAAGCCAAACTGTGACTTTGATCACCTCTAAGGCTCCTACTTTACTCAACCCAAATTAGTTGTTTACTCATTCTTTAGGGAATGTTCAATATCACTGGGAAGTGAGCAAAGACAAAAGGAGTGTGCTTGTGGAAGGGAATTTATTTCCATTTTATCTCCAGCTTTAAAAGGGCAGAATGGAAGGGGTGGAGGGGGGGACTTAATGCTGGTCCCCTGCTTCATTATTAACAAAAAGTCACTGGGCTCAACAAGAATAGGTTCAACTGCTTAAGTTTAATTTAATGATGCCTTGTGCCATGCCTAGTTTAAGTAATTGTAAACACAAAGGTCTGTTTTGAATTATAAAACAGAAGTATGAAAGATGTGCCAGATGAGAAGTAGAAGATCACAGCTCTGGACTTTGCTGCCAATGGTAAAGGAGGAAGCAATTATATAATTGTTATTGTATCTGATCTTCTCAGAAATTTTGGGGTGTTTTTTCCTGCAATTTCTTTTTTTTTTTTTCTCCTCAAAACAGCATTTTTCTTACAGAGAGCTGAATTCCAAAGAGTCACAATGGAAATAGAGACAGAAGATACAGCTTCAGGATAACTGCCCAGAATGAATGGCTGGATCATCTTTTTTTGTTCCTTAAGCACTTTATGCCACATATCCAGGTAGTGAAAACTGCTGTAGTTCCACTGAGATTAGGACTTTTGAGACAGGAGATATCATTCATTTGTCAGGCCCCCCATGAGTCAGATATAAAATAGGTTCCTAAAAGGAACTAGCAGGTGAATGAAAAATGTAAGGCAAAGAATTATGAACCATGTTCTGATTTTTTTTTAAGGGTAACACAGTTAAAATCAGTTGTGGTTTTGTTCAAGAAAAGGTTATTGAATTTGGCAGCAGCCATTTAAATCAAAGTCATCTGCAGTCTCTGCTGTGGAGTGCCAGGATATCTGAGTACCCTAACTACATCTGTTGTGGATAGTGAAATTCTGCTCTGCACTTACAGGTATTGGATCTCCTGTATTTACAACCATATTTCAAAACTCCTCTCTTCATCTTTCAGCTTTGATGAACCTTCCAGAGAAGCTGCTGTAAGGAAGCAAACACTGCAGACTGTAAATCAGAGGGTGGTGGGGACTATAAGCACGCTGGTAAACAGTATATTGAAAGACATTTTAAAGGAGAGACAGAGTCCCATGTTTATATGTAGCTCATCAGTGTTTATCTAGGTCCTTCTCCAGGCTGTTATTCATTCCATGGAATTGCTTAGAGGAAAGTTAGGGCTCTTGGCTCACTGAATAAAAAAATGAGCAAATGAAAAAATGAGAGGTTTAATACTAGCCTTGGTCCTTCAGCACAACATTGTAAAAATACTCCATCCCTTCTCTCAACTTCTTTTTTTTTCGCATTAAAATAACTAGAAAACCAATATTTGTATTTATTTTGGGAATTATTTCACCTGGAGTTAGCACTAGAAAATGAGGTAAATAGCAATTCCTTTAGATTTACTAGGGAAAACAATTGCACTAATACACAGTATTGTAGATACGTAACACAGGTGGAATGGCCTGAGTTACCTCCCTGAGGTACCATCCTGTTTGACATTTGGAGGAGTTAGATTCAGAAAAAAAGATTGGTAAAGCCCTGTATCTCCTCAAAACAAAATAAGAGGGCTTTTTTAAAATTTTTCAGCTGACATTCAGATTTTTCACCTGAGTCTGGGACCCTCATCAGAAGCAGAGGCTTGAAGAAATGCATTAAATACCATCAAATAAATTACAAAATCTCAGGCTGGTGAACCTGATACCTGCATAGTAAATTACCAATTGTCAGCTGTTCAATGGTAGTCAAATAATCCCTGTATTGAAATGAAAGGTTCAAACCATGTGAAAGAGCAAACAGACCCTCCAAACAAGCCTTGAGCACAGATAACTTGCAAACAAAACAGAGCTCGTGTCCTCCAGTGGATTAATTGCTACAAGTACCTGCCATGTTCTCATCACAATTTGGATTCTGTAGCCTTAAGGAAAACAAAGCTTTCACTGCCTGCAGCAATGTCTGAGGTTGTGTCTGCTGGTGTAAGGAGGGAAGGATTATTCCAGGAGATATTGGCTTGCACACGTGTGATGGATCACAGATCTCTCTTAAAGTTAGCTGGATTTCTGCTGTGCATGTATATGTACACATGTTATGTGTATATTTTTAGAGGTATATTTTTATTTGTATGTTCACACTCCACCTTTAACCTGTGGCGTCCCTGCCCATGGCACGGGGTTGGAACAGGAATTTTTTGGGGTAGTGATATGTACAATCTGCTTCTCAGTCTGACAAATCCAGATATGATATTAAATAATGAGCTCCGATAAGAGATCAATGAACCTTTGTCTTCAAAAACTGCATTTTCGATTTTATCATTACAAAAGAATGGCTGTGATTAGACACAGAAACACAGGGCTATTGATTGTGCAGTCACTTACTCCAGGCCAAAAGGCAGATGGTTACAGTGTTGTTTGATCTGCAATATTTTGATGTTAAAAATCTCACTGCAGCTATCCAGACAATGAAAGTAACATGGTGCTGCACCTTGGACACCTGAGGAGCCAAATGACAGAGAGCCATGAACTCTACTGAAGTCAGTGTTCCCAGGGGTAAAAACTCTCTGAAGGAAAGGGAAACTGAATTAAGGAAAAATCTGTTCTTCCATGTAGAAAAATGAAGTCAATATACCTGCTTGGATTGCAGATCTGGAAGTTGATGTGTTTATTACATGGAGTACCAGACACTCTGCTCATTTTCACTGGTGTTGGTCAAAACATGTATTTATAAATATTTCAAACGTGATGACAAAGACTGAATTTGTCATTCTAAACTTTGCATGACTGCATTCTAAAGTGAACTCTGACATCCTGTGGGCACAAGGAAAATTACCATTATTTATCTACTGTATTTAAAGAAGTGCTTGCTGTCATAGTTTGTGGTGTTTAAACAAACATATATAAATATATACAAAATATTTTTAAATATTATATGTCTTAATGTTTGCTCTTGTGTAGGAGTCTCAGAAACTTTCCATGCAGCACCTTCATTTTTCACCATTTGTAGTATCATTTTTCTCTTGAGTCTTTTGTCCAATCAGAGAAAGTAAGAGGAAAAAATTTGGGGTTTACAGTGTTAATCTTTCAAGTTTTCTCTATAAAAGCAGAGTCAATAGCTCCATTTCCCCAATTAAAGCAAACTCTTTCATTATGGAATGCTTTGAGTTGCATGTTTGACAACGTCTCATTTTTAATTAACTGAATTCCTCTTAAGATACCGTGGATAATCATTGCCAGCAAACTTACCATGGCATAAATAGTAGGAAACACTGACATCTTGTGGGAAAAGAAAAGTTGGGAGGACAGACTGCTTCAGTGAGGAATTCAGTAAATCTATAGAATTCAGAAAGCAGATAATTCTGTAAGTATATTAAGTTACCAATAAGTACCTCATCTCGAATCATAGAATCATAGAATTGTAGAATCATAGAAACATAGAATCATAGAATCATAAAATCATAGAATCACAGAATCACAGAATGTTTTGGGTTGGAAGGAACATTAAAGATCACCCTGTTCCAACCCCGTGCCATGGGCAGGGACGCCACAGGTTAAAGGTGGAGTGAACATACAAATAAAAATATACCTCTAAAAATATACACATAACATGTGTACATATACATGCACAGCAGAAATCCAGTGCCTCTAACATTTATTTCTCTGTAATTGCTTTCAACAGTTTTTACTACAATTTGTGACTGCATTTCTGCTAATTTTATGAAACACAGCATATAGTCAGTCTCTGTGATTCTCAACAGAACTGATTCTACAACTTCAGCTTTTTTAGTCTCTTTTCTTTCTTTGTCTGCATTACTTGAAGATCTGGCATACACTTTCCCCCCGATAGTATGTAAAAAACCACATAATTGAGCAAAAAGAGCAGAACTATACAACTGAAGGAGCCACTGTATTGAATACATAGGGTACAAAAATGAGTTCATTATTAAGAAGCATCATTAAAAATGTAGTTCTCAGCTATTCAGTACTTATCTCTACACCTTGTATTTCAGTCCTAAATTATATAGCCTTGTACATGCAGCAATTCACTGATGGCGTGGAGCAGCAGTGGCATCTGCTGGCCACAATCATTCCCTGGCTGCAAAAATTTCTCTATCGTTAAATTTCCTCCAGATTTAATAACTCCTACCTTCTTGTAAATGCACAATGATGAAAAAAACATGGTGCCTGGAGAAGCCTATGTAAGGCATGTTCTGCTGATGCAGGGGATGAGTCCACCTGAATAAACCACATGCTGTCAAATGTAGTGGCAAAAATACAAAGTGTTTGAAGCTATAGGCCTGAGATTTATGCCTTTTTTCTTCTTTGCTCTATGGTTGATGTTTAATTTTTTTTTTCTCAACTTCCAGGTAGAGTTTCACCAAAGGATGCGAAAATGGTGGCAAAATACACTTAATTTTTGGATTCACCAAGTCCACCAAGTACTTGCTCTCCAGATAAGGACAGTCGTTCATAACCCAGTGAATTCCAGATAATTCCTAAGAAATAAACTTCTATTATGGGAGTCTTTATTTTTGGAGGACTCCTCAAATTTCCAGCAAAACCCAACAGAAATGTAATGAATGATATTCCCCAGAGTATTTTGCAATTGTTGGAAAAGCAAGGGATATTTAAACCAGCAGCCTGGGAAGGTTTGTTATTGGTCTCCTAGACTTCAAACACTTGACATGCAACCTGAAATTAATAAAAATTCGATTTCCCAGTGTTAGGCAAGAAAGTGAGAAAATTTGAAAATGTTTCTAGGTGTTTAATGGTGAGACACTTCAGAAGGAAATAATAACGAAAGGGTTTGGATGCAAGGCAGACTTCTGCTTTTTGTTTGCTACATGTTGAAGAACAAATAAATGCCTGAGCATAACGACTGTAATAATGTGTCAGAGCAGAGATCCTCCCAGCCCACCATCCTGTCTCCAGCAGTGGCCAAAGGTAGACAGCAGCCACTCCTTACACAGAGGGGATGGAACTGGGTTGTTTGTAACACCCACGCAGTACCACACCTTGTGTCATGAGTGTAACCAGGATGATGGATCATAAAGTGATTTTTTTCCCAGAAAATTCTCCCAGGCTCCAGTACTCAGAGCCATGGGACATGATTTCATGCATGAACATAAACAAACAAACAAAAACCAAAAGCAACACTGAAACCCTAAAAAATGTAATCACTTCTTCCTTTAAATTGATATTTAAAGCCATGGATATTAAAAAATAAAACCCCCTCAACCAACAACCCCCAACATGTTTTTCTTGGCATTTGTCCATTCAGGGTAGAATTGGATAAATACCAAAAAAATATTTCTGGCAAACTTGCATTCAGATTTCACACAGGTGCTTTGTGGTTTTCATTTCTCTGTGCACTGTTGCTCATGCAAAGAAATAATTGGAGAATATTATGGGAAACAGCTGCATTCACATGCAAACAAAGATATTTGCTGATGAACCCAGGTATCCATCAATCATCTTCCCAACCCACCAAAGCATTTCTGCATGGGTTTAGTTCGCATCAAAGGGAACATTTCTGTTTTAAAGCAAAGCTTTAAAATATTCTACCAGGAATATTCTTCAACCATTCCTCTCACCTTGTTGGGCCAGACAGCCAAAGAAAAGCACAAGAGAGCAACAGGCAGTGACCCACTGCAGAGAACAGCTTGTGTGTCAACCAAAGTGTTATATGGCCTCTGCTAGTTCAAAGAAAGTGGGGAAAGTGACATCATAAAGCAGAAATCCCCTGAACTCAGAAAATCCCCTGCTGCTTTCCTGCACAGCGATTCTCGGTGTGATTTATATTCCCACAATATTAGATGCCCAAAACTTGGTTGTATAAATCCTTGTTAGTCACCAAGGTGGTTTGTACTGTTATATATCAGCACCTTCCACAGAGGAAACAGTATGAGTTGCTAGAACAATAAATCAAACAGAAATTTTTAATGTTATGTCTAGCAGTCATCATAAACCATGCCTTACATAAAATACACAATCTTCACTGCCTATTCAGGAAGCTCAAAAAGGACATATTATCTAGGGCTCAACTTTTTCTGTACTTTAATCTAACTACACATTATTTAGTTTTTCCCTTTGTGAACAAATTTACAGGTAAAGGAAGGTGCTGTTATCATTCCCTTTCGCAAATAATTAAATCAACACTTTTTTTCTCATATGGGATCTATATGCCTTTGTGGATGAAATTATGGGAAAAAAATTAAATTGTAATTTTTTATTTACCTCACCTCTTCCCATAATCACAGTGCACATTTCGTGTCCAGGATCTTTACCTTATTTCCATCTTTCTGTCTCCACAGAAGGAATTCAGAAAGATTCTGTAGCTTTTAAATACTTACTCTTAAAGGTGTTGGTAGGTACAACCACAAAATAAAGGTGTGAGTTTGACCCAGTTGCCTGAGCACGAGTTCTACCACCATTTGAAGTAATCCAGGGGTGCCAGCATGTTTATATGCGTTTGCAAGTGAGACACAAACCTGTGAGAGATCAGTTTTCATGTAGATGCCCACTAGAAAATTCCAGGACAAAAGTACATGATAAATATCACATTTTTGGGGTGGGATCCCAACAAATGCAGTAATGCATGTATAGGAAAATAAGGAGAGGTTTGGGCACACATTAAATTACCAGGAAAAAGTTAAACATATCCTTCAGATGAGGTAAAGTGAGATTTTCTGTAGAATTCAGGGTAGCACATGAGATAGTGGAGAAATACCTCTTGTCTGAGCCAGTAAAGAAATATGTTCCTGGGATCCCTTCCACTCTGCTCCAAGGACGGAACTAAATATCCCAACAGTATAATCCATTTTAGGAGATTATTTAATATGTTCAGGATTTTTAGGAGGTATTGCCCTTTGGAAATGCTCAGGTTTGACCTTTAGAGTTGAGTCCAACAAGAACATGGGCTGTTGACATGTGGGAATTAACTTTGGAGTCAACTACAGTGGAATTTGAGTCAAAATTACAGAGTCGTGCCTAAGTGCCAGCTGAGAAGCTACAGTCAGTGGGAGCATCGACAGAAATGTGACCAAAGTGATAACTGACCTCTGAGGCACCAGTGCTCACCAATTCACCAGCACCAGGCCAGGCAAAACACCTTGGCATATTTCATCTGCCCATGGTGTTGGAAACTGAATCAAGTTCTGTAGACAACTGCTTTTAGAATCTGTGTGTGAATATTTAGTGGGAGTCCAGTGTCCACTACAGATGATGGGGATTTGATCAACACCATCACAGCAGCCTAGGGAATGACTCAGTTTACCTATTGTGGGTACTCCGTAGAAACTCCTGTGTATAGAGACCAAGACCCTGAGTCGTTGAAATGTAAATACATCAGACAACCTATGGAATTCAGAACTGCAACTTGGCAGATGCCAGAGGCTCTTTGCATTCAGGAACCCTCCTGGAGCAGAAGCTGGAGGCAGCACTCTCAGACACTCTCCACATGTGGTACTGAGTAGCTACATTCAGGCAAAATCCTTGATTCAGGGTAAGCACTACTTAGCAACAACTAAAACATCAGTCTGTTACCAACATTATTATACTAAATCCAGAAACAGCTACTAGGAACAAAATTACCTCTATCCCAACCAAAACCAGGGCATCATTTCAATTAGGTGCTCAAATTTAGACAGTGCTAATGTCCCTAAAAGACACAATGAAAATTACTGTGAGGATCAGAGTTCTTTGATTATCATCTCTAGGGATTTTTATGTCATTTTGAGGGAGAAGACCTCAAAGAAGTCACACATAGCAGTTAGCATCTCTGCTTCTGCAAAATTTTAAGAAGTATTTTTTTTGAAATAACTCTTTCTTAAATGTATTGGTCACCTCATCTCTAAAAGAAATGTATTCCATATAAAGAAGACAGCAGTTTGTTTTGATGTTGAATACAAGATGTTGATGTACTGCTGTTATATTACTCTTTACTTGACCTTTTCTCTGCCAATTGATTACGCACAGTTTTAAACTCCTCCAGCAATGCTTTTGGCATAGCTGAATGTTTTTAGTGCAATAAACTTCCCTCAATAACTAAAATACTTTCACACTGAAGTGCTCTTTAGGCAATGAATTAAAAATAACCTTGTGAACATGGAAGAGTCTCTAAACACAGGAGGAGTTGTGTCTCTGTGTGTGGTTTGGGTTTTGGTTTTGGTGGGTTTTGTCTGTTTGTTTGATTTTATTATTGCTATTTCTTATTGAAAAATAAGTTTTGAGACATCTGAAACTACCAGTTTGTATCAGATTTTCCACATAACCTCAGCCACAAAAATCATTGACTGTGTGGAGAAGATCTGTTCTGGTGCTGAAACAACTTTTAGTGTATTGATTTAACTTCTTTTTCTAAAGAAAAAGGATCCAGCCCTTTCTATTACCATTCTTTAGTTGCACATAGCCTACTCTTATATACCTCCCTATTCAATAGTTTATATTATTATGGAATTAAGGCACACAGGGATCTAGATTTTTCTCCTGAATGAGGGAAGTAGAAGCTTTTCTTCTCTTAGGATAAATCCAGTTGATTTTGTGTCATCTAGAGCTGGAGTAATTTAACTTTAGTTTCTATTTCTTATCTTACAAAAACCAATCTTTTCAAGTAAACTTCCTGTTCCTAAATAACACCTGTGATTTCCTTCTATTCCTGGGGTGCAGGTGGTTGCAGTATTCCCATGATAATGCTGACTTTGACAGACATAAATATTGAATTTAATGGTTGTATTTCAATCTGGGAAGTCAGTTTATGAGATGAGTGGTGCCTTGAGACTTTGATATGACCAGTTCCTTTAGACATGACAGATTTCAATATGGGTAATATCCCAGAAGGAGGACTGGAAATAATCTGAGATATTACCAGCATCAAGAGCAGCTCTCTAGTTCTTTACCCAGAATTGTTTGACATGATGTAAAAGCTCCCTATGAGGGAGATTTCATAGCAGTCAACAACCTACTGGGGTTAACTTCTCATCAGAAACATTTTCCTGCTAGGTCAGTTAGACCTTCCTTGTTTGTTCCTCTATTCTTTGGCATCACGGAGCACAAATTACTTTTTATATTTTTGAAACATTTTTAGTCATATTTTGATGCAACACTTATTTCAGAAAAAACAACATTATCTTGCCTTTCTCCACAGTTAGGGCAAGGCTTTT
Organism: Argya squamiceps; assembly: GCA_037834095.1. Taxonomy (NCBI): domain Eukaryota; kingdom Metazoa; phylum Chordata; class Aves; order Passeriformes; family Leiothrichidae; genus Argya; species Argya squamiceps. The sequence goes on from JBBMKD010000053.1 coordinate 4,745,513, forward strand.
AGAATTTCTCTTGGATTGGGTTTTCCAAAATAGTCATCATCTCTAGGTAGTACTTTTGGGGAGCATCATCTGTTCAGGAAGATGAATAATTAACCAAGTGTGAATGGGAGCAGAAAATTTTTTTCTCTGATAATTAAGTTCTGCATACTGGAGTGTAGGACTACTTTTGGTTGCATTAAAAGAAGTGGTATTAATAATTTAATGATTATTATTTTATATTTTTATATTAAAACTAAAAATAAATTCATATAATATATTTAATATACCGTGTATACAATATTATGTATTTTAATATATTGTGAATAAGAACTAAGGAAAAATTATGATTTTTTAACATTTCTGGTGATAACAGAATAGTAGCAATATTTTAAAGACAATTCCTGATGAGAAGATCTACTTCAATTCAGAGAGTAGAGTGTTCAGAAACTCCCGGTCTTCAAAATAGCCAATATATTTATTTTGCTTACATCTTTTTGGGGCAATGAGTCTTTCCTTCCAGTAGATGGTAATAGAGATCTTCCTTTAAAAAAAAAAAAGGCAATTGATGGCTGTGGGCTTCCCTTCCCTTGTTTTTGTGGAATCTGACCCCAAATCAGCATCAAAATAAGCAGAACACTTTTTAGTGGTCCCATGATGGAATGGTTTACCATTAGTGAACTATTTTATCTTTTCTCTATTTCTATTTTTTCTCATTTCTGGTTTTGCTCCCTTGAAATACATTTTTTTTGCTACATGATCTGGAAGGAAATATGAAGCTGCAATTATTATTATGCTGAACAATTTTTGTCCTACAACCTCAACTTTGGTTTCAGGAGACATTTCACCCTCATTTCCCATTTTCCCTCTGAGCTGGCTGGATGCTAAAGGTCAGCAATCTCTCCATCTCATTTCAGTTTGAATACTGTGTTAGAGCAATGTTATTTTTGCACTTAACCCCAGTCTTCATGTAGCATATTTTATCAAGAGAAATAAGTGTTTGGAAGTTTCAAATATGTGAGAATGAGGGAAATAGATTTTGTTATGCAAAATTCCAAAGTCAATTAACCAGTAACAATTTGTAGGGAAAAATGTCAGTTATGAAATGATTTTACATATAGGATGGACCTAGGTTTTGATATTGCATTCATGTCCTTAGAATTTATAGGGAAAAAAATCAAAATAATTTTATAAATTTCAAAGGAATCAATGAAGTTTTCTTTAAATTTTGATAAATACATCCAAGATCATCTCTTAGATACTTGACTGGATATTTTGGACACTGTCTGCCAGATGTGACATGGTGGTGACATGGTGGTAGGTGGCATGCAGGTCCCAGTGACATTCTCTGATGTACACAGCATTGATGAGGATGGTGGAAAACAGAAACTGAACTCAGAAAATTTGGTGTCACCCATGTCTTAAAGCCAAACTAGAGCAAGACAGAGGTGACTGAACTGAGAGGGCATCAATACCAAACCATCAATGTTGTATCAATAATTGATAACAAACCATCAGTGTTGTATCTGGTGTTGTTCTCACTTAGAAATGGTTATGTCTTATTCCATCTTGTTATTGAACAAATGGGAAGGTATAAGGTTCTAACAAACTTTCCAAAGTCTGTTCCTGAGCTTATGTAAAATCCCTGCTGTGAAAGAAGGATGTAAATTATTGTTGTTCACTGTAATGGAATGAACTGAGGAACATAATGTGTTTTTATCTTGCCTTTCTGAAGAAAAAAATCCCAACAAACCAGAAAAAAAAAAAACCCAAGTGAAAGCTATTTCATGTTTGTGAAGATTTTCCTTGGAAACATAGATTGTTTTACTTCCCCTGAAGGAACTTCAGTAATCTTACCCCAATTCACTGTGATTTGGAAAAGATTATGGGAATGCTTCAAAACAACGATAAGATCAAAATAAGATCAAAATAAAATGTCTTAGTTTACCAGCCAGGCAGAAATGTTTTACTTAAGGTCAATCTAACACTAATCTCACTGTGCCTGAGCTAACCTTTTAGGATTATGGGGAACATTTTTCATTGCCCTGGCCTTCACTTCTGTATTATTGGGTAGACTTACAAAATTATATCTCCTAGTTGCCGCTCTACTTCTGTCCCCAAGGACAACAGCAGAGCATGATGGAGGAAAAAAGTGTTTAATGGGAAAATATTGGCCACTCATTCCCCTGGTATATATTTTTTTACTTTTTTTTTATTAAGGCTTTTTGATCTTATTTACATCCTGTAGTTTGGACACAAGGTTCTAATTCAGGGATTGTATTAGGGTAAGAAAATACACGTACCATGACTATAAAGCAGGCAGAGAGCTGCCAGGAGGTGCTTTAGAATCATTTTGAAGTGAGCACTAAAAGCCAGGCTAAACCAATTAAAAAGCTTTCATAAGCAAAATCTGCACTTAAAAAAAAATCTAATTTGCACACCTGAGCAGATTTCCACTCTGAATTAGTAACTTCATATTTGTTCTGATAAAAACCCAGCTCAAATGCCAGGTCTGTCCAGGGAAAAACATCTTGCAAGCTGCCCAAGTGATAGGAGAACACTACAGGGGGTGAAAAATATGATGATCTTCCTGCTCTGAACATCTTCATTCTCTTCCAAATTACCATAGGAACATTAATTTGATTGTGTACTTCCTACAGCACTGCTAATTAGTTATCTCATATTAATTATAGTAATTACATACACACCTATCTATAGGACTATTAGGCAGTTCTTAGGAAAAAAGCATGAACTAAGATGTGCTTGATGCAGAGCAGCTAATCAGCCAACAGCTGCTCTTGGTCCCAGAGTTGCTAGTTAACACCCAAAATACTGTACAAAAGGGATACTTTCAAAATTCCAGCTAATAAAAACCCTTTTCCGAGTCATTGCTAAACAAATGTGTTCAGCCTTTGTATTTCTCTTCATCTGCTATCAGAGCCAGGGATCAGAATTAAATACTAATATGACTAAGCAGCAGTACCAGAATCATCAAAGGGCTATTGTGAGGACACATAACCAAGGAACAAGCAGAATGTGTTTTAGCAGAGGAAATGTATTCTGGGTAAATAGAGGTCAGTAAATCTACTTTTAAGCCAATAAAAGATGTTTAAACGCAGTCTAGGTGTTGTTTGGCTTGGAGATTAATGTCTGTCTTTACCATGATTTTATACACTGGGGTGGGTGATGGAAAAAGACTCATCCTGGCCCATGAATTATCATAGCAAATGCTCAGATAGGGATTTTCATCAATGAACTACAAAGCAGAGCCTACTGCTAATGTGTGGTTCACAGGGATGTCCACAAACTGACATCCAGAGTGTGATGTTCTTCTCCATCAGCCACAAAATGCATTCCTTTGTTTTACATAAGAATCTACCAAAAAAAACCCCAAAAAAACCCCAAAAAAACTAAAACCAAAACCAAAACCAAAACCAAAAACAAAAATCAAAACTTTGTTCAATTTTATGTCTCTGTTTTAAGTGGCCAAAAATCACAGATCATGTATACATGAGGATGGCCTGGTACAGGAATGTGTTCTACTCCTGTAAAATTTCTGGTCTTCTGCTCCTACTGCCTGTGGTGCTTGTGAGTATGAGGCATTCAGTGACAGATTCACTAGTTTTAGGAGAAGAAACCGTTAGGCCATCTGCCTTCTCTTCCTGTGAATTGCAGGCCATCAAGATCTACCTGAAGATCTTACACTGATCCCATCAGGACAACTCTCTCACTAAACAAAGCATTATTCTCTACTCACATCCACTTCCACAAAATGTGAAGTTCAGCTTCCATTGTTCAGTTCTGGTCCTGTTCCCTCCACTTTGCTCCAGTCTCCTCTCACACTTTTTTCTCCTGTGTAGGACATGGAGCAGAGATGTTTCATCTCAACATCTTTACAGCACCAAGTTTCTACTGGATAGCTCAACCCTTTCAATTTTTGTGGCTATTTTCCCTCTTACAAAGTAATTAATTTTTTTTGTGTAAACAAACTGAATCTCCTGCTTTGCTTTCCATGCAAATCAGAGTTCTACCATGATGGAAATTGTATTTATACTTAAAATTAAATTCATCACACAGCTTCCTGCCTGGAAGATGCATGGCCAACCCCTTTTTAATCAGTTGCTGCATTGCCCCTATTGCAGATCTTCATTTTTGTATATTCTCTTGACAGATTTTACAAGAACTACACATGTTAAAAAAAACATGTCCTGTTTGAAGTTTTAAAAAAATGGGTACAAAACTATTTTAAAAAATGTGAAATTCTTTCATTATATTATACCTAGGTCCAAGATTCAAATAAACATCCTGCTTGTGTTTCACTGACTGCCAAGGAAAGTTTGGCCATGACATCTTTAGCTGCATAAGTCTGTATTTATGTGAGGGTCTATATTTGGGTCTGAATATGCAGTAGGTCTAGTTTCAGTCCCATTATATCTACATTCCTCATTTACAGGCTGAAATAAGTAGACAGGTTGAAGTCTGAGCTAAGAAAATCCATAAGGCTGTTTATACCCCATAAACTTCCCTCATTCCATTTAAAATTCAGTCCTCATTAAGAAAACTTTGTTTAAGTAAAGTGTATTTAGTAGCACTCTTATGGAGACAGAATTCTTATCTTTAATGAAATGAATTGTCAGCAAAGTGCAAGAAAGCTGATGAAGGGTCTGGAACACAGATCTGATGAGGAGAAGCTGAGGGAGCTGGGGGGGCTCAGCCTGGAGAAAAGGAGGCTCAGGGAGGATTTTATGGCTCCTTACAACTCCATGACAGGAGGATGCAGCCTGGGGGAATTGGTCTCTTCTCCCAAATAGCGTGTGACAGGACAAGAGGAAAAATAGCCTCAAGTCGCACCAGGGGAGGTTTAGATTGGATATTTGGAAAAATCTCTTCACTGCAAGGGTTGACAGGCTCTGGCACAGGCTGCCCAGGGCAGTGGTGGAGTCGCCATCCCTACAGGGATTTAAAAGACGTGTGGATGTGGCACTTGGGGACACAGTTTAGTGGTAGGTTTGGCAGTGTTGGGTTAATGAATGGGTTGGACACAATGAATGTAGATTTCTCTTCTCACCTAAACAATTCTGTGATTCTAATAACAACCTTAATATGTCAGGAATATTTTCAGAAATGTAAGCAGGGGTATTTGAGCCTTTTAATTGCTCACCCCAGAGAATGAGAACTGCAGGTGTATAGAGGCTGTGGATGCCAGGCCTGCAGCATCATTCATTTCATGTGAACTAATCAACAGGGGCATGAATTTTATGAGGCTGAGTTGAAGAAAAAGAGAATTTCACATCTTTTTCTGTAGGTACATATTAAAAGCAAGCTTGCACCATAGGCAGATTAGAAAACAAGAAAAGAAAAGAAAAATGGTTTACCAATGCTTTTTTATAAGTTTATTAATTTTAGTGTACATCTATTATATTTAGATGCCCAAATAAGACTTCTCTGATCCTGCTTCAGCTGTCTCCAGCAGAGGGAGGGTAATATCTACAAGGACTATCATCATTAGTGGTCAGGGAAAAACTGCAGACAGGAAAAATCTTGCTGGGTAAATATAAAACAATGTCAACTTAAAACACCATATTTGTCCTCATTGGAGAATATCCAATGTTGTGTAAGGATATTTTCAAAACCAAGTTGGTAGGAAGAAGTATTCACTTTTACTACATCCCTTGATATATTTGGGAAAAACAAATGGTCTTTGAACATCAAAGAGCTGAAGAATAACATGTGCTCAAAAGTTGTTCTGTCTTCTATGAGCATGTTAGCTGGATAAACTATAAGAAAAATTGATGGCCTATATTCCTACAGGTTCAAAGCTTCTCCCTATAAGATTTACACATGAAGTTTCTGCAACAAGACTATGAATTTAATCCAGAGAATAAAAACTTGGGTGGTAGAGTGGTATGATTCCAGGTAATTTCAGGGTATTTTATTACATAAATGTCATTTATTAAATATTCATTACAAAAATTGGTCTTAAACAGCAAAGTTTAGGTTGAAGTTGCATCTGACTACACTAAAAAGCCACTGCAAGAGTTAATATCCCACCTAACACACTCTGAGTGCTTTGCTGGTGTTTCACTGGTGTGAAATATCTGTTTGTTAGTTAATTCTCACCCACAAACAAACCTGAGGACTTTCAGTAGAATTTTGATTGATCAAGAGCACCAGAATCTGAGAAATCTAGGGTTCTTTGATAATGATTGATGATGAAGGTAGATTTATTAGATGCTGAAGTAGTCATTAGCAAAAGCAAGAAGTTGTAAAACCTTTTCAACAAGTAATATCTGATCCTCAACCCTTTTCTTTGAAGACAGTAGTCACTGCTTTCCTATCACAGGACAAAATTTTTCACTTTCCTATAAAAAATACAAATGGAACAGGAAAGGAATGAGTGGTAATAAATTTATATTCTATTCTCCCAACTGTCATTGACTTTCTTTATGTTTCCAGGCAACTCTTTTAACCACAAATGTGGGAGGTTTTTTTTTCTGAGAACCAAATAACCAATATACTTTGCTCCAGGGTATGTGGTATCTTGACCCAAGTGAATGCATTGCCTTTAGCCCATGATTATTGCCCAGGCACATCTGACCAAAACTCCTGAGCAACCTCTCATTCTGGCACCCTCCTCCAACATCCTCCCTCCTCAGCCAACGAGAAACTTTTGAATGAGTAAACTGACATTATGACATTTTTCAAATTTCAGTTCTCTTCAGTCAATTATCAGTGGCTTCAATCTTGTAGTTCAATTGATTAAGCTGAAATTACCATAGTGAGTTTCCATCCTGGAGGGTATAAAAGCCCTCAGACACAGGGCGTACACAAATCTCGTGTGCCTCTCCAGGCTGAGCTGCTGTAGCTAATACACTAATGAAAAGGGTATGTCAGGCAAACTGAATATGGAAAAAAAACCCCAAAAACCTGAAGACAGAAAAGTTAAATAGGTTGCTTTAAACCTCCTAATAGAAATGGGATTGGGTACTTTTTTTTCTCTCCTTCTAATAGTAGCAAATGCCTTTCTGTAAGTGCTTCTCACAGATATTAAATGTAACAAATACAACAGGGAGTGCTTTTGAAATAGCAGATGAATTGAAACAGTAGGAAGAAAAAGGAATAGGAATGGGATGGTGGATAAGATACTTCAGACTTAATACATTGAAGAAAGAGAGATAATTCTATGGGCTAAAAAAATCAATCTATATACTATCTCTTTGCTTCACAGAATGCAGAACTCCAATCAGAAAACCAATAACAATGCATTCTCTGATGTTTTACATATGCTATTTTACTTTTTCAGGGAAAAACAAACCTCACGTGCAACTCCTTTAAAAAAAGCAGGACTGCAGACAATGCAAGGGGAAGGTTTTCTGCTGCAAAATCCTGGATTTAAGAGAACAAAATGAGTATCTCAGGACCAAAGCCACTGGACAGAAAACACTCCCAAACCGTTGTTCTGGTTTAAGCAGTATTGGAGAGTTCCATTCATCAGGAAAACTTCCTAGTGAGATTCTGTGTCCTCCCAACCCAACCAGAAGGAGACAGGGATGACTAGAAACTTTCATTATGGACTACAAAGACGGGAAGAAGCTTACCTAGCCTTGAAAGCTGACAGAACAAAAAATACAGATCATGTCTCTTCTGCTTTCAAAAGAAGCCCTCATTCTGAAGAATAAATAGGACCATGGATGAGTATAAGAGTAGAAGAGTCTTGATCTTGCACCACCTGTGGGCTGATGTGGATCCTCAATAAACTAGTTTAAAATGGGTTTATGTGATGAGCTTAGGCAGCCAAACTGCATGTGCCTGGAGCCATCGTCATGTGTCACTGTGAGAAAGAGCAAGTCCTGTCTTCCTCCCTTAGGAGATCACAAAATCAGGCAGGGGGGAGGATTAGATTTTGACAGGACCTTGTTCAACCACTTGCAAGCAAAATGCTGATCACAACACCCAAACTATCTGAAAAATGATTGTTTGCTTTTACCTTTTACAGGTTTTCCTTACAAATAGCAGTAAAAGTATTTTTTTGTTTTAAACCAAGATGTAGCACTTTCTCAGAGGTTTGCATATCCTGAAAAGGAACAAGAAATAGCCATGAAAAAGTTTCTGGTTAGGTCTGGTCAACGATTTTTTTCTCTCAATTTTATTAAATGTTTGCTTTATTCTCCTGAATGTCCTGTCTCAATGACCAATGTAGTAAAGATCTGATGTGTCTATTTCTCCTTTGGCATTATTTGGCTCATTTTTACAAAAGTGTGGAGGATAAAATGTACAAATTTAGCTCTTAACATGATTAAACAATCACATAGCTGCAATGAAAAATGCCACAACTGAAATTGTCTTGTAGAAAAGCACATTTTCAGGCCAATATACAGTTTGTCAGTGCACATGCAGAGTTTCAACTTTCTTGTAACGGAGTAATTTCCACAGAATTGATGGAAGTTCTCTAATTTACACTCATAAAAATGGAAATGCTTCTTCCTGTCATCTTCTTGGTCACAGGAATCATTTCCTTTTTAGAACTTATTTTTCCTGTTGTTTAAGTACTTTCATGTGCCCTCTTTCACCCATCTTAGAAATCTTTCACTGGTTACTCCAGGTCCTTTTGGTGCATGAATGGGGCTGTGTGTTTAAAGTTCCTCTGTTAATATTCACATTGTTTCCTGTGGTGTTCCTGCTATGTTGTTAAATTCTGCTTTGAATACCATTAATCCAAGTTCATACTTAGGGGTATTTTTCAGTTTTGTCTGTCCTTTATGAAAATGCTGCTGTGTTTCATTCTGTGGTGCCTTCAGACCATGGCAGTGGAGTTTTCAGTCTATTCAGCTTCTAGAGGAAAGCAGCATAGATTTTTTGTTTGCTCAGGACCTGGCTCTTAAGGTGACATCCTGACTTCAATGAAGTCAAATTAGATTTTTCCATTTGTTTCAGCTGAGATGAGTTTTCTCTGCAGTGATTATTAATAAGAAAATATCTCTTCCCAGTTTTCTTTCTTCCCTTCCAAGATGGAATTATTATTATTTTTATAAGAATTTTCCTTTTCACATTTTCACAGTCACAATCAGCTTGTGCACAAGTATCCACAACCTTCAGTTATGAAGTATCACCCATAGTTTTTGTTTCATCTTCTCAGATGAGCGCCTTGATTTATATTCTGCCTCCCAAGTTGTCTCTGCTTCTTCAGCCCAGTCACAATTGCAGCTTTGTTTTCATAACCTGGCACCAATAAGCAATTGACAAAGAGAATTCAGCAGATTCTTCTGGGCTGAACCTTTCCAGAATCTGTGAAGAAACACACCTGAGATGCAAGGTTATGGCATTGTTACAGGAATTCAAACCTGTTCTGGGTTCTGCACAGCAAAGACTTTCTTCAGCCTCTGTTGGGCCATGTGGATAATCTGTAGTGTTCACCTAAAAACTGGGATGAGGTATTTTTTTCCATAAAAGATGGGTACAAACAAGGAATTGCATGGAGAAGGGAGAATGGTGCTTTCGATCACTGAATCTGCATTGTTATTTTTTGCCAAAGAGCTCTGTAGGTCATTCAGAGAAACCCTCAGTGGGCATTAGACACACAGTGAGATGTGCACTTCCACTCCCAACAACATAATACAACCTTCAGTTCAAAGCCAAAATGTTTTGGTTCTGTGTACTTCAGGAACACCTTTTGCAGTGTTATACTTGTATCTATAGGCAGATTTTCCAAGTACACTCAGTAGTCTGACTCTGTTACTAATTACATCCATGGGAAGGAGTTTACACCAGAACCATGAATTTTCTGAAGAGTAACGCATAGTTCATTTTTGGTAAATGGGATATATCCTTGTGCCCTTGACATTGAATATGTTTTTTCAATATGTCATTGGCCATGTGACAAAAGGATTACTATGAGAAAATTGGGATTTTTCTATGTTTGTACAGAATCCTGCACTAATTTTCTCATTAGTACTACTGGCAACTTCCTCTCTTATAAATCTTTATTTTTAATAATATAAAATATTCAGCGTGCTAAAGACATAGATATTTTCTCTTTATAGGATACATTTCACATATTGATTTTTCTCCAATGGACTTTAAATATTTTGGGGAAAGCTTTTCTTTGTTTTGGTAGCTGGTTTGTTTCCCCCTGACAGGTTTTTTGTTTTATCCTCAGATATTCTTTGTAGCAAATGTAAAAATAAGGACAATATTTGACACACGAGCTGAGCTTTTTAAAGTTTTCAGTCCTCATGTCTGTGGCTAAAAGAAGTAGGTCAATCTCAGTTTGTAATGATATTTTTAACACTCTGGGTTTCATTGCCTCATCAGAGTCATGTTTTAAAATAGTTTGAGCAACAGCATGGCTGCCCATGATTGGACAAGTGAAAAACATTGTTTGTAAAGTTTTGTGCTCATTGGGTTTCATGAAAAGAAACCAAAAATTCCTTCTTCACATATCAAATACCAAAGATGTATTTTTCTTTAACCTTTCTAAAAGTGGAATGAGAAAATTATAATGTCCCATAGGAGCCTGCTAATAACATATAACACAATATTAGATTTTATTATTTGTTGACAAAGAATACTTTTGATGAGACAAGAACTGAATATTTTCCTGTTGTTGCTTCCATCTAATCTTCCCTTCATCCTCCTAGGAGCTCTCTTGAAGCAGTCTCCTATAGCCCAACATTGTTCCTTACCACAAACCTCCAGATGCTGGATGACATCAAGAACATACACTTAGAGAAGTTTATTATTTATCATGAAGTCTGATGTACCAATAAAGATGGACATACACTTCTAATTTTTAATGTAGTATCCCTCACCTTGCAGAGTGCCATAGCCTTTCTCATGCTGACGATTTTCCATTTTTCTTGGCACCCCACTCACCCACTCTGCCACCTTCCTCTGTGCACCCTGGAGGTGCTGTGGCAATTTTACACCTGCATTTCTCATGCTGTTTTCATGTGCTGTTCTCACGTGTTGTTCTCACAACCTCACACTTGCAAATCCTGAGATTTATTGATTTAGTCAAAATTTTCCTGTAAGAAATTGTCACAGATGTGGGAATAGCTCTCTCCCCCTTTTCCTGCCTTTTTTTTTTTTAAGTGTATAACAATATAGTAATGGAGAGGAAGACTTCATGAGTGATTTCAATACATAAAAACCATTTCAATAGCCCATAATTATTATCCAATAGTATGTATATATGCAAAAAGTTTAGTAGTTAATCAGTGTGCAACATGTAATCAAAGCTCATTCAAGGGAGTGTTGGTAGGATCACAGGCAGAAACCATCAACTGGAAGATTGTTTTTCTCCCTGGCTGACCACTGGGGAGAGTTTTCACTATGTTTTCACTACCCCATTCTCCCTTTCTCTTACTCTGTTTATCCCCTAAAAGTGACTTCACAATTTGAGTCAGTGTATGACATCAGCAAGACACCCCATGAATACAATTTTGTCTGTGGAGGCCTCCCTTGACCTTCTTTATGCAGCACTCTCAGCATGTTGATAGGTTCAAGACAAGACCATACCTGAAAAAGAATGTGTGAAACAAGGATCCAGATAAACAGCCAGTCCTGCCCCAAGCCTGGCCTGGAGAGTGCATTTAAAACACAGTGAAGAGTGAGCCACAGAAAATCCTTCTGTGATTTTGATGCATTTGGTCCTTGTTTGACACTGGGAGAAAGCCACAATCAAATTCAATGTTAACAGCAATTTATAGCACTTTTGCGTCTCTCAAGTCTTAAGCTTTTATTTGTGCTTTTTATTCACTCTCTTGAGGATGTACAATTTGCAGAGCTTCTGAGTATGCATCCTATAGAAAAAAAACAACCCACAAAAAAACCTTTCTCTTCTGTTTCCTCATTTTAAACAATTGGTTAAGATGCATATTGCAGAATGCTCAATAATTTTCAACCTTTTTTTTTCCAGTTATGTAAGATGCATTCCCAACCTCTCTGAATCTATGGAAATAGCAGTGTGTGCTTGAACTATTTATATCTCTGAACATATCATTTTTCTTATCAAGTTGTCATTGCATTTTCTGAGCTGCTTGACTGGTTATTGCAGACCGAGTAAAAATATTCAGCTGCCAGGTATGCCTTAAAAAAAAAAAGGACACACAAAGACAATAGTAGCAAGTTTTTCTAAGATTCTATACTTTTTTTAGGCTCTACTCTTCCTGATTAGTGACAGTGTTTTTGAAGATATATTTAATTATATTTTTAATTCACTAGCTATAGCCCAATGCATTAGAACACTTTTGCTAATGATTTTTTTTACTTTTCAAATATATTCTGTCAACGTGGTCTTGGCAGGTAATCTTGTAGAGTGGTAAGATCTTTGTGCACATCGAATTGGCCACCCATTTGTGAGCTACACTAGATGACAACTGAACTTTGATAGAGATATTAACAATCTGTGTCAATACACTAGCCTGTGGCTAATTGGAAAGAGAATACAAACTTGCAAGTGCTAAAAGATCTGTTCTGCAGATATTCTTTGCTGACTGTCTTTTGCATTAGTTGATCACGAGATAGCTCAGTAGAATTTCTCTCAGAAAACCATATTTGCACTTGCTATCACCATATGCTAAGTTGCTTGTGCAAACGTTACCCCTACGCTGAATAAATTGCCTGACTAATTATTGTATTAACTGCATACGGTCTGAATTTGCATTCTCTCTTTCATTCATTATCAGTTCATGGTTGCCTGCTTGATTTGCTTCCTCACAGATTAGAAATTTCTTCCTGGGTCTGACACAAAAATCTGTGCTGTAGTATAACAGTGATTGTCTGAAAAAACATAAAAGAAGAGATTTCAGAAATCAGATATCTGAAAAAAACAAACTGTGCTGTTCATATGTTATTAATTAATCTCCCTGCTTTTGTTACAAAATCTTTTGTCTTGCAAAACTAAGCAGATTTATTAGATGTGTTGGGGGCTTGGCAGATCTGTGAGATAATGTAGCCCTGGTGATTACTGGCAACAACTGAGTTGGACTTCAAAGGAGCCAAAAAGTATTGACTGGAATGAAAAGATGAAAAGATCACTTCAGATTTGGTCTTACAGATCAGCATCTAGCCTGACATTTTACAAGACTTGGCTAATTCTTATTCCATTAAAATCAGTAGTTTTGCTTTTGTGGCCACCAAGCTCCAGACTAGCCTATGAATTGTGTTAGTGCTCTCTAGATTATAAACCTTTCCTGAAAGATTCACTACTGTAAAATATATTAGGGTTTAAGACTTAAAACAAATAGTGTCTTTTATTTTATGTCCTTGTTACCTTACCAGTATGGCTTACTGCTTGACTGTTGTATTGTTGGTTTAGAGTCTATCTTCCAAAAAGGTATCTTGGTCAGGAGACAGAGTATTTCCCTTGTCACTATTTTCCAGTAATTAAACATCCACACTCCTTGAAAAAAAAAAAAAAAAAAAAAAAAGAGTCTAACTCTCATTCAGTTTGATCTGGCTGGGAGGGGACTCCCTGAGGGAGGGACAATCCACTGGCCAAGTGGGAAGGGCTGAACTTCACCTGAGATACAGAGAGGGCTGAGGTATTCAAAAATCTTTTGTGTCAGTCTTTACTGACAAGTGCCCCAGTGACACTGCCCACATCACAAAAGGCAAAGGCAGGGACTGGGAGAAGGAAGAACTGTCCCCTGTAAAAGATCAGACTTGAGAAAACCTAAGGAATCAGAAGGTGTATGAGTTCATGGGACCTGAGGAGATACAGTTGCAGGTCCTGAGGGAACTGGTGGATAAAGTGGCTAAACCACAGTCCATCCTATTGGAAGATCATGGCAATCCCATGAAGATCCCACTGACGGGAAAAGGGGAAACACAATTTTAAAAAGGGATAAAAGGGAAGACCTGGGGATCTACAGAATGCTCAGTTTCATCTCAGAGTCTAGCAAGATCATGGAGCAGATCATCCTGGAAACTGTTCTAAGGCACAGGTAAAGGAGGAGGTGATTGGTGACAGCCAACAGGGCTTCACTAAAGGAAAGCTGTGTGTGACAAATTTGGTGGCCTTCTATGACGGGGTTATAGTTTTGTGTGGATGAGAAAGGGCAACTGATGTCCCCTATCCGGACTTGGACAAAGTATTTGACACTGTCCCACATGGCACCCTTGTCTCTAAACTGGAGAGAGATGGGTTTGACATATGGACCACTTGGTGGATAAGGAATTGCCTTGATGATTCCACTCAAAGAGTTGTGACCAAGTGGACAAGTGACAAGATGGGCTCCTCAGGGGTCAGTATTGGCACTGTCATTGTTTAAAATCTTTGTCAGCAACATGGACAGTGGGTTGAGTGCAGCCTCAGCAGGTTTGCTGATGACACTGAGCTGTGTGGTGTGGCTGACACACTGGAGAGAAGGGATTCATCCAAAGGGACCTGGACAGGCTTGAGAGAGGGGTCTGGTGAACCTCATGAAGTTAAACAAGGCCAAGCGCATCATCCTGCACCTGGATCAGGGCAATCCCAAACACAACCACAGGCAAAAGGATTGAGAGCAGCTCTGAGGAGAAGGACTTTGGAGGTGTGTGTCGATAAAAAGCTCAATATGCCAACTTCATTCTGGGCTGCACCAAAGGAGGTGTGACCAGCAGGTCGAGGGAGGTGGTTCTCCCCATGTGAGACCCCACCCAGGCTCCTGCATTCAGGTCTGGAACACTCAATACAAGAAAGGTGATGAGCTGTTGGAATGAGTCCAGAGAGCCACTGAATTGACCACGGGAGTGGAGGGGCTCTGCTGTGGACACAGGCTGAGAGAGTTCATCTGTTCAGCCTGGAGAAGAGAAGGCTCCAGGGACACCCTGTAGCAGCCCTTCTGTACCTAAAGAGGGCTTACATGGAGGCTGGAGAAGGACTTTTCACAAGGACATGCAATTTCACTTGCAAACTACTCTGACTCCCTCACCATTTCCTTGGCTTTCAGTCCTGATGTCACCTCCTCTTTTCTTTTCCTTTTGATTTTCTTCTGAAAATACTGAGTGGCATTAGGCAAGTCTTTTCAAATCTTTTTTGTCTATTCTTCCTCCCCAGGCTGACAATTTTCCACTGAATCTCTTTCTGAGAATAGACAGTCATCGAGTTCTCAACCCACCTAATGTGCTTTCTTGACAACTTTTAACCAGAAGGTAGTGCAATACTAAATCCCACACTCCTCTGAAGTCTTAGTATGTTTGCAGATATCAAGCCTGTCATTTCAAAAAATATGGGGATTTTTGGTTTGATTACATTGATTTTCCTGTGAAAAAAGTAGTATTGTCTGACATTAATTACCTTCCCAGCCTGATAATTTATGAATTTATACCAGAATTAGATTTTCCTTGGATTTTGTCTGTGACAGATAGGCTAATTGTGTCCATGGTATCCTAAACACCCTTGCCTTCTCTGAATCATAATACAGCACTAGGATTTGTCCAGCCTGCTGCTGTTTTGCCTCTATCACTGTCTATTCATCATGTCTATTCAAAATTCAGAACATGAACTAGAAATGTCCTCCATCAACTCACACAGGATCCATCCAAGCAAGTATCCTGGCCTGCTGATTTAAAATTATTTATCTCTGAGAGATGTTTAACACCCTCCACAGCTACTAATGGACTGGAAAATACTTTATCATGTTCATATGATTCAAATACATCCTCCTGCTTCCTTCAAGATACAAAACAGAAATATTGAATAAACATATATCTCATTAAAATTTCTGCCACCCCCCTGAGCACCAGAATTTTATTATAGCTATTATTCAGAACCTACCTTCTTCCAGCTAGTCAGATTTTGCTCTTTTACTGCCTTAATTTTCTACACCCTATAACTTCCCCTCCTGGTTGATAGCTGTTGCTTCCTTTTCTGTTTGCTAAATATTGCCTTTTAATTTCTAAATCTTCCAGTCTTTTGTTGAGCCTGGAAGGGTTATAACTAATGTTGTCCTCTCTTTCCCTTGTGTAATTATGAGATTTTAGGTACTTCAGTTATTTATAAAGAGCTCCCAAGTTTCATCTGGGCTTTTTTCTAACACTTTTTATCTATTTCCTTTCTTTATGTTTTTTTCTCTTAACAGGGAAATCAGGTGTGTATATATCTGTTTTGACTGGTGAAATATACAGGGATGATGAAGAGGTGACACTGGTCTGGGTGTCTTCCTTGTCTGGCGTGTACATTGACCTGTATTTCAGGTCTTGATGCTGGAGTGTTCACACTACTCAGTGGAAAAATGTGTAAATGGATATACAGAGTAAATGGTGTGATCTGAAGCAAGAGACTACAATTCCAGGCAGATCCTTCTCCTTCCAGCTAAAGTTTTCCTGTTGAGGTCCCTACAGCTCTGGTCATGAAACATGGTATGGCTGTGAAACTCCTGTACTTAGATTTGATTCAGAAATTCATTTGGAAGATTTTTTGTTGTTGTTGTTTATACCAGTTCAAGAATGTATAGCCTTATTTCATGAGGCAACTAACAACTTTCAGTACACTGATTAATTCCTTCAGAAATAATTCAAAATTTCTTACCCCTGGAACTTTTGAGCACAGATTTAACTTTTTTTTTTTTTTTTACCATTAAAAAAATGTAATATGGCTTCAAACCATATATATGAGGAGACTTACCACATTTATTTTCAACAAAGGATTTGTCTTGCACTGAGCATGGAAGCAGTGCATTACCCACTTACCTGCTCCTTGTAAGCTTTAGAGGAAGTGTATGTGCTGTGATGTCTATGAGGAATTGGCCAGCATGTGATGCTTTGGCTCTCAATCAGCCACGGACCATTGATTTCATTTTTTTTGCTTGTAAATAGGAACGTCATTGCCTTCAGTAGGGCATCAGCTTGCTCAGTAGCTACCAGTGTAATCTTCCTATACTTGCTGCTGTAATTCTTCTTTCTCACATTCCTGCTATTGTTATTTATGGTCAGCTGCTATCTTATTAGCTTGTTAGAATAGGGGGTTTATCTTCCTGTGTGTTTGTAAAGCACCTGCAGTGACAAGGACCATGGTCCTGACATGCTGCATAAATAACAGCAGGATCTCTCGCTGTTGGGATTATAGATATTGCTGAAGGCCTTCAAAAGTGAGGCTGAGGGGCAACATCATTATTTTCTGCAGCTTCATGAGGAGGGAAGTGGAGAGGGAGGTGCTGATTTCTTCTCCCTGTTATCCAGTTATAGGATACATGGGAATGGTTCAAAGCTGCCCCTGGGGAGGTTTGGATTGGACAAGAATTTCTTTACTGAGGGGATGATAAAACACTGGAACAGGCTTCCTAGAGAGTCTGTCTGTGTTTGAGGCACTTGGACAATGCCCTTAGCAACACACTTTAACTTGGTCACCCCTGAATTAGTCAGGCAGTCAAATTAGATGATTTTTTGGATACACCCCTCTGGAGTCCCTTGTGCCCTTATAGGAATTTCCAACTACCTTGTCCTGGAAAAGTGAAGATTAAAGATAGTCCAGGTGTTAAAAAGGCTTCTCCCCCATGGTTCCTTGCAAACATTGTGCAATCTTCTCTCTGGGTTTCCCAAGAGAATGTCCATCACTCCCCCCATGGTATCCCCTTTCCCTGTTTCCCCACTGGCTATGGGGCCTGGTGTCCAATTTCTGTCTTCCCTACGGTCACACACTCCCTGCCCTGCCCCATTGTACCACCCACAAACCTGAGACACTCTATAACTGAGAAAATTCACATGATCCCTCTCTTTTGACCTCCAGATTCCATGTTCAGCACATGGAATAAATGCTTGCTGGAACTGATCTGGGGCTGGGAGCCTTCTGCCTCTCTGCTGAGCTAGCCTTGTAAAGTGTGTGGATGTGTGAGCTTGAATTGCTGCCTGAATTCTTCTCAAGCAGTTTCTCCACGGGAGAGGCCGACTGAGATCTATTAGGCTGTAGCTGCACTCCGAAAAAAGACACACTTACACCCTCTAACTGAAATATTCAATCTATTCTATATATATATCTCAAAACTAAATTTTGAAACCCATTCAATGGGTGGATTAGTCTCTGTTTTCTTAAAATGATGGATCCTAAATCTGCTACTGATTCCAGCAAGATTTGGATCAAGTCCTGTAGGAACATGCTGTATTAATAAATGGCAGTGTTGGACCACTGCAGGTCCTTTTCCTCCAGGAACTTTTTTAATGTGAGTTTTTTTCCATTAAAGGGCCAAAGTAAGAAAAACACCTAATAGCCATCAGAGACCTTTTCAGATTTCTTTGCAGAGGTGACAGAAACACCATTTTCACTTTTAATCTCTCCGTGGTGTGACCTTGAGAACAAAGGTTAGTAGTGCTCTTTGCACGGGGCCTGACCCTACATCTCCCAACAATGCCAGGAGCCTTCTTCCTACCTGTTCTCCAGCTGTCCAATACCTGACACCTGCCTGTCTTTTTCTTTGCCATCAGGCACCTTGTCAGGAGAAAAATAACAACTCACAGCAGCACCTGTCTCACAAAGCCCTAAATCTCAGCAACTGAGATGTCTCAGAGTCTGTGATCTCTGAAAAGCTGAACAGGCATTGTTAAAAACTAACAAAATTTGTTATAAACTGCTAGTTTGATATCTGGCTGCTTTGAGGAGTGTGTTATTGACGCTGGAAGATCTCTGCATTTTGCAAATCTCACAAAGTATTTCTGAGTCCCACTATATGCTTACAAATCTCAAAACAGTTTCACCAATTAAGTCGACGAATCCCGAATGAAAAACTCAAACACTTTCACTTGCAAATCCTGACTTTCTTTCTACAATTCAAGGATAAGAAGGGATTTACAAAACCTGTACTGTCAAGTACTGAAGCAATTTTGATTCTCAATATGCCTTGTGGCTATGTTTGAAAGAATGAGCAAGCAAAAAGTTGCTGACATGATGTCAAAAATCTAAAGGGTAAAATTCTTCCAGTTGAAAGGAAAAGAAACAGAAAGAAGCCAAATACTGCCCATGAGGATTTTCCTTACAATGATGTCTTCTCCTTGCTTAGGTGCAGATCAAGGAATGATGTATAGATCTTCTCAAAGCTGTTAAAACCATTGCTGTTTTCCCCCACAAAGTAAATTAGAGTAGCATAGATCAGAATATATTAGAATAAAATAGTTGCAGTTGAAAGGGATCTGCAACAGTCATGTAGTCCAACTGCCTGACCAGTTTGGAGCTGGCCAAAAGTTTAAACTTTTTGCTGTTAAGAGTAGTCTCTAAATGTCTCTCAAACTTAGCAGAAGGGATGTTAAGCACCATAGCTTGGGGTGTTTTTGTTCTAAATCTCTGAAACATAGCCTCAAAGAATCTCTAAATATGAATCTTGAATTGCAGAAAAATTATTTTCCCCATGTTATCACTAATTTGAATGATATTAGTATGCAGCATTCAGTTCACTTTTAGATTTGATGATTAGTGCTATGTATTTTGATAAACATGTATTTAATTGTGCATACTCTTGATCCTTGGCCTATTTCAAATCTTTTTATTGCTTAACTTCTAGAAAATTTTCTAAGAGAAAATTTTTAGACAGCTCATAAAAAGGGAAGAAAATTTTGTATCTCTTCTCTTTGATCTGCCTGAAAATCATGCAAAGATTTGATGTCTGCCTAATTTTATGAGTCTAAAGTCCAGCTATCCACATGTTTTAAGGTATATTCAGTACAGACATGTACTGCTTATCTGAAGTTGTGTAATGATGCCACAGTTCCATAGACTGTGTTCAGATGATTTCATCAACGTGTTCAATCAGAAACTCAGCTGACCTTATATGTTTACATTTAATTAGGTAAGTCCATCATAATTTGAACTTAACTGGAAAAATGTACAAATTTTTAAAATTAAGACCTTCAGTATGATTTATTCTGATCACACCCAATCAACCAGCACAGCTTGAATGATGGATTTGAATGGCAGATTTTAACATCACGAGTGAAGCTCATATCAGAATACTACCAAATGCTGAAGAAATTTATTTGGTCACAGATACGCCCTCAAATTACTTATCATATGCTTTAAACACAATTTTGAAAACTCCAGTCCTTAAGCCATTGGGTTCTGACATGTTGGGGATACCGTACATGGAACCTATATTTTATACTCCAGGACTGAAATTTTTATACTTTCCTTTTGTTATTCTCACAGCACTGGACCCTGATCAATGCACAAAAATTGTGTGGCGTAGAGATGGTTTTACCAAAATCTTGAAACCCTGAGAAACATTAACTCTCTTGTCCATCCTCATTGGGAGATGTTAGGTACTGATGATTTTATTGCTAATGTTGTGAAGTGAATCATTCTGCTGTGTTGTGGTGACACAGAGGATGAACCATTCCAGAAAAACAAGCCAGTGGGATGCAGCACTGCTGGTTAATTTCAAGGACTTTGTAGCTATTGGGAGAATATTTGTTATTACACATTAAATTATGTAGGTTATTAGGCAGCAGTGTTTCACACTGGTAGTGCAGAGAGACAGGTCTTAACATTAACTGCTCAAGCAGGGCCATCCCAGAGCACATGGCACAGGAATTCAGACAGTTCTGGGCTATCTCCAGTGAGTGAGACTCCACAGCCGCTCTGGACAATCTGTTCCAGTGCTCAGTCACTGCCCAGAACAGAAATTCTTCCTCATGTTCAGGTGGAACTTCCCGAGAGTCAGTTTCTACCCTTTGTGTCTCGCCCTATTCCTTGTCACCACTGAGCAGAGCCTGGATCTATCCTCTAGCACCTCCATCTAGATACTGATAGACACTGTTGAGATCCTTAGGGCTGAACACACCCTGCTGCCTCCGTCCTTCCTCACAAGAGGTGCTCCTGTTCCTTCCTAATCTTTCTCACCCTCTGCTGGACCTTCTCCAGGACTTCCATATCTCTCCTGTCCTGAGGAGCCCAGAACTGGACACAGCACTCCAGATACAGCCTCACTAAGGGCTGGATTAGAGGGGCAGGATCTAAGCATAAACTTTCAAAAGAAATCAATTTTATTTCCTTATACTCCATCACCTACCAATTTGATAAATCTTAAAACATTCCTTTAGGGAAGAGAGTAATTTACTCTTTTAAAAAACATTTATCTCCTGGTATTAAACAATAATCTTCAGACATTCTTAGCAAGATTAAAAAAAATTATTTTTAATAATGAATGACTAAGTACTAACATGGCAAAAATCAAGGTAACTGATGTATTATTCAAGTACATGGTTTACAGCCATTTGAAGCCCATCAGCTTATTGATCTTATCTCATTCAATAGCTTTGGATCAAACTACAGTATTTACAGGAGCTTTTATTTGCCAGACACTTAGAAACAAGTTCAGATAAGAATTTGCAAGTGCCACGAATGTTCAGCCTACTGCTAAATTTAAGTGTACAGACAATGCATAAATAAACATTCATAGGTCAATGTTTATCATGTTACATAAAGCAACTTTGTAGAATTTTCTGTTAATAGATTTTTCATCACAGCTATACCATTTAAAAAATGCTTTTACTTACTGCCTAATATCCAAACCGGCAGGGAATTAAACAGCAGTAGCAAAACAAAATGTTATTTGATTAGAGCAAATTATTTTCTAAGAATGTTTTCATGTTGCCGCAGTGTTCCTACTGGTGTAATATTATGCCAAAAATATAAGACTGAACTGAGGATTTTACTGAGAAGCATTAGATGGCAGTCTTGGATGTG
Organism: Argya squamiceps; assembly: GCA_037834095.1. NCBI lineage: Eukaryota > Metazoa > Chordata > Aves > Passeriformes > Leiothrichidae > Argya > Argya squamiceps. The sequence continues at coordinate 4,767,141 of JBBMKD010000053.1, forward strand.
TTGTACAATGAGCATTTAATGTGCCAAAATTCAGAGAAATGGTATGCTGGATTAAAAGCTGCTTCTGCAGTTGTATTTGGCATCCTTGTTTAAATGGGTTTAGATCCCATAGCTTCTCTCATCTGTCACTATAATAAAGCTCTGGTCTGGACAGCACAAAAGGAAACGTTAGAAAAGGAGTCTTCAGACACACTGAAAAAATATTCTTTAGAATAATAAGGATACTTTACTATTATTATTATTATTATTATTATTATTGGTATTGTTATTTGAGCAATGTCTGTAGGTACTTTTCATGGAATTTTCTATAATTTTCTTTTCTTTTGCAAAGAGTGAGATATTTTTTTCAGGCCTTCAGAAACTTTTCTGCTACAGCCCCTCAGAAAACCCTATAAACATTAGTTGCATTGCATCAGCCCACAGAAACTGGCTCTTTCCTTTGAAATTATTTTCTTCAAAGTTGTTCATAGCCCCCAAATCTATCACAGAACAAAAGGACGTTCAGAACACAGATGAAGGCAGCAAAGCAACCTCACACTGCATTTCTGTGTCTGTAGGTTCCCCAACTACAGCTGCTGACAATGTCTTTAACATCTGGTCATCACATATGGTTTCTGGCCCTGGATCTTTTTTCTTGGCTGGTGTCCTTGCAATAGGGATTTTGAAAACTGGTGGGCTGTCAGGCTTGGATTCTGGAATTTGGTTGCACCTACAGAGTGTTCAGGACTCGCAGTAGCGATGTTCATCTGCTCTGTCCATTCTTTGATTTAATTAAAGCTCCGTGTGGGGATCATTTATTCCTTTTCTATATTTTTCATTTAATGAATTTCCTGCAGAATAGCGTTTCTAGAAAAAGCTATCAGCTGGAGCAGAGTTTTGTGATGTGACTATAGAGGTCATATTTATGGGTCTAGAGCAAGCAGGTGTCACATTGTCAACACCAGTTAGTGACTCAATTCTTCATCCAGTCATGGAATCATGGAATGCTTTGGGTTGGAAAAGATCTTAAAGGTTGCCTAGTTCCAACACCCTGCCATGAGCAGGGAAAAAATACAAATCAGAAGTAAGGTTTTAACGTGAATCTCATCATGCACAGGTTTAACTGTGGAGTGGTGTCCAACTGTATGACCTGGACACTTTGTGGATGAAACTCAAGTGGAGAATGAGCTCCACCTCACACGTGATGTGCTCAAAATTTTGTACTTTGGACCACACTTAATACTCACAGCACAGAGTTGACTGCACAAGTGAAGAAGATGAGAAAAAATATTGCAAATTTGTCACAACTGATTTGGTTCACTTAAAAAAAATTCTATACCTATACCTATATACCCAAAAAAGTTAATTTATTTTATTGTTGTATTAGCATTTAAAACTACAAGTAATGACATATCCTAACACCTATGTAGAGATCAGGAAGTTTCACAGTGCTTTACAAAACAGACTTCCACTATTCCTACCATTCCTATTACTTCTACCAAAAGCAGGCAGAGGAAAGATTAAGTGACTTCAGGAAAGTGTCCCTGTAGGCCTCTATTAGAGAACACAATAAACCCAAGACCAGTGCAATTACAGCCCACTACACTGTCTGCTAGGCCACAGTTTCTTTTGGCACAACCCATTTGCCTTGACTACCCAATAGAAAATACAATATTACTGGCATTTATTAGTTTTTCATGTTAGTTGAGTAAATATTATTTGTAACATGTGATGTTACAAATCACAGTGTAAATCTGCATAAAGAAACCCAAATCCAACTGCATCCTGGCAGTGTAGATTCTCAGGGCAATTTGGGTTGGAAGGGTCCTTTAAGGTTCAGCTGGTACAACTTCCCAGTAATGAGCAGGGACATTTTTTAACTAGTTCAGTCTGTTCCGAGTTTTCTCCAACCTGACCTTGAATGTCTCTAGTGAAGATTAAGGCAAAAAGGTTGTTGAGTACCTCAACCTTCCTCTTGTCTGCTGTTACCAGTTTGCCAGGCTTGTTCTTCAGGGAGGAACACTTTCTTTAGCCTTCCTGTTCTGGCTGACAAACCATTAGAAGCCCCTCTTGTTATTCTTTACATCCCTTGCCAACTTCAGTTCCAGTACTGCATGTTTTTCAAACCGGGTGTTTTTTTTAACTTGTCAAAGGAATTCATAGTATTGCAGCAACTCTATGGTTTTCTGAATTTTCTTTGGCTTGTTTCTTTTTTCTTTTTTTGTGTTTTTCTCCTCCTTACTATATTATCAAATAGTTTCATGTATTTGTCATGTTCTAGTGCTCTGCAATGGTTGATACAAACTGCACTTCAGAATATTTTGCCATGGATACAAACAGCTCTGAAATAAAGCAGTCTCAGAGTGCCTGCTCACTATGAAAATACAGCTAAGCCTCTTTCTAGGACAGTCAACTTTTTCAATGACTGAACATCTTGGATTACATGAAAAACAATATCTAATTTTAGTGGAGAAATTATTTTGCGTGATTTTAGGCATATAAATAAATAATAAGGGAACCAGAGAAGGGAAAATCTTGGTCAGTGATACAGCAATTAGGTCAACATGAGCAAAGAGGAGAACTGGACAATAGAAAAAGGGATCAGAAAACATAAAAGCCTAGCAAGGTGTCAACAGGCCATGCAGTAGCAGCATTTTTGTGCTGAGTGAACAATAGTTTAAAGAAGATCAGTTAAAACAGAAATTCAATCTTCTTTCACATGTGGCTTTACTGTCCCATACAGATGTGAGATTTTCTGAGCTACACTTATTTTAAGGTGTTTATTTTATTTTGCTTTTAGATTTCTGATTTAAGCTTGCTGTAGGGATCATGTGCAAAAAAATAAATAGCATTCTTGTCTAAATTTTACACATGTGAGAATCTCCTCAAGGAGCAAGGACAGGAAATTATTTTCCCTTTCCTGCACCCAAAACCATGGCTCAAGTCATGTTTCTCATAACTTTAACTACCTTCATGGAGAGAGCAGCACATAAGAAAATGTGCATAATCCCTCCATTGTAGTCTGTGCCTATGTAGCAGGAGCATCTGGCTCAAACTCCTGATTTGTTTTTGGATACAGGGGAAACATAAAGTAGTGTTGCCAGTTTTAACATTTGATGTGCATATTTGCCTAAACACATCTATTGTAAATAGACAAAGAAAGAATTTCTGGGCCTGACTGGTCTGATTGTAAAGCAGACTTTTACATCAGTCGAGTTGAATCAGATTCTTAAAGTTCCTTATTGTCCACCTCTATTAACAGCAAGGTTTGGTTGTCTCAAACCCAGAACCTGCAGGACAGCTGATGTCCCATGAGATTAATTCCACACGTGAGTGACCTAACCATGGAGCTACAGTGGGATACCATGGCTATTTTTGGACCAAAATAAATTCATTATGTACCCAAAGTTTTTTTTACTAGTCAAAATTGGTGTGTTCCCATGAAGGAAATTTTAGTTTTAATGAACTCTCTGATATATTTTTTTCATTTTGTTTGATCAAAAAAAGTTGTACAACTCTTCCAATAAGTATGAAAACAGAGGACTGACTTATCCTCAATAGAATCCCTGCTCCAGTGCATAATGTGCACTCTAATTCTGTGTGTTCTGTATAACTGTGAGGAGCATGGCATTGTCCTATATTGAGATATTAATGAAGAATATTCATATACATGAATACAATTCTGTTAGGGTGGAGCATTCATTTCATTCCCCTGTTTACAAATTTCATTTTCAGCAAATAAATATATTTAGAGAAATAAAAGATATTTTTTTCCTTTAGAAAGCAAGCATTAATAAAAATGTTAAATTATTTTCTTTTCAGCTATTACTGAAATATTTTGCTTTCCAGTTTCTGTAAACACAAAAAGAGCTATTTTTCAACTGCTGCAAATTTATAGAAAAGGAAAGATTAAAACAAGGAGGAAAAAAGTAGCTCTTAACTTGTAGCTATTTTTACTTTTTAAAAACCCTATTTATAACAATTTTGATTAAGTCTAAATATAGCAACTCTTTGTAAACTCTTCCAAGCCTTGGTAGTGCCCTGAAATTCTGTGGAAATGCCCATACTTTGTACTTTTCAAAACACAAATAAACTGAATTAGAACTCAACTTAAAAATTTCTGCATATTATATAAAGGAAGATTAAAATGCTAAACTAACTTATTTAAGTTATCCTCAGTTGACAAATTGGACCATAAAATGTTGAAAATTGAGCTTAATCTCAAAAGGAAACAAATCAGGTTCAAAGAGTGGTCCACGAGCCCCAGGCAATGGAGCATCTGAAATTCAAATGATGTCCAAATAGTGTCTTTTTTGTTTACTTGTTTGTTTATCCTGTCATAATCCAACGCTTGAGTTTATGGGTTACAGCAAAGATCTGTGTACTCCTGTTTTCACCCAGATTTTGAGCCAGGTAAATCTCATACTTACATATCTCAGAAAAAAAAATGGTTAGGAGAGAAGGAAAGCCCATGTAAACACACTGTAGACTTAGATAATCCCCACAGATATGCTAAAGCCTTCCAGATTCATGAACAATAGCATTTTGTAACAATTTTTCATTTGCATTACATAAACTGCAATCTTTGCTTTGTTGGCAGAAACACTTTGTATTCATGAAGTATGTTTAGTTTAGTACAGCTTAGAATTTCCTTTTTCCCTCTAAATGCCAATAGAATAAAAAAGACAAAGTAGCAGTGTTAGGCTAACATAACACAACACACAAGTTTTCTTTTAATTACTCATCCCTCTGTTAGGCATTATACTTGCCCACCCAGATACTTTCTGACTGTTTTACTTTTTACAGTCTCATGGAGAGCCAGAACAGACACTGATATTTCAAAGTGGTTCATAGTGGAAAAGGAAAGATTAAATATAAAACAACAGCAGTGTACTTGTCTGGGAGGAGGCAAACAGTTATAGGTTCAATTCTTGTTCATAATGAGTTTTAAGGTGTTAAATAAAAGCTCATGAGTGTAACAGCTTTGTGAAAATATAAAATAATTTTACAGTTTCATGTAAGCCAATGGACACATTTTTAAACTGACATTCTGATAGATTTGGAACAGGTACTTAAAATGTATTATGGCTGTGTTTGAAATGCCACCATTAATTTCTCCTTTGAAAGTACAACATAAATGCTTGCAGAGAAAAAAAATCTCCCTGTGTTTGGTAGGCTCAGTGTTTTCAGAATGATATTCTCTAACTTGAGGACCCCAAATTGGGTACCTGTAGTAACGCACCCCAAACCTGAGCAAATATTTTCCATATAGGGAAAGTTTGAGACTCACCCCCTGCATTTCTTATAAGCCAAAGGACCCAGAAATGTCTCAGCTGTCCTGACAGTGATGGGCTCAGTGCCAAGAGAGAAGCACCTCTTGGACCTCTCTCTATTGGCAGCAAGACAAATTGTCCCTCCTAAAACATTAAGCATTTAGGAAGGAGTACAAAGGAACTAAGAGCCTTTTTGGAGTGTTTTTAGCAGGGTGTCAGAAGTTTCTCAGACACCTGTGCACGGCTTTTCTTCCTTTTTATTCTGTAACGTTTGTTATTTTTCATTTATTAAACCTTTTACTTTACAAAACACCTCTGAAGAGCAGTCTCGCCAAGATTATTTTAAGTCAATCTGTAAGGGCTGAATCCTCAGAGATTGATACATTTACAGGGGGCTCATAACACTCTGGCTACGTGTTGAACTGTATCAGGTATCAAATTTCATAAGTGACATAACTGAAGAATCTGGAATATTTGAAAATACTAAAACAATTCCAGCTCTTGCTGACTCACCTGAGAGCGCCTGTGTGAGCAAACACCCCACACAGAAGAGTGGGAGCCACCTGAGCATCTCCATCTGCTACCAAACACTGGATGTGCTTCAAAACCTGGCTGGTACAGAAAAATGATGGTGAAGATGGGGTAACAAGACTCAAACTCAGATCAGAACTGAATGTCAGGCTCAAGCTTTTATGCAAGGGACCTATTTATTATTAATTCAGTAGTATTTCAGACACCCTGATGGCACCTTCTTTTAATCAGATGCATGTTTCAAAAGTTCTGTGATTCTAAGCAGTGCATTGGTAAGGCTGGTTCTGCTCTTGGATTGCTTGAAACATGTATTCCGCTGAAGAGCACAGATCTGTTATTGACAATGGTGAGCAGAAAAGTGGGAAGAACAGGTTATTTCTGCAAATAGGAGCATCTCATTCAACACAAAATATTTGGCTTTGATTTTGTTTTTTTTGGTTGAAATTATTTTCCTAAGTCTATTCAAATATCGAGACATTCATGTTGACCTTTATTTTTTTGGCAAATAATTTCATGTGTTGGCTAATTCCTATCTTTTTGGAAATTGCCTTCAATCCTCTACTTTCAGTGCATTTTAATTCACCTCCCAATAAGCCATTTACTCTTCTGAAGCTCAGGGCACTGAAAATAATAAAAAAGATGATTGAGTAATGCCCACAGGTGGAACTGCAAAATAGGTTGTATTTGAGTCAGATGTATACCTATGCCATAACAAAAACACCCCTCATGGCATATAAATCTGTGACAAAGACTTAATGAACATAATAACTTGGAAAATTGTTTACAGATCTTTTGAGTCCATTGTGAATAATGTTATGTCAAAGGTGATTGTAAGCAGTGAGGCAGGAAAGTAATAAATAATAGAGGTGGTAAGATGATGTTTTCTGGAATGTTTTTCATACACATATTTCAATATTCACTGCAGAACACCCCAGGTAAAGAACTGATTTTTAGACACAACTTCCAAGAGCAGTAAGTTGACTAAAGTCACATGGGAAATGAAGATCAGAATAGGGTTTTCCTCTCCTCCACTCAAGTCATGAAGTCTCCATTCTGGTTTTCAAGGCAAAACTAACACTCATGTAATTATAGTCTTCCTAGGATTTGAAGCAAATGGAGCTTGGAGATTGGTCTCTCAGACCTCGGAATTGAGGCTGTAATGCCAGACTGTCAACTTGTCTAACAACCTCTTTTCAGACCTACAGTGAAGACAACATCAAAAATGGGGAGAAAAAAAAGATCATGATGCTTTTTCAGACTTGGGTGCTGCAGTGCAGTGTTTGATTAGCGGTGAAATATTTTAGAATTTGGGAAGAGGTAGTGTTTTTTTAAGTTTCAGCAGGCAGGCCCTGATCCTATTGCCCAGGTAATTAAAAAGGTGTTATAATACCTTAACAGCTGTCTCATATGTTCATTATTCATTTAACATTACACCTACCCCAGTGCTTTATCCCCTAGAGAAAGCAAGTTCCTGTTGGAAAAATGCTTAAGTGTAGACTGAGTGAGACACACGAGCTTTTGCTATTGAGTGACCTCTTGACACTCAGTAATGAAACCAGTCTTCAATGCTTGTGCAAAAAGAACATTCAATTTTCCAGGAAATGTCAGTATGGTTATTTTCTTTTCATCTCTTTTATTTTTTTCTTTTTTTTTTTTTTCATTTTTTAAAATTTTATTTTATTTTATTTTTATTTTTTATTATTATTTTTATTTTCTATGTTTAGTTTTATATTTAGATTTATTTTAATATTCTTAATATTTCAATGGGTTTATATTTTATTGTTTTTATATTTTTATTTTTTATATATTTATATTTTATAATTTTATTATTTTTATATAATTTTTATATTTTTATATATATTTATTTTTATCTTTTATTTTTAGTGGGTTTTTTTTTATTTTTATCACCACTTAACTCCAATGGGTACATCAGGAGTCATATTTTCAGATAACAATGAACATTTCTGAAAAAAGTATATTGAGGTTTTGACATTTTTTCTTATCTTTTGAATGATCATGCTTACAGATAAGAATGGGGAGGAGGGAAGTTAGGATAAGCATGAAAATGATAAATATGCCTCTCTAGTAGTCATAAACTGACATTTTGCATATGAAGAATGCGTACCTATGTGTTCTTTCGGGTGAAAGAGCTCATCCTTGCAGCTCACAGGGAAAATCACAAATATGCGGGATCTGCATTAAGGCTGCGCTCACACACAAACACCAAAACAAACCCCACTGCTCCCGTTGTACATAGAGCTATGAAAATGGAATTGATCCTTACTGGCAGTCATGATTTTAGGGATGATTTCCAGAGAGTTAGCCATTCTTTGGGAATCTAATCATGAGGGTTAGAGCCTGCTCAAAGTAGGCACCTTTTGGTGTGACTGCTGAACTGAGAAAGAGGTGGAGAGAGAAGAGAGAGTAGTAAAACCTCTGTTTAGTTTGGATTTGTTGTTGTTTCCCATTGAAGAAAAAACTGAACTATGTAACTGCTCTGCAAAATAAATCACTGAGATAACTTGCAAAAATGAAAGGTAAATGAAGTCTCGATCCATCATAATATGCTGGCAAAGGCAGTCTCCCTGACAAAGGAAACAGCAAGTCCAGATTTCCATCAAGGAGATGAAAGAAACATCTCAAGCCTCCTGAGTGTCCACTACGTTGTGTTTTGAACTAGTGGGAAGATTTTATCCTTTTTGGTTTTCACCTATGACTGGTGTCCTACTATGTGCAAATTAAATGTTCCTTAGCATTGAAACTATAAGAACAGTTGCCCCACTTCTAGAGCACATGTCCTGAATTACCCTGATAAGGACCAATTCTCTTTGTCTCCAAAGACTTTTAAACATTAAATGCAAAGTAGAGCAGCACTAGCGGGAAGAACTGAGGAAGAATGACGTCTGAGCATCCTTGTGTCAAGTTCACTCTTCTGAGAAGCCAGACACCTGCATTCTAGCCTATTTTTCCAGGGGAATATGAGGATTTTATTAAAATGGAGCAATGTCAGCAGGAGACCCTGAACACATCCCTCCTTAGAATAGTCTTTTACATAATACCTGTAGGATGTGCTCATTGAAGTGCCTTTGGATGGGGGGATGTCTGCACTGAGAGATATCACTGGAACAGTTAATTCTGCATTTAAAAAGTTCCATATCAGATGTGAATTTGAAAAGAGCTTCAATATTTTTTTCTGGGAGGAGGAAAGATGCTAAGTGAAAAGCAAACCCTCTGGATGATGATCATAATATGAACTGCATTTATTGCAGATATTGTTTAGAGTCCCTTTGCTGGTACACGGAGACATGAGGAATGGAGCCCTGGTTTCAGAATTAATTTTAGAAAAACAAGCACTTTTTTAGCTTGGGCCCAGAACAGTTTGACTTGCTCATAAATGACTTGTGTGATGGGGTAGAGGCCTCCTCAGCAAGGTCACTGGTGACACAAAGCTGGGAGCAGTGGCCAACAGCCCCGAGGCTGTGCAGCCCTTTGGAAGGACCTCAGCAGGTTGGAGAGATGGGAAAGGACAGAATGGAGTCAACAAAGGCAAGTGCAGGGTTCAAAAACCAAATGGACTCAATCCTGTGCCCTGTGTTCTGGGGTTACCCTGCTTGAGCAGGGAGGTGGGATTAGGTGATCCACTGAGGTCCCTTCCAGCCTGACCCATCCTGCAGTTCTGTAACTCAGGTGACCTCTCAGTTCTCCAAATCACAATGGTATGGACCAAGGCCTTTCATTGCCTGTCTCAAAGTTTGTATTTGTAGACAAGATGATGAAGATGAATCTGTGTAGGAAATGTGTTACATAGAAGTAAAAAATATTATAAAAGAAAGGCCTTATAAAATATAGTTTAGGTCCTGCTACTCTAGTTAAACTAAAACTAATTATAAGTTTCCATAAGAAAAAATCAAAAGAATGAGAAACAGTTAACACAGCAATATATTCTGATAAAAAAACCATTTACACCTACATAAACAATAAATCTATTCCATGAGAATTAATAAGAAATATGTAAACAATCTAAGAATATAAGTCTTAGCACATACACACAAAAACACATTTTAACGAATAAATTAAGTAGCAAGAAAACTACTAGCCAAATAAAGTTGCACAAAGAAGTCTATAAAAACTGTATAAAAATAAGTTATATAAATAAGAAAATAACTTTTCCTACATAAAGAAACTGAGTCCCATCTACTTTACTGCAACAGAAACATGCACTCATGAAGCCCACAGCCGCTACTTCATCCTCTGGGTTTCATCCAAATATCTTATTCATCTTTCCTTCTGTGAGGAATCACTCAAAGCTGACTGGAAAATTCTATCTCATACACACACACTTTAGAAGTCTCTAGTCCCAACATATTTCTGGTACTTTGAGAAATTTCGTGCTTTTGACCAAAGGTCATCTTGCCTAATATCTACTTGATATCCCAACGTACCTGAAGTTCAGTGCAACAGGAGCTGGAACAGAGTAGAAACTTAAATTGAAACAGATGATGACAGGCTATTTCTTGCAGTGAATTGTGTCAAAACAAGGGATAATGGAAGGTGAATAAAGTAACCAAAAGAAAACACACAAAAGGAGAGTTATAATTGCTGAATAAACCACCTCACTGCCTTAAGAGTTGAGTAAGGAAATACATGTGCTTCCAACGGGAAAAATATTCTTCCTAGCTCTGTGTTTATGACACACAAGAGCAAATAGATAAGTGTCTTCAGTGTTTAATTCAATTTAATTTAAAGCTTGGCCACTACTATAATCCTTTTGAGAAGCATTCCATTAGCTGGAAAATATTGTAGGCTCAAAATTATGTTCATATATGTGTTTGTACGAAAAAATGGATCCAAATGGATGGTGAACCAGGACCTGGTAGACCGAACAGACAGAACTTCTGGTTTATTTCTCTGTGTTCTAGAAATAATACGGCACCTTTGTAGTACAACCCTGAATCATTGGAATCAGAGGGAATGTGACTAATAACTTCAGCACACAGAGAAACTCTCCATTAAGGATTGATTAAAACTCATTCAAATTGCAAAACTCTTGTTAGCACCAAGTTTCATGCTGTCAGCAAATTGGCTGGGAAAATGCCCTTTGTTTCATTGTGATATTTCAGTGTATTTCACAGAGAGACAATCAGAGGAGTGCTCATGCATTCATCACACACTGAGATTCTCAGCAATCCAAAGGGTTGTGTGGTGCTTGCTTTTGATGTGAAGCACACTTTACAAACAGGAGCAAGCAGCACAAGTCCAGGCCACACACGTACAAATGCTATGATTCCCCATTGTCACCTCAGATTGTCTTGCTGCATCTTGCTTGTCAGGATAAAGGAAATATAAGGTGTAGAGAAATGCTGTTTTGTTTTCACAGGGAAGGTAGAGTCCAGGCAAGACTGCATATCATAGTTTCATAACTTTAAATTAATTATTCCCATAATCCTCAGTGGCTGACACTTCCATTGACCTTCAGTAAAGAGGCAAAAAGGCCAATTTCAACCCTGTGAGGCATTAAAAATTCAGAATTATCTACTGCAGTCTTGAAATGCCTTTCTACCATTTCATCTTTACTATTTTTCTGAAAAATTTTCAATATTTTAGCAGCTTCTTTTTTGCACCTTAATTGACCTTCACTAACTGCTTTACATCAACATTAATGTATTTACAATTCTGTTAGTTTTTCCTCACAGGACAGGTGTTCCACTTCACCTGCTGTAGTTCACATGCAGAATGAACATGTCTCTGATCTATGATTCACCCTCAGACATCCCACTCCAAATGTGCTTTTAGTTTTGCTCATGTTTATCATTGCAGTATCTCATTGTGGAAGATTACAAAGTCATTGCAGCACCTAAGAAATTACTTTCTTCAATCCTAAATACTTGATTAAATTCTGAAGATCGAGGTAGAATTAGCTGCAAATTTGGGCCAGGATGCTCCAAGAGATCAAATTGAGATTTAATTGAAAGCTACTGGCACAGCACAAATTATAGGCATTCACCTCTTGATGTAACCCTTCTAGTGTAAATTATTTAAAACAAATTTGACAGTTCATGTTGTTTAACCATTGCCACGCTAGTCAAAGCTACACAGAGATGTGAGGGAAGAAATTACACACTGGGAATTTTATATCAAAAAGATTGATATTGTCTTTCTCCTGGCCTCACAAATTATAAGGAAAAGCAGTTGTGAAAGCGTAAACATCAAAAAAATGAATATCCTTCCTTGCTGCAGATGGATACAGAGATTTTCACTGGATTTTGGACACATACCCTTACCTTTCAGTGGGGAGAGGGGAAGGGGAAAATTGGAAATAGGCAGGAAGAGCAATTCTGGTTTTTGTTGTCCTTAATTCCAATAAATACTTGAGGCTGTGATTGATGTTCCCTGTGCTAATAAGCACAGATGACTTCACAGCACAGTATTCTCAGTATTGGAATCAACAAGTCAAGATGCAGCTCCTGCTAAATGTATTATTCCCTGGTATACCTCTGAAAGTAGAGAGATGCATTGAAAAGCTATTACAGCAAATCTGATTAAAAATATATATAAAAATTTATCAGACTACACATAGTTCCTTAATAGCCCCTGTACTAAGATCATTGTCCCTTTTTTTGATTGAAAAATCCACTGGATTTTTATCATGACATATTTAAAAAGTTGAATTTGTTGACAGAATTGTTGTCTAAATTTTACCACACACAAATTCTAAAATGAGAAAAGTCATGGATAAATTATATTTTTAAAAAGAAGAGATAAATATGTATTTTTTTTTAAAAAAAATGTTCCTGCACAAGTTTTCTACTAAATAATAGTTTTTAAGAATTGGCCCTATTATTTGTAGCATTTTGGACTAAAATGGTCCTCAACTCAAAGCTTGTGTGCTTTATTAAACTAAGTCACTGTTTACCATATGCAGACTGTCCTTTGAGCCAGTGACTGCCTCTGTGCAGTGAATTATGAGCTGGTGATTTTGGTTCTTCTACATCTGCTATACCAATTTTTGTTTGGTAAATACAGTTTCTATGTCATCTCTTAAGTGCATGACTGTAGTGGTTTGAAAGCAAAACAAGTGAGAGGCTCCAAGTCAGAAATACAATTTAATAAGAAAAAGGAAAAAAAAAAAGGGTAAAATAAAATAAATGCAATAATACAAAAGACCACTGACAGAGTCAGAATACAACC
>JBBMKD010000053.1:4786583-4808137 GCA_037834095.1 Argya squamiceps
GTCCTTGATGGCCCATTAAAGAGAGAGAACTCCCGGTGGGAGTTATCTGTGAGTCATGCAGCAGGCATTTGATGGGCCGGGCCATTAACAAAAGACACATTAACAGAAGAGGGCCTGGGAGAACACTGCTTCAGCAATTGGATTCAACAGTTCAGGAAGATGGTGATAGAATACTTTGTGCATATTTTATACTACAACCCAGAACATAATCCAAGAGGTCACCAAGTCCTGTTAAAGAAGAGTTCAAACAGAACAAAACCAAACAAAACCAAACCAACAAACAAAAAGGTACAGTTGACAAAGTGCAACCAAAGCTGTCAGAATTCTGTGCTATTGATGGTGTGCAGTCTGATCAAGTCCTGTTAAACTGAACTAAAGCAAAATTTGAAGAAATATCAAGATCTTTTGGATCAGGTGGTATCCTACCAGGTGGATCTGCTTTAGCATTTTGTCCATTGGAGCCAGAGCATCTTTTTAAAGCTGTGACAGGCACTGTTTTCACAGCCAAGCAGAATTTTCCTCAAGTATTGGTTTATGACATTCCTGAAGGAATTTTTAATGAACACTACTACATTTATAAGGCTCATTCTGAAGCTTCATATCCATGAACAGCTGAAATTAATTGGGAATTTGAAATGGAGCTGTTTGGAAGAAAAACATCAGTGTTTAAAAATAAACCATACCTTTAGTTTTGACTTGTCTAATTTAAATAAACCATTAGCTAAGTTTTTATTTATGTATCAGTTTTAGCTGATAAGTAGATATTTATCACTTGGTTCTTAAATTGTTTGCTTTTTAAAAAATTTTCTTGGCATTTCATATCATACAGAGGGGGAGATATTTTTTCTGTGTCTTTTTGGGTTTTTTTTGTTTTCGTTTACCAATTTCTTTTTAATTTGGCATGAAATGTTTAGATATATTTTGAATAATAAAGTAGATTCTGAGACTTGTTGATTATCTCAACTTATGTGATAGAGTTTAGACACTATCACAATTCAAACAGAAATACTGCAAAACAACAGGTTTAGTCCATGGAGTCATGCTTACTTTCTATGCCAGGGTATTTCTACAATGAAGAAAATAAAAATACTTCCTCTAAGATTTATTAATCCATCAGAAGTCTGTGTTTGAAGGAAGCAGCATTATTTGTTTGATACAATTTTTTGTTGATTAATTTTGCTGCTTAAATACAGTGTTTGGGGCCCTTAAAGTTCTTGCTGATCAAATTTTAGGTCTTATATGTGTCAAACTTCCTAGTAACTCATAAATTACTGAGAATTAGGATCCACTTGCTGCAGCTGAGATGTTTTAACAGTATGTTATATACCTGAGTTTGACCCTACATGAGGAAAAGATGCAATGGACAGAAAAAAGCAATAATAAAGGGTATACTGGTATTCTAAAACTGGAGATGAGACAGATTTTATGAATCATCCTCTGAAAATGCCTGTTTTTCATCACTGACTATCAAGACAGGTCAGGGTGACCTGCTCAGATGCAGTTATTTATTTTTTAGATTTCCAGGTATTAGGTGAGATGAACTGTGCATTAAATTATTAACATGAATCTTTAAGCATTTTTTGGATTGGCAGAATTCTAAAAATAAGAGTTCTGAATATAAATGCAACCTTAACAAATTTCCTGAGAACTTGTTACTGCAGAGCCTGAATGAAATCAACACCTCTGATAATAATAAGTTATTCACTTGGATTCACACCCTTGATAAGGATCAGTACAGCCTATGCAAAACCTGTCAGTACCTAGAATAGCAGAGTTACGGGAATTTATAGAGCTGATTAGTCATTACATACAAACAGTAAAATAAAAGTTGGTATTTTGTTGAGTTTTTTATCATGTTTGATACTCTCTTTTTTTTTGGCAGACTATAAAAAAACATGAAAATATGGAGGTTGAAACAAATGTTAAACACACTTCTTTAAGAATAACTGTCTTCCTGGAAAAGAAGGGGGAATTATAGTTATACTGAATTAGTGGATTAGGCTGTGTTAGCTCTAGGGTCATAATTTAACTTTCAAAATTTACTTGAAATTCTTTCCTTATATTAGTCTGGTATACCCTGAATAAGACACCAGTGCAGTTGTGACATTTAACAGTCTTAAATGCAATGAATTGGTTCTTTTTAGCCAACTTAATAGAGGCAATAACTCAAATTTTAAAAGCAGTTTTATAAAGCCTCTCCCTGAAATAAAGCCACAGGTGCAGAAAATCAGGTAATTGTTAAATCAGATCATTTGAGATACTTTGAAAATATTCTTGGGCCACACACCACTGCCTTTACTTGTGCAAGAAAACCACAATTCTCCTACTTTTTCCATTCCACTTTGCAATGCCAATAAGCACATCTCCCCTAGCAAACAACTCCATCCTTCTCTCCATATTAATCTTTGCACTTGGGGAAAGCATTCCCCAAAAAATGAAATTATCAAGTAACCTCCATGGTGCCAAAATTTATCATGAAATATCAGTTTTCTTGAGAAGCATGAGAGGCAGAATGGGGAGTGAAGGCAGGAGTGATGGGTTGTGTTCATGCGGACATTTCACCCTCAGCAAGCAAATGTCGATTTTCCCCTTTGACTCCCTGAAATTGTGTGAGGCATTTCGCAAAGCAAACTTTTGCCTTTTTTTTTTTTTTCATTTTTGTCTCTAGCTGGAATTCAAGCTAAATTCAATATGACACAGTCAATGTCTAAAGACAGACAAGAGTAAAGGTAGAGAAAAAAGGTGAGGAAAATGACAGGAATAATTCACTGACATGATCAAGGAGCTAAGAGGGGGAAGATGTAGCCTGTCTGAGCAGTTGAACTTGTTGTGTAGTGATTGTAGGTAGCAGGAATAACATTTAAGTAGATGTTAAATAAGATTGATATGACACTGGCCCCTGTGGAGAACTTTCACTCTGAATTACTGGCTATGTCAGAGAAGCATACCTAAAAACTTTGATTAGAGATCAGCAGGCCAACCTTTGGTGCTGTTCAGAGTGACAGCAGCTCTGATATTTTCATCAAAACCCTTACATGACATATAGTCTCACATGCAATTCCTGGATCAATAAAAATCCACACTGGTCTCCAATAGTGATTGAAAGGTTCTCTGTGTGAGCTGCTGCTGTGAAAACCTGTTCAGTGGTGCTGGGGTGGAGAAACAGGCTCAGTGAAGGGTAAATGAGCTGTTCATTATCAGGTGGATTTGATTCATTATTAGTCATTCCAAAAGCTCATACTCTGAAGACAGGTGCATGCCTAATGTGACAGATTGTCTCCCTTTTGCATTTTGGGTAGAGAAATAATTGCCAGTTTTCATCAGGGGTTTGGCATAAACTCTTTTCCTGGGAAAGTGTCCTTTAAAGAAATGAGCAACTTGGTCTAGTGGGAGGAGTCCCAGACACAGGCATGGGGTTTGGAACCTGAAGATCTTTCAGATCCCTTCAAACCCGGAGCTTTTGATGATCCTAGTATTCTGTGAAACATATCTGCACTTTGCAAAGTAATCCACAACATCAGAGAACCACACATCCATCTTGAGGTACCTTCCTAAGGAATTTTCATCTTAAAAAGTGTTCAATGACATTTTCACATGTATGCTGGGGTTTTGCCTACCTACAGGGCAATTTGTTGGTGTGCGTATCCCTTTGGCCAGCCTGCTGTTTGGCTAGGCCACCCGGCAGCTTTTCTGATACGCCACAACAGTTCCGATTTGTGGGTTCTTGGCTCAACAGCACCTCGACTTTCACTGTCACGGCTGTGGTAGGATGAAAGAGGGGACCCTCGAAGGCTCGGGTAGCAGAGGTTTATTCGGGGGGGGTGACAGGGGAACCCCTTACCTCTGTCCCAGAGCCTCAGGAGAGACCCCAGGCTGCGGCTGCAGGGGGTTTATATCCATTACAGATTCAAGGGGTGGATACAAAACGATTGACCAATTAACAAGGTAAAGCAACAAATTCCTACTAGCTTACCTAACTACTAACAAATTAAAAGTAATTTAGGGAGGGGTCTCTGGAGAATGGACAAAGGGAAAAAAGATACATAGGGGATGATGGACAGGAAACATCATATGGAACAGGGCCAATAGGATGCAGTCTCCAGGCAGATACTAGAGAGGCACAGAAACTCTTATCAACTTATGATAAGAGAAAATTCCAAGACAAGGGGCCCATATAGGGTGACTAAAGCTATACTAAAACTTAAAACAAAAAGGCTATCCTAAACTTATAATAAAACTTATAAAACCAAAAATTACAAAACTAAATTCAGCAATCCCACACAATTTAGGAAGCTGTTAGAGGACTCTGTTTCCAGGAGTGTCATGCTTCTTTTGGAGTGCAAAACCCACAGCATTTACAGTCCTAGCAGGAAGTGAAGCACGCAGCTCAGTCTCCAGGTGAAAAGTTTCTCCATGTAAATGTCATATACACGTGTATTCAGTGCCACGTGAAAAACCTTGAGGTAGTCAAAAACCTTCATAAGGCTGACAGAAATAGCACTGGATGCGCTGGGGGATCCAGGCCCTACCAGAACAGTGAGCAGTTCAGGCAACTGAAGTGGGATCTCAGCCTGGAGATCAGCTTGAGACCAAGAGAGACATGTTTTGGTGTCTTTGTATGGATATCTAAAGGTCTCCTTTTAGTCAGGAGAGATCTAAACAAATTAGTGAACAAATCCTGGAGAACAGTTCAGCTCAGTCTTGGATGTTTAGTGATGGATTCAGTTGACTTTTAGTGCCACTGGGGAAAAAAATAATAAAGAAGAAGCAGAAGAAAAAGAAGAAGCAGCATCAGCTATCTCCTAGCTATTAAAAGATTCTTATATTTCCTTCCTATCTTTTGGCCAAGGATTCAGTTGTTGCCATACAGACATGTGGAACTATTTCAGATGCCTCAGTGGTCTTGCCTCATTTCCACTTCCCTCACACTGGCCTGCCCTTTGCAGATCTGCTCTTTGCAGATGCTAGGAATGACATAAGGCAACTCCAGTTTTCCTAGACAGACGTATTTTGGCAACTGAATCAAGATTTCCCTTTCCAGATAAAGCAAACTTAGCACATGCACAGTAGCTTTCTAGATCTTTCATTGTCCTTCTCTTGATCTTCATCTTTTATACTCAATGCCCTGTAAACAAGGCTCCCGCTGAGCATATGAGAGCAGTTATCCCCTGAGACATACAACCATCCCATTAAAACAGCCCAGAAGACTGTTCTGTCCTTTGAAGGATATGCCCTTTGCTGCCCCAGGCTTACACCATTCACCCTCATCCTTGTAAAATTTCAACTTCTATGTTGTTTTCTCATGCCACTGTCGAGCAATTTACTTCTGCGTGATATGAATTTTATTTCCTACCCAGAAGTGTAGCAATTTTTACTGGTTGTTATTAGTATTGGAACTCCCCATGAACCACAATTCAAAGTGTTTCTCCAAATTTTTAATGCAACCTTCCACTCTGGTCTCCCCAGGACTCACAGCCTCTGCATTTTTCCCTTTCATCAGTTAAGTCCATCTTTCAGATCAACACTGAAGAGGAAAAGAAGGCTCTGGTTTAGCACACTCTTATTTATTGGTGTCCTGCCAGTATTGCAGAGATTCTCTCACCAGAGTCCAGTGAGACATGTTGATCAACTGCTGAAAATTCAAGCCTGACCAACAATGAGAAAAAGGAGCAGAGAGACATGAAACAAATTGCCTAAGAGTAAACAACAGAGCCTCTTGATGGAGACTAGTATCTAAAATGAAACTTTAGCTGGAAATCAAGGTTCAACCTTAGCACTGCATCAGCTGTCATTATTTTATGATTCACTGCTGTGCTGCTGCTGAGGGGAAATTACCCAAAACAGGATCTTACAAAGAATAAAGAAGTGCTTAAAGGAAGCTCCAGAACAAATGGGCTTCCTTACAAGCAAGATCTATTCAACCACTCATTTCTGCTCTGCAAAGGGAGAAAAACTTGTAATAAATGTTAAGCAAAGATGACTAATTTGTATCTATCATAGTTATGACTGCAAAGCTTAACATACACAGCAAACCAAATACAGTAGTTGCTTTATTCCAGTGTATTTTTCCTCCCTTCTGTTTGGTGGCAAACCAGAAAGGTTGTTCTGAGATGCATTATTTTGTTGGCAGTAAATGCTGCCATTGTTATTATGCAATCATAATTTTCTGAGATTGAAAATGTCTATAAGATCAGCAAGTCCATTTTTGGTTTGTCCACAAAAAAGATATATCCTCCCAAGAGTGACATGTCTTATGCTAAAATAAGGCTACCTATGGATTGCAGCAAACACTGCACCTTGCTGATGTCTGCCTGTGTTGCAGTTTGCTTTACCCCATCCAAGTCCTGCTGAATTCTCTCCTGAAAAAGTTTTGTCATGTGTGTTCAAGTCCTGTTGGACAGACTGCAGACAGCCAAGCTGGAAAAGGAACCCAGGTCACAGGCATCTCCTTCTGCCTTTCTCTGGGATAAACCATGCAGAAGCTCTGATTTTTTTCTGAAGGCTCATCCCATTAGAATCTTGCCTATCTTCTACCACAGGTGATGGTACTGGGTGTGCAGAGCAAAGTCCTGCAGCACACATCCCACATGCCTGCTAATTCTCCATGTGACCAGATTTGTCACTCACATGCACACTGACTTTCCCCTGAATTTCTGTTCCAGGCAAGATGAACTTCTGACACTTTCACATTCAGTCTAGGGCTTTGAGATAGTACCAATAATACTTCTGGCTTTGCAGTGAAGATGCAGGAAACTCATCAGCCTGAGCAGAACAGGCTGGGGTAATTCTTTCCAAGGGCACAAACCTCTGCCAGTCTGCAGATAAAACCTGGTGTGTAAACTCTCCTGATTGTACCTCAGAGCCAGCAACAGTAAGACAGCTCACACAGGGTCTTTTGGTTAGGAAATTGTATGAAAGATGAAATGTGTTAATTTAACTGTCTCAGGCTTTTAGGATGAACCTTGGGGTCTCACATCTGGGTGAAATTAGGAGGAGCAGCAGGAAGAAAATGCAATCCAATGGCTTCTGTGTAAAACCTGGGCCATGACCAGGAGTTATTTGCAATGTACATTCTCTCCCACTGTGAAATGGCCCTCAGGTATTCAGTTGTCAAAATACAAATGTATATTAGTTACCAGATGGGGAGTGAAAGTAGATGTTCCACAATATTCCCTATTCTGCACAATAAAAATGAGTTAATTCAGAAATGCCTGTGATTTTCATCTGAAGACAATCACAGAGAAAACAAACAACTGCAGTCACAGAATCCTAGAATGGTTTGGGGTTGGAAAGAACCTTAAAGATCATCCAGTTCCAACCCCCTGCCACGGTCAGGGGCACCTTCCCACTATCCCAGGTTGCTCCAAGCCCCATCCAACCTGCCTTGAACCTTTTGTCTTAATTGATGATATATATTTTTTCCTCCCTCAGAATAGCAGAATTTGGCTTCAATAGGAATATATATCCAAAACAGGAAAAAAGGAAATCTGACTTGTGTTTTCATGTGCCCTGTGCTAGGACCCAGTGTCAAAAGCTACTGCTGATAGTCCTAATGGACAGGTAAGTTCCCTTTTAGTAGAACTAATCTCCAAGGGCAGGTGACACAGTGTGTTTCAGAACAGAAATAAAAATAAAAGGTAATGTAATAAAAGTGATGTGCTGTAAAGATCTTGATTTATTAAAAAGACGTCAAGGCCAGAAATCAGCCTGGTAGCAGTGCTTAACAATTATTAGTAAGCAGTCAGCAAAAAAGCAACAAATTTGTTATTATTTTTAACTGTGGCATCTAGATAAGGCAGGTTACAACGAATTCTGGGTCTCATTCCCTTCATTTGCTAATTATCCTGCATTCAAAGACTCAAGCAAGTTAGACTCCTCCATCATATCCATGCACCTTGCTGGCTCTCTGAAGATAACCTGTCAGTTTTCTCTGTTCACTCTTAAATTATCAGAACTTCCTTAAATCTTATGCCTTTTCGTTGCTATCAGGAATCAGTGGTGATTTTTTTTTCCTTATCACTCGAGCACCAAGAAATGCTGGGAAATATCATCTGTTCTGTCTGCAGGGAAAAGAAATGATAACTGTCAATCTGCCCCATATTCTAGAAAGCTCTTTTGCACTCCAGAAACAAAGAATCTTCTGGCACTTTGACAAGCTCTTTTCTTTTAGCTGAAAGGAAAAATAATCAAAAAAGATCGATAGGAAGTGTGAAATGCATGGATTTTAGTGAATTGGGATTTCTTTTTTGTGTCACTGAAGGCAGAGAACGACTACACAAGGATTTAACTGCAGCTTTGGGCATGGATGTGCTGTTTAGAGGAGTAGTCCTTGGAAATTAGGGGTGGCAGAAGAGGATGAAGTGGAAGCTGAGATTTTGTAGCCTTTGTACACTGGAGAAGCCTTTAAGCAAGAGATCCCCACTGGCAAAACCCATGCACCACTTCCTCCTGCATCCCTTTTCAAACCCATCAAGATCATGGACCTCATAAACCTGAGATCAAGTCTCTGAGGCCCTGAGGATGGCAGCTAACAAAGATGGAGGTGATTATTATTATTATTCATTATTTAAATTAAAAAGAGTTTTGTTTTTTGTTGGGCTTTTTGGTTTTGTTTTGTTTTTTCTTCCAATTAATAGGAATTTCAGTGGGAAATGAAGTTTAAGACAACTGAAGTCACGTGCCTGTGCCATTAGAATCTGGGTATGGCTGCAGATAAGAAAGGAAAGAATGTGTGCAACAGGATAAAAATACACTTTTCTTGAATAAAACTTATGCAGAAAGGGGGACGAGAACTCAAACACACCTACAGAAGTTTTGCCTCAAATACAGTACTGTGCATTGATCCAAAAGGCATTTTTGCCTTATTCTGGAAAAATTCTTCTTCCTCCTCTTCTTTTTACTTCTGTGTCTGCTTTATCCAACCCTTAACCTGAGCACCCTTTTCTATTTTTAAACATATTATTATAGTGACAGCTATTTACTGAAAGATTAGGCCTCTACAGGTGCTATTTAAACACACTCCACACCCACTAAAAAGCTTTTTCTGAGTAATGTTGGGAGAAAAGCTATAAACACACAACATCCTATATAGAAGTTATGTTCTGCAGCCTTGTACTTTCTCCACGTCCCTGATTACCCCATTCTTTACTTTTATGCTGGGCACAGATTCCACTCTTTAGAAGAACTTTACCATTAAAAAAACTGTTACTAATTGATTCATTGACAATTACAAACTCAGGAATAGTCCTTTCACTGGAGCAGGAACTCAGCATTGTCACGGCTGTTAACACTTTCCTTTGTTTCTAAACATTCTACTGGAGTCTGCAGGCTTACAAATATTCCACTTTTCTGCATTTATTGTGTGCAAACCTTAAAGAACAAACAGTGCAAGACACAGCAGTATCAGAGGTTAAAGGAAATATTCAGGTGGTTGACTAATGGAAGGAAAAATCAATTATATGGACAGCTCAAAATCCAAAGCCCTCTGTGATTTTTCTTTTTTTTCTTTTTTTTTTTGTCCTTGTGGGAGTTTTATCACATGTCACATTGCTCTTAGAGCACATCAGCTCAACTGAAAATAGTATTGACTTGTGTATTGAGTATATTGTAAACTCTTCTGGCTACCATCATACTTGTCCTTATGTTCAAGGAACCCAATTGTTATTAAGGGCCCTGGCTTGTGCTTTTAGGTAAATAGAAGTGCACCCTTGCAAGACAGAAGGAAATTCAAACAATAAGTTCTGAATATGACAGGAAATAATAGCAAATCTCTGTAAATTGTAATGTTTGCATATGGAGGTGGGGATGCAAAATGAGAATGAGCTCAGTGGAGGAGGGAAAACTGTAATAAGAATGTTTGCTGTTCTCTAAGTGTTCTAAATTGTTGCCCAGCAACTAAGTTGCTGAACTTTGTTCCTGGAAACACAAACCCAGTACCAAAATCATAATGTACTCCATGGAGGCAACAAAATGTCCCTTCAGGGTCCAACTTCCTTTGTGGTCATTCTCAGCAGATTTATGCCCTTTTCCTCTTTATATTTAGTCAATTAATTTCTTCAGTTCCTGAAATTGCTCAGTGAATTTTCTGTAAATTTTCTGACTTAATTTTTTCTTACAAGAGAAAATGCTGAGTTTCCAAAATCCCCACAATCTTCAAAAAAATCAGTCCTCAAAAATATGATGCTTAGGCAAAAAAACTGAAACAGTGCTCTTTAGTCTCATCAAAATGGAATTGGTTTTCCTTTCACATTTGGATTTTTTTGCTTAACTAAATCAACAATTAGAATTTCCTCTTTTTTTCAATATAAAAGGGAAATATGCTCCCATGATTTGTCAGATGGAATATCATGTACATAATTAACATTAAACCTTGAAAACAAAATCTATTTGAGATAATAGATTAAAAAATAATAATAATCAAGAAAAAAGAGTCTATGAGGAATGACTGAAAAAAAGAATATGTTTAGTAGAGGTGTCTTTGGATGTATGAAAGATTGCTGAAAAGGGAATGGAATACAATACCTTTTGTTTTGATTTTTAATGGATAGTCTATTACAAGCACCACAAAAAAGGATAAAGCTTATAATAAGACAAGAAGGTTAGATGTGGTTCAGGTTAAATGTGAAGGAATAGCCTTAACATTAGAGAGACTAACACTGAAATAAGTTATTATTTCCATAGATGTGGAATTTCTGTTGCAGGTTGCTTTAATAATTTGGTCAGGAAAACAGAAGGTGAGAAGTGACAAAAGACACTGAACTCCCATTTGAACTAAGGAATTAACAAGACTTATACTTGATTTTCTTTGATCCTTGTATATTATTTTCTTATTACAATGCATATGTGACAATGACCATTCATCACAAGCCTTTGCAGTTTTTTTGATTTTAAATTAAATCAAAGTGTGATTTTTGAACCACTTCTAACAATACTCTTGGGGACCTAAAGACAGAAAGAAGGGTCAAAGTGTTAAATGCATCTAAATAAACGAGGGTTTCCTGAGGAGACTTTCTTGCCAGTGAGAGAATTAAAAGTCACTGCATGGTAGGTTTTAGCAACTCTTGTTATTCATTAATAGTAAAAAGAATATTTATCCTATACAAAGATGGTTAAAAGGTCGTGTGATAATACTACTGGGAAAAGTAATTTTATGTATTTATAAATATATTACATTCCATGGCAAAAGGAATCTCTCTGCAATCCTAACAATTAGCAAAATCTTTGACTGAATTCCAAAATTTATTTCTTCTGTCAGATCAGTACATCATCCATGAAACTTCACATTGAATTGCCAAGGGAATAAAAAAAAAGGAAAGTGGAGGATGTTCCGAAGCAATTATATCAATTGTTCTCCAGAGCCCAAACATTAATTTATTCTGCAAATAAAGTTAGTGCTAATTGCTCCACAAAAACAGACTTTTCAAATTTGGATTGGGTCCAAAGCATCAGTGTCAGCCCTGCTTTACTCTGCTGCAGACTGGTGCAGCTCCTGCCTGGGCGCAAAAAACATCAAGGGGGGAGCTTCTTCTCCCTCTTGGTCCCTTGGTTCCCACTGGGGTCTGGAGCTGGGCCCCTCCACACAAGACAGACACTGAGGGACTGGAGTGTGTCCAGAGAAAGGCAACAGGGCTGGGGAAAGGTCTGGAATACCAAGAGCAGCTGAAGGAGCTGGGATGGCTCAGCCTGGAGAAAAGGAGGCTTGGAGGGACCTTCTTGCTCTCTACAACTCCCCAGCAGAATGTTGTGAGGGTCAGCCTCCTAACAAATGATGGGAGAAGAGGAAACAACCTCAAGCTGCACCAGGAGAGATTTAGATTGGATATGAGGGAAAATTTCTTCACCGAAGTGGTTGTCAAATATTGTAACAGGCTGGCCAGAGAAGTGATGGAACCACTATCCCTTGCAAGTGTTAAATAAATGAGTAGATGTGACACCTGGGGACATGGCTTAGAGGTGGGTTTGGTTAATGGTTGAACTCGATGGTCAATACTCTTAGAGCTCATTTCCAGCCCCAATGAATCTGTGATTCAGAAAAAGACTGGGAAACAAGTATTATGTGTCAAATAAACACAGAATTAATATTATTGATGCCTCTTTACATTGTGTCACTCTGTCTTTACAGTAGACAGAGAGTTGTAAAAATGTCACTATTACTCTTGTTTTCAACTAAAGCTAAAACTTATGGATAGCCAAACTGGGGAGTATTGCAAACACAATACAGGTTAGGATGTGCACATTGACCTTAAACTATCTCTGTCTCATAGCTGAGTTTTCTCTCTGGGGAGCTTTATATTTCCAAATTTCTAAGTATTTAGACGTGTTGCCAACTATTCTTCATATTGTGGCAGAACAAAGTGACCCCCACAAAGTACAAGACTTCTGTGAGACAGGGGGTTCCAGGCACAGAACAGAAGATTCTCGCTGCTCTCAAAGAATGAAGTAATGGTGGTAACAAAAAAAACCAAAAAAAACCCAAAAAAAAACCCAAAAAAAAAAAAAAAAAAAAAAAAAACCCAAAAAAAGAAAAAGCTTTACAAATACAGGGGATGATTTCATTTTGGGTTTTTTTTGGAGCTACAGGGCCAGGAGTTGGACTTTGATTATCCCTGTGTGTCCCTTCAAACTCAGGATATTATATGACTCATGAATTACAACTAAATTACTTTCAGATTTTATTGTGAATATATTTTAAAGCTTTTGCTTGTCTTCATGACCGATAATGTGTTTCACTTATCTACTATAAAGTTAACAACGGGAAAATTACCTCTTTCCCAATATGTTCATCATATGGAAAAAACCTGCTTCCTTGGCTTACTTTTACCAGCAGTCATTAATTAATTCTCATAACACTCCTGTAAGTGCCAGCATCTGTTAAACATTAGCACACACAGACAGGTAAATCCTTTGTGGTTTTCT
Source organism: Argya squamiceps (assembly GCA_037834095.1). NCBI lineage: Eukaryota > Metazoa > Chordata > Aves > Passeriformes > Leiothrichidae > Argya > Argya squamiceps. Next base: position 4,799,499 of record JBBMKD010000053.1, read on the forward strand.
TTTGCGTATTTGTTTTTCCTCAAAGACACTTGAGAGTTATCAGTTTTCTTTAGTTCTTGGACACTGGATGTTCTGTCCAGATTTTTACCTTACCTAATGCTGGGACTCTCAAGCAGCATGTTTTTTGTTTTCCCTCTTTGAAATACGGATCTCCATTATAACAGAAACATTGAAAAATATATATTTCTGTGTAAACCTTTCTACATTGTGGCAATAGCTCCTCTTCTTCTTGTCTGAACTCTCATTATTTTACACTTAGTTTATCTTCAGTTTCTGTGCATAAAGGAAGCTTCAGGCTTATATTTTTATTATTATTATTGATTATTATTATTATGATTATTATTCCTTTTCTTCCAGAGGCACACCTCTCCTGTTCCTCATCTTTCACGGTGACAGACCCCACAGACCTCAGTTAGGCCAGCACTGTCCCAGCATCCCAACTACATAAACATCTGAGATTCTCATGCCTCAAGATGAAAGTCTGCACCATTTTTTCTGAGTTAAATACCTGGATTTCTTTTACAGTCAATAGGAAAAAAAAATCCTATTTCTGGAGCATTATGTATCTCATTTTTCTGATCTGATATGGGGAATCAGATGTTTCTAAAATGCCAATTCCTCCCCATCACTGTTGTAGTGGTTGCAGCTCACCAGCTGTGCTGGGAATGTCATCCACACCCCTCAGTCTTCACAAGGGCCCCAAAAGCCTGCTGGTTAATTTAGTTACCTGAGGAAAAATCAAAAATTAGATGAGGAAAAACACAACCAAAAAAAAATTAGAGCTTTTCTTCCAGGCTCATTTTCTTTCTGATCTTTCCTTGAACTTTCATCAAGACTCTTATTGTTCTCCTGCACACAGTTTTCTTTCTAATTATGAGGGTGAGCTGAAGTCATATTCTCCCAACAGTAGACTTTTTTTGCTTACTGAGCTGGTAAAATAAAATAGAAAAAAGAAAGAGCAAACAGCCAGATTCTTTTGTCATTCTGTTTTCCTTTTCTATTTTCTGTATCTCTGAGCATTGTGCTCTGCTTTTATTAACCAATCAAAAGATCAATTACTCTATTATTTTGTTACTGCATTTTTCAGAGCAAAGAAATTGTAGAAATCAGATTCACTTATGCAATTAAAAAAAAAAAAAAAGAAACAAAACAGACTTTGCTGTTCCCAAGGAAGGGATGTTCAGATGACTTTAGTCCTTAGTGTAAGTCTGTTCATAGGTAACTCTCTGAGACCCAATCTTTTTTCCTCCTCCATCTGACTATGGTGAACTAAAACACAGGGGAAGATAGCCAGAAATCATCAGATCCACACTGCTCCAAAAATGAAACTGAAAATCCTAAACACTGTGTAAGGTTTTCTTGGATTTTATTTATGCAGTTTGGTAGCATAAGAGGGTCAAAGCTAGAAACAAAACTAAGTTCCAGCTGTGAAACTCATATGGCTGGGTTTTTTTTATACCACACCTTTAAACCCCCAAGACCTTCCTGTTGAGGAAAATAAGAAAATCTCAGAGATAAGCAGGAAATAGGTCTCTTAAAAGACACCTTAACTTTTCTGTAGTTTTATACTAAGGTGATTCCAAATGAAGGAAACCCAATTTAATTCTGTTTTTTTGCATGGAAACAACATAGTGCTTTAACCACGCACAGTGAGGGATATCCACAGCTTTTCTGACCAGCAGAAGCTTGCATTTGTTTTAAAGACAAAGAAATGCTTTTAATCTCTACTGAAACAGTATGAGAAGTTGTAAAGCTGCTGTGCTTCCAAAAGCTGCAAACAGGTTTTTGGACTATCTGTTGCTGAATTCCAACAGTAACACTTTTACTTCAGTTACAAAATTCCTTGCATTTCTAAATTCACATTTTTATCTTTCGCACCACCTGAGAATCCCATCTGCTGTTTATCTCAAATATATCCAACCTTCCAGCGTGTTTCTTTGGGATGTTCTCAAATTCCATTTTGGTCGGACATTGTTTTTCATTTTGTTTTATTTCTGGCTTGTTTATTTAGAGATGAAACAGTGCATGGTGCAAGGCACACGTGGGTTTTGCTGCAATGTCTCCAGCAGTGTGTTTCAAACAGAAAGGTTGTTCCTTTGCTTGAGCTGCTGGTCACAATTTTTATTAGCAACCATGAAGGGATGGTTCACAGGGATTAAGCCACTTTTGAAATGTGAATTCTTGAGTTGTTGCACAGCCAAGGAGCAAGATACATGGAGCAGTCACTATGTGTTTCCTGCAGAAAATGCTGACTTGCCAAGCAGAATACTTTGTAATACATTTTCCTAAGGAAGATGGCGACAGCTTTGACAGTGAGGATTTTTTGGGGAGTTGTTTTTTGGAGTTTTTTGGGGTTTGTTTTGTTTTGTTTTGTTGTTTTTTTGTTGTTGTTGTTTTTGGTTTTTTTGTTTTGTTTTGTTTTGTTTTGTTTTTTTGGGGGGGTTGTTTTTTTGGTTTTTTTGGGGTTTGGTTGTTTTTGTGTTTTTTGTTTTTTTTTTGTTTTTTCTTAAAATTGTCAGACAAATGAGTTCATTTCATAAGACGTTTTGTTAGGAAGCCTTTCCAAACTCCATGTGGAAATCTAGTCAGAGTGGACGCTGATTATGGCACACTTCAAATCAAAGTTAAATGCTGATGAGGGCTTTGCTCCTGAGGAGTTTTGATGTGGGCCCTTCTCAATCCATTCCTCTAGTGATAGCTCAATTTAATTCTTTAAAGAAGGGTGACATTCATCCAACCCAGATATATTTTCTAAAATCCAGCTGCCTAACCATAGTAATCAAGGCCTCAGCTACAGTCAATGAAAAGAAATAACTGGATAGGGCAGAGACTTGTTTTTTAGTATGACACAGATCTTTATCTGCCTCTCCTGTGGCTTTACAAGAAACTTGGACCACTTCCTTGATAAAACATTTTAGATGGCTGGATTAAAAAAAAATTACATGAGAACTGAAACTAAAAATTAGTCACTGGTGATGTGCTCCTAATGACAATATTTGGGCAAATACTCTTTAATATCTTAGTTTATGACCTGAATGATGGGCAAGAGTGAATTCTCAGCCAGCCTGAAGATGGTATAAACCTGGAAGGAGTGGTTGATAAGATGAGATGATTATATTATCTTTTTAATAGGCTATAAAAATGGGTCAGCAGGAAAGTCATGAAGTTCAGCACAGGGGAATGAAAAGTCCAGGAAATGGGGAGGAACAAGCCCATTCACCAGTACATGCTGAATTTCTTGTACTTTTCTTTCTTTCATTTCAGTGGACAGAAACTTCAGCCAACATCTAAGCTGTGCATTTCTGAAAATATTTCTTTAAATAATACACAAAATCAATGAGAGCACCAAGATTTCAGGCTTGGAGCAGGAAGGATTATCTAGTGGTTAGAGCACAAGCCTGGAAATGAGGGGACACAGGTTTACCTTCTTTCTCTGTCATAGATGTTTTGTGTTATCCTAGATAAGTCATTTTGCCTTTTTGTGGCTCTTACGCTCAGTTGTCATATAACTCTTCCTTCTTTGCCCCTGTGGGATGCTATAAAGCATGTGAAGTGTCCAGATTTTATAGTATTAGTTGCCATAAATGTATCTTAGCCTGTCAATTTTATGCTGGTGAGGGTACATTTTCTTAGAGAATTCAACAGGGTTATTTTTTGTCATTATACTGCATAACAGAGCAGAGTCGGCTCACGATTTTGTAGAAATACAGATTGGGGTTTTGTGGTGTTTTGGTTTATTTTTAATGTTTTTTTAACAAAGGCACGGGAAGGGCTGAGTAACTTCTAGCAAAAGTAGGAGTGGATGAGGGAAGCCAATGGAACTGGACATTCCCTAATGTGTTTTGGATGGCCCAGGGCACCAGTGGGTAGGTTATTGAACCGAAACCTAATTCTTGTACTTGTATAATTTATCTGAAGTAAATTTCAAATATGCACATAGAGCACACGTTGTTTGATTATTGCTATTTGCTCTTAATTAAAAAGTGTGGTCTCACTCAGAGCATCGGTTATGATGCTCATTTCTCATTTCTGATGCATCTAATTGTTGGGCCTGGGACAACTGTTCTTCTGCACTATAATTAACATTATGCAGAACTATCAGGAAACATGAGCTTTTGGGGATGGATTTTATGGGCCATTAGATGTCTTTGGTATCTAAAACCCTGACTAGACCCAGGAGCCTAAACACCTTTGTGACTCCATCGCTTTTTACTCCAGTATTTTGGAGTTCACTTAAGAAGAAGGAGAAGATGTGAGGAGAGAAAAAAATAAGTCTGTAAATGTAATAACTTGCACCAGCCAGAACAAACAAACAAACAAAAAAATCCAATTTCAAATAATCTCCAGTGGAGTTTTCTAGTCTAATTTGCTCATGATAATGGATGAGTGGCTCTTCCCTAATTGGTAGTTTCGGGTGGGAGTATGGGCTTCTATTTGTTCTCTGATCACCTTGGACATTGCTAGAGCGATGTTTCAATTGATAGCCTGACATTCACTCCCACTTTTTCCTCATACTACAATTTCAGAGTCAGTTAAGCCATCTGATGATGCTGTTTAATTCTCTTATAAATAACAGGTTTGCAAAATGGGAGAAGTGCTGCTAAGAAATTACAGCCCAACAGAACAATTTGGGCATTATTTTGGATGACACACACACATCTATTATTTCAAAATCATTATTGTGGTGTTTTCATATAATCTTTGATTAAATTGAGTGGTTATCTTCAGAAGAACTACCATAACTGTAACTCAGTCCTGTAAAAACTCGTTTACTAGTGGCAGTGTGTAACCCTAAGTAGTTCGGTTTCACCTCTATTTTTTTCCCAGTTTGATAAAAAAGCAACCTTACACAAAAGAAATTGAAGTGCTTTTCATGCAGAAAAACATTTGTGTGACAAAATCACATTTTTGTAAATATCACAGTTAACTCTTTTTGTGCTAAGAGATCAGTGCAACTATCTTGAAGCATCTAAGATACATGGAGCAAATAATCTCTATCCAAAATATGACAGATGTCCTCTTCCCCCAACTCAAAGCCACATTAGATGACTCTTGCAGAGTTTCTTGTATCTCCTTTAAAACATGAATGGCCTTGGAGATATATTTTGATGCTAGAAAAATTACTGGGCTAATGGTAAATCTGCAATGCCTGCATAATGTATAGCATCATTTTTCCATTCAAAAGTCTTTAGAAACTCTGTGGGATAAGTGATTAACACACCAGCAAACCATTGTGCATTTTCCTTGAAAACTCAGCAGCTCCTCTTCTCCTTTTGGTCTCTGTCTGTCCCTGTCTTTAACACTTTGGGGTATGCAGGGGGCTAAAACTGAACATCTCTTGCCCTGATTTTGCATGTCTGTACTTTACCTTGTAGGACTCCTAACTTTGGAGAGGAAGTGACCTATATTTGTGCAATAAATGGTACTGAATGAAGTTATGACCCCCCTCCAGGGTACATAAGGCCTTTAAATCTGACATTGGTCCCACTGGGGACCAGTGGACTTCTGGAGAAGGATCAGGAGACCCCACAGGTTTCCCTGAGATATCTCAAATAAAACCAGGTGTCCTATGAGAGTCACAGACTCACTTCCAGGGAATTATTTTTCTGAATTACTCCAGATATCTACACTGAGTTTAAATTAATCTTATCTTAGATCTTTATCAACTTTTAAAGAAAGATCAAGTAATTAACTTCTTACAGACATTGAAACTATGTGTGTTTCAGTCTACAGATGAGATATCTACAGGTAGATGCATATAAATTAAGTTCTCACAAGTGATTAATGAGCCAAAACTCTCTGTTTGAGAATTTGATTCCCTTTAGTCAATGAAAATCTGAAACCCAGTTCAGCTCCCTCAAAAGTAGCTGGTTCTGATTCAGATGATCAATGATTTCCCACAAGTCCCACCACTGTCAGGTAGGACAGTTCAGTAAAACTTCAAAGTTCAGAGAGAGAGAAGAATTTTGATTTGTGCTGACCTTCCAGATCTGGATATCTGAGAGGCAGGATGGGTCACAGAATAATTCGGATAGAAGGGATCTCTGGAGGCCATTGGGTCCAGCCCCCTGCCCAAAACATCAGCCTGCAGAGGCCTACAAGGCCCACACACAAGAGATAAGTAGAAAGGGCCAGTGAACTGCACTAAAATCATCCTCCATACCCCTTTTGGAGTGTTTAAATGGACAGCTCCTGAGAGATGAGCTGTAGCAAATCTCCTTGGTTTAATCCAAGTCCTTTCTTCACTTTAAAACAAAACTCTTTGAGGCCTGAAAAGACTCCCTTTACCACCCTACTTTCAGAAATCACCTAATTTCAGTATGACACAGTCATTTTTGTAAGAGCACAACTTTTAATTTACAGTGGAGTCTTTTTAGAGGGTGGTAGGATACACTTACAATAGATTAAATGAAAGTGAAATAAGAGAAGATTTGCACCACACAATGCAATGTACACCGGAAGATGGACAAGTTTAAGAGCAGCAGGTATTTCTTTGCCTGAATGAAAATGTATTTAAAAGGAACTGGAAAAATCAGGAAAATTATTTGCTAATGTTTAGTCTTCTGTAGCAATCATATTCATGTACAAAAGCTTTTCATTTGTGCAGTAAAACATAATGGAAAAGCAAACTTCTGAGTTTTTATTAGAAAGGGAATAAAATTTTAGGCACAGACTTGTGTGAATTCAGCTTTTTATACACACATTACCATCAGAACTTCCCAAGCCCTATTGTAAACTCTAGCAATGACATCACTGAGTGAGAAGTAACTCATAACCTATACTGAAATTATTTTTTAAGGGAGAATACTAATTTTTTAATGAATTTTCTAGGAAAAAAAAATTCTGGTGATGTTTTTCTTTTTTGAACTGACAATTTCACATGGGTGTATTTATTCTTGTATAACTTAAGTATTTAATTGAAAGATATAGATTTATTTCTCTAGATAACAGATTTGTCTTGAAAGCAGAAATTTTTTATTTTCAGCACCAAAAGTTAAGTGTTTCATTTTGTAAAGAAAAATGGATAAAAGGAATTATTCTGAGGGAAAAAAATCAAACATTTTCTGACCATGTCTATTAATAGAAACTGTTTTTCTTACTTGAAATATACATAGGATTTCTCAGATGCAAAATGCAAAGAGTTTTTTTATTCATAAGAAATTTCAGGAGACAAATGGCTTCTTTGCATTTCACCAATGTGAAGCAGATCAAAACTGTGTACTTGGAAATGTAGCACTATCTGAAGGGACTAGGTGCAAAACTATTTGAAACTGCTCATTTCTTTTTCTGGCTTAGCAAAGCCTCTGATCATTCTGTAACTATAGCAACATAACGATAAGCTGCTCAATTTTAGACACTTTTTGTGCATTGTCTTTTTTTTCCCCCAGAATATAAAAAGATAATGGAAGAGAGGCACTCTGCTTTGTTTGCCTTGTTAAGCTATATTTAAATTATAAGTGATAAACAGAGTGAATTAAAAATTCTCCTGTCTCTGAGTTCTTTCACTGTTAATTTTGTTCACCTCAAGCCTTAGAGGAGGTGACCCTTTTTCCTGGGTGAAGGCACATCATTCCATTTGAGAAGCCCTATGTGTTTCTGTTGTAATGCATTTCCACACCCAAGCAAATTATTCTGTATAAGGAAAAGAGTTTCAGTTTACCACTAAACATGTAAGGAAGTTAAACTAGAACTTTCCACAGCCTTCTCATTGTAATTAGCTCAGTGCCAGCACAGGAGCACTGATGGGGCTTTAGGACTGTACCTCAAAGCCTGTTGCCAATTTCACTGGGCAGGGTGCCAAACAGCCCACCTAGACCATGGGGCACTAAAAAGACTGCACAAAGGAGCTCAATTGCGTTTTTGGACTGCCTTACCAGTGTAAAAGTGTTCTCTACACTGTGTTTGACTTATATTTCTTTGTCTTATGATGTTTATTATTTTTGTCATTACTAAAACCTTTTCTTTTACAAAACATGTCCAGAGAAGTTGTCTCACAACTATTAAGTCATAAGTGCAGGATACCCTCAGATACTTGATAAATCTTCACAAAGCTTATTCCATTCTGACCACATGCAAGATTTTATGAGGTTCCCACCTGGTATCCAGCTGCCACAGCATAGGGGTGGATATTTGTGAGCTTTCAGTTGGTTTAGGTGGAAATAGACACCCACACCCTTGCACCAAAGTCTGGCCAAGGATATTCTTCAGAAGATCCTTAATTCCCACCATCAAGATGACTGGGTATTTCCTTAGTGTCAGATATCCAGGCAAGATAAGATAAGATACAGCCTCCTGGAAGGTACTGGACAGGGCAACATGAGGTCCTGTAAAACCCAATACATTGTTTTTCCATCAAAATTTCTTCTCTTGGAGTCTTCTGGAGTCTTCTTCTTCTTGGAGTCTTCAACCCAAAAAATTTGGATTGGAATTTAGGGATTTGTCTGCAGGTAAGAGTTTTAACTCAGCTGGAGCGATGCAGGTTTCCTGTAGATCTTGTGTTCTGTTTGCGGGTCCCACACAGATGCCACAGACAGCATAGAGCAACATGCAGTTCTGCAGGGGTGTAGTGGTTTGAAAGCAAAACAAGTGAGAGGCTCCAAGTCAGAAATACAATTTAATGAGAAAAAGAAATAAAAGGT
>JBBMKD010000053.1:4808237-4880817 GCA_037834095.1 Argya squamiceps
AACAGAAAAACACCTTAACAGGAAAGGGAGGGGGAACCTGGAAGAACACTGCTTCAAAAATTGGTTTCAACAGTTGATGAAGATGGTGATAGAATACTTTGTGCATATCTTATTCTACAACCCAGGACAAGGGGTAAATCAGATGAATTTGTGGGTTCCCTTCCAGATCAGGATATTCTATGATTCTGTGATTCTATGACAATGAAAATCTAATCAGAACAGCCAGGAGCCAACTTCTAGACACAGATATATATGTCTATGACTCTCAACCTGACTGGTTTCGGTGTATAGAACTGAAAACTAAAACTAAAACTACTTGAAGCATCTTCGGATATTTGTATTGTCACTGAGGTGACAAATACAAAAAGATAATGAAGAGCTGCAGGGAAGGTAAAATAACCTCTGACATTTAAAATGCCATAAACAATTTGGAAACTGAGCCAAGCAGTGACCATTTGTTTGTGCAGCTACAAGCCAGACAGTTTTTATTCATTCTTTTAATCCTGTCAAAGAGATGCAAAATGGCATGAAAAAGGATAGAACCTGAGAAAAATGCCTACTATTAACACTACAGCTTAAAAAGCAGAATAAAATGTTTAGCAAGTATCACACAGCTCAACAAATTTCTAGTGCTGGCAAGAAAAATTGAACATTTTAGGAGGGTCAAAGCAAATGCCCTGGTGTTGTATGTGTCAAGCTCATGGACAGGCCCAGTAAAAAAAGTGTGTCCTTCCAAACACAGAGGTGTGAACTCTGATTAATATCTGACCACTGGAGATCCAAAGAGTCAATCAGTACAGGTACAGTAGGTCTTTTCACAGTTCATTTCTTGAATTTCTCTGTAGCCATTGGAAAGAAATAGAAAATCTTAGAGAGAAATTCACCACTACTAGTCTAGATTATCTCAGAATAAATTGGATCATGTGTAATTAAGTTTTTATTTATGTTTGTATTCATAGGGGGTAGAGAGGTCAGAGCAGAGCAAATGCCTGCCCTGAGCACCAAGGACCACTTCTGAAGAAATAAATCATTTTGCAGCATCTTTCCATATGGACCCCCAAAATGTAAATGAGCAATACAGGTCTGAAATTAAATGGATTTTACATAACTACTTTTTTTTCCACTAAATGTCCAAACTCAAACCAATATATCTTTTGCTTTCTATCATCAGTCTGATAAAAAGTATATCTTGGAGCAAAGGTGCTCAAACTTTTGCTTGGTGAGATAGTGTTTTTTATCTGAAGTGATGTCCACACCATTATTCTTGTGGAAAATTGCAAAAACTACTTATTTCCTTTTTCTTAAACTTTCCAGTTTTTAAATTGACTACTCCAGATAAATTGGATGGAAAAATGAAAACCTCTACCTCCTGCTTTTAGCTTTTACTTCTAGATATTTTTTCTGTTCACACACACACAAAAAACTTTTAAAAACAACTACAAGTCCTTAGTTTTAAATAATAAAATATTACCTTGATCTTATTTCTTGAGAATAAAAATAGGATTGCTCTTATGAATGAAGTTCAGCAAGAGTATAAACTCTTGCAAGACAATGCCAGTATCTTTTTCAGTTAAAGTTTTTTAACTCTCTTTTTATGTCCTTCCTGTACTACTGAAGTTAATTTCAGTATTACTAATATCTATCCAAATGGAGAGGGAGAAAAACACACTTAAGTTCCAGATCTTCTGGAAATAATTAGATTATTTAAGCAGCTTAATGACATATCTACACCTGTAAAAGTGAATGTTTATAAACAAACACTAAATAATGCATTTCAGTCCCCCAAGGGAAAAATTCATCAGCACTCTATGATATCACATATATAATCATAAATTGAATGCTTGCTCATAGAAAATTATCAGAAGAATCTAAAATCACTATTTCTAATAAAGATTACACGTAATCAGATAAGTAGCTGTGAGCATTGGCAGTCAAATTCTTACTTATTTTCACTGGTCTTGGTGACATTACAATGGTTATCAAAAAGAATAAACACAGCTTTGTTTCTCCCCTTGTCTCAGATCTCCTAAATCGTCTTAACCTGGTTCCTTGTCCTCAAAAGTGTCACCTACCTGCCCACCTCTCTTCTCCCAATTCCCACCTCTGCAGCCTCTCAGAATTCAGTTCTGCTCTCCTCAAAGACAGACAGAAGAAAATGCTAACTAGAAATGTTTCCTTAGGGCAAGAAATTATGACCAAAGGTCCCCCTGATTTGATTTTCTTTCTATATTTTCTCTGTAATGAGAATGAGAAGTTGCAGAAATCCACCCCCAGACAGCTCAATGTTCTTATTCCAGAGCACACTCTCTCTCTACTTTTCCCAAGGAACCCCAGTCCTCATATTAGACCATACTCTGATGGATAGAACCCTCACACTTTTATGAGATGTTAAATCACCTTGGATTTTGGATACTTAAATCACTCCCACTCCAGGGTCTTTCCTGGGCTGCTAGAGGAGAAGGAAAGGCAGAAAAATTGGACACTGTGTCTACTATTGCAGTAATGCTGTTGAGAAATTGGGATTGGAAAATTTAGGACATGGGAAGGAAATAGCTCAAAAAAGAGTGAACAGTTCACAAGGTAGCTACAAGGTTTGTTTGAATTCATTATGCAGCCAGGGATTTCATGGGATGGAAAGAAGGCAGGATGAGAGGAACCTTGCATGAGCTTAATTCATTATCTGCCTTGCAGTCTATGATCCTGAGGCAAAAAAGAATAAGGAAAAATTATGTGAAAGTTCTTACATGAAAGAGAAAAAGCTTGAATAAAACTTCAATAAAGTCCTAACATAGTATAGCAAATACTTCTGAGAAAAATTGGGATTTTCAGTTCAGAAAAACAGTATATTAATATTATATTAATAAAATCATAAAATGGTTTGCATGGAAAGGGACCTTAAAGATCACCTCATTCCAATCCTCTACCATGGGCAGGGACACCTTCCACTAGACCAGATTGCTCAGAGCTCCATCCCACCTGGCACTGAACACTTCCAGGGGTGAGACAGCTACAGATTCTCTGGGAAAGCTGTGCCAGTGTCTAATCACCCGGATAGGAAAGAATTTCTTCCTAATATTTAATCTAAACTTACCCTCTTTCAGTTTAAAGCTGGCCTTCTGGTCTTGCTAGAGTAGGCAGCAACAGCAAGTAGGAAAAGAAAAAGTAAATTGCCCATTCAGTGACACTGATTTTGCTAATAATCTTGTTTCAGCGTGTTAGTGTTTTTTCTATAAGCTACTTTAGAACACATTTGAAAAGTCTGGCTAATGACATATGAAATCATATATACAGTAAAAACCATTACAGACTATGAAATGTATCCTCGTAGTGTTATTGGGAGGCCTTGCTTCATTACAAATACAGTATAATCATCATGGCTGATGGAGTTTAAACAAGAATTCACTGTCGTTTGTTTTGGTTCAGTAAAGACAGCTATGTCAGAGGTTTTGTATTTAGCTACAAACGTTTAAATTCAAGGAGAGAGTCTAAGGGCAGCCAGCATTCATGGAATATTATTTTCTTTAACAAGCACACCAGTGATTTAACAAATTCAGCAATGGTTTTGAAAACAGAACACAATGTGAAAAACTGAATATAAATACTTTAGGATTCAATCCAGAGACCTTTTAGTTCAATTTGCCTTTCAAACAGCTGCTGTACCTTATTTATGCAGTATAAACAACCTATGAAATTACAATTTAGATTAGTCTATATTCATTCCTCTCTATACATGAAGTAGGAGTACAGAAAAGTGCTAGCTCTTGATTTTAGGTGTAAAATTCAAGTCAGGTTTTGGACTTAAACACCATCTATATTTCAGATGGGAATTTTGACTCTATGTATTCCTCTTTTAATACTGATTTTTCTTGGTTGCTTATGTTATTTTGTGTTTTCCCCCTCCCCCCCATGAATGAATGACAGCAATTAAACCAGCACTAAGGGAAACTAAAGTGATTGTGCATGTCATACATCAGGAATTGATTTAGGACTCCACTGTGGAAAAAAAAAAGATAACTGCTGGGGGGCTTATATTGGACATTATCCCCTAAACACATTATCAGATTTACCTCATTTTTTGTGTAGCATTATTGCCACTTAGGCTTTGTTCTTATACATGGGCCATTACTGACTCGTAGCCACCTGTTCAGTTGCACTGAGTAATGGTATAGAGAAAAGAACTACCTTCAATGTTCTTCCTTAAATTAATATTATTAAGGAGTAAGAGTCCATTTCTTAAAATTGAACCAGATATTGACATCATATTCCTTGTCAGAAACCAGTTTCAATCATGTGGATGGACTATTTTCATACTGAATGTATTTTAATTAGGAGAAAAATATATAAAACATACAAGTGCATCTTGAGCCCTTCCAGTCAAGGCCTTCCTGAATGCAGCTCTGACGTATGTTACTTCTATATCTAAATTAAATAATTATATTTAGAGTACAAAGAGTTGTTTTCTTTTTGAAAGCATTAGGAATCTATGTGCAAAAAACAAAACAAAAACAAAAACAAACCTTTCTACTTGTTATGAATTTATATGTTATGCTCCATTCCTGGAAGAATTCAAGGCCAGGTTAGACAGGGCATTGAGCAACCTGATCCACTGGAATTTTTCCCTGCCTATGGCAGAGGGGTTGAGATGAGATGATCTTTAAGATCCCTTCCAACTCCAGCTTTTATATGATTTATGATTCTATGGTTCTATTTTTAGAAGAAATAGAATGAATAGAAAAATAGAAAAAGAATGCTTCTAGACATAGCTTCTAGTCATGCTATGCCTTGTCCTGAATAGACCAAGGTGGATTAAGGGAACCTAAATATTCCAGATTTTATCTGCTTACATCTTTCTCAGTAATGTGTCACAAGAAGCAAATAAGGCAAAAAAAGAAGTTATTGGGGTCTGTCAAATATTTTCTGTGAAATTTCTTGTGTAGGAACTTGTGTTTTCATTTAACACATAGCTACAATGTCTGCTTTCCTCAAACTTTAAATTTTTGTCAGATAACGAAAGCTTCAGGATTTTCATCAAAAAGGCAATTTTCCTCAGGAAGGAATTTTGTTGTTTGAATGTATCTAGAAATTACCAATTTCAGAAGTTTACTAAGCTGTACTTCAATGAATATAATTATTTCTGTTAAATCTGAGCAGTCTTTACCAAGAGCAGAAGAGATGAGTACTTGCAAGCCATGAAGTGAACAAGTCCAGCACACCTCAGCACCCTCTCAACCGCAGGTGAAGATTCCCATTCCTCCTGTTGCAGTATCCATCATGTTTTTTGCTCTCATTAGTGACTGGAATAATTTCTTCTCCTCTGATCTCAGTATTCAATCAGAATTGGTTTGCAAATAAAAAAGTGTAACCAGGGAGTCTAATCTGAATCATAATCAAACTTTTAAAGTTAATTGTAACGAAAAAGCTGCTTAGCCTTGCTTTAATTCTAAAAAATCAGCGCACATTAACCTTTTAATAAGCCATCTTGTGAGGAAGGGATGCATCTCATCTGTTGCATCACACAAAAAGGGATATCAAGGAATGGACCATCTTGCCTACAAGTTTCATTTTAATCTTAATTGGTTTAATACTATGAGCTTTTCTTCTTGGTTAAAGGCAGAATTGGAACCTGGTAAAGCAGACACTTTTTTTCATTTCTTCTGTGTTTTAACTGTAATAAAAGAACCTTCCCAATTTCCTCATAATCTGCTACATGTCAGTTCCCTCAGGTTGCTAGCTTCATTCTATTTCTATTTTTAAACTAAGGTAGTTGACTCTTGTTCTTCTCAGCTACCCTTTGCTTAACCTCTAATTTGAGTCTGCCAATCTTTCCTGTTTGTCACTTAGAAGAAATGCTCCAGTAAGTAAGAAACAAGTTCTTTGTGCAGAGGAGCAAAAGCTTGTTTTTCCTTTATTGTCCCATCCTGTGCATCTTGCTGAGTATTGCCCTGTACTATTGTGTCCTGCAATAAATCCCTCAAACCCCAGAAAATGCAAAAATTGAGGTTGCAGGTGTAATGATAGCTCAAGCTAGCCGTGCACAGGACCACACACCAGAGTGAAATCCAGGGCTTGTGTAAAGAAGAGCAAGGCTGTAATTTCCTTTACTGGACCAAGACCTCATTTGGGTCTTTATAGGAATTTTATAAAAACATAAGCAAGCCTTTTTCTCAAATTAGGAGTCATTCAAATCTGCAAATTCAAAATACTATTTTAAAAAACAAAAAGTACTCATACTGTCCCCAAAAGCTATAAATTCTTACATCATTACTTTAAAACCATGAACTAAGCCATTGCTTTTACTTTACTTTTAAGACTTTGGGAAAAATTTAAAGCAGATATTTTAAGCAGTTTTCCTGTGTTATATGTCTGAATATGGAAATTGATGTTCCTTGTCTTTTGCAGTCAAGGCTGTGAGTAAAACACCATGTATTTCAAGGTTTGCAGTAACTCATGAGAGAAAGCCTCCACTTATAAGATTCAGATAGAAGAGGATTGGAGTGAGGAAGAGGACAGACATATAAGGATGAATTGCAGCCAAGAGAGATTGGAATGACCAATAGGGAAAGAGTCTCTATAAGATGTGCATGCCATTAAAATTACATGTGAAAAAGTAAACTTCCTACTCTTACCTTGTGTGGCACAGCAATTTTTGCTTTCCCATGGAAAAATGGTATCTGCAACTTGTTCAGGTTTTTTTGTTTGGGGTTTTTGTTTAGGTTTTTTTTATGTTACAATTATTAAAGCGGAATGTTTTATGCTGCTACTGATGTTCTAACCTATTTCAAACTCTTCTGTACCTCTCTGACTATAGATCTTACCTTAAGCCCACTTAGGCAACAAAATTACAGCCCTGCTGGCCTTTCAGAATTTGTTTCCCCTTCTACTGAATTCCCATGGAGTTTTGTAGCACTGGCTTAACTAGGAATAGTTTCTGGTTTTAAATTCCTATTTTTGCTTTCAAATACAAATGCATATTGCATAATAAGAGCTTTCTGCTGATAATAAATATTCTCATGCTGGAAGACACAACAGTGCAGAAATTATATTCAAGGCAACTGAAATTCAAGTTGTCTTCTCTGAGAAGAAACTTCAAGTCTATGCTCAAAAAAAACAAAAAGGAAAAAGAATCATGGAAACAATAAAACCCTATAAATCAGGTGATGGTGATTGTGATCTGTATTTTAGAAGTATAGCCCAAGGGATTAAAAACATGACAACACTATGATAACAGAAGTGGTGTAAACATTTCAAATAAGAAGGATTGTGTCATCTAGATAATATGACCTCTGAAGAAAGAGTGAAAGAAACTCTAGTTATTTAAGCTTAACAAAGTAAGGTGAGAGATTGAGATATTTGATCCCAAGTATGGGGAAAACAATTCTGCAAGGAGGATTGGAACACCACAGTCTGCCATGTTCATGATGGGCACAGCACACAAACAAAAAGTTAGACTTCATCAGGAAAAAAAATGTGGCTCATGCAATAGGAGAAATTTCCTGCCAGGGTGACAAAATACTAGAATAGATTATTTAACCTTTTCTGAAAACATCATAGAGGAAAACAGGAATTAAAGTGAAACAGTACTGCTGATTCCATTAAGGGGCAGATGGCTGGATTAACTCAGTATTTTCTGCCCTCTCACAGCTGGTTTTCTTCTGATAAGAAAACATTTTCCTTTTAGAAATATAATCTAGAGAAACTGCCTTTGTTGAAAGTGAAATGTTTTGCAGGAAAACATTTGGGCATGATTTGGGCATCTCTGTACTTTGGGCAGAGATCTGTTGGGATTTTGACTTTCATGATTTTGAACTGCCTTTTTCAGCTGGTATTCTCAAATGATAACTTCAATATGTAAAACAAATATTTAGAACAGAAGGAAATGGTTTGAAATTATTTCTGGGTTTTTTTGGAGGGGATCTGGTGGACTTTTTGTGTGGTGGGTTTTTTTGTTTGTTTGCTTTGCTTTGCTTTGCTTTGCTTTCTTGGTGGTTTTGTTTTGTTTTGTTTTGTTTAGTTTTTTTGGTCATTCGTTGGTCGGTCGGTTGGTTTTTTTGGTTTTATTTAAATAAATCTACAAATTACTCAAAAACAATGATTAATTCAATTTTGGAAAGAAGTCAAGTTGCATAACACCATTTGACCAGTATTCCGGGACATTTTTGTTTTAAATTCTATCACTGTATCACAAACATGCATGTTTTCAGTACTTCACTTTGCCAAAGGAATTAATTTTGTGCCTGTAAATTTTTAATTAAAAACTAGAGTTAAATAACATAAGAATTTTGTAGCTTTTAGGGAATATTATCTATGTAAAATCAATGAGTTCCACTGAACCTTATGGAAGTGTCTTGTTACGTCAAGGAGTTATAAAAGTTCCACTCTTTCCTGAAGTAACAGCATATTTAAGTGATATTGCATAATGAAACCTGAGTTCATCTTCTTCTGTGAGAGACTGCACTAAAAATATCTGTACTTTGACTGGCAGTGATTTTGGGGTTTTTTTTGCTGTAGTGCATCGCTCTTTGTGTTACCTGTTGGGAAAAAAAGTTCTGGGTCAGGGTTTCCTCACAGAGGAAAAGTTTTGATTTGTTTCTTCAAAGACTTCTTGTAATATTATTTTTAAAAAATAACACCATCTTTATTTGAACACATAAAGGAAAAAACCTATTTTTATAAAATAATTTTGCAGAGTGCTAATAAAAGGTTATTTTCATTGATGATAACATCTATGCTCAGTGCTTTAACTCAATGTCTTGTTTCTGTTCTTGTTCAGAAAAATTCATATAACATGCAGTCCCATAAAACTGCCTCATTTGAAATAAAAAAGTCTCTATATGTGATTCTTTTTTCCCCAAGCACACAATGAAGGGAGCAGTTGACTGTGAGTTGAATTTGTTATTCCTAGGTGAATTCAGCAACACCTCTAAAAGTTGCTACTGAAATTGAGATTAGAAATTAGAAACAGATATTCAGAGTTGTATTCTTGTGAAGACAATTCAAGATGAAAATTTCAGTAATACACGTGTCACCTTTCCAACACAAAGCTTCATTACTCAGCATCTCATCCAGAAGAAAAAGGGGGGGGGGAAAAGGACCTGAAGGGAACAAGAAGGGCTGAGCACACAGGAGAGTCTGCACTGCACTCTAACATCTCCTTTTCCTGCAAACCATCATTATACTTACAGAATTCATAGCAGGGGAAGAGGACAATGCAGTCAATGCTGCTCTGTGCAGCAGATCCCTTCAAATCTATTAATAATGCAAGTGGAAGACAATTTTTGGTAATTCAGGTTTGGTTTCCATGGGTTCCACTGGACCTTTGCCTGTGTTTCCCATCTGTTTAGCCCTATGTTTCTCTTGACTGGACATCGTAGCAGAATAAGACTAAGATTTGGTGGAATGAGATGTTTGGATGTTTCTGGTAGGAGGGTAGTGTTTACAACAGTTTTCACTTATTTGCATCTCAATGAGGGACAGGCTCTGTAAAACAAAACCCTCTAAAGGTAAATAATGCAACAATAATTTTAAAAATTCAAGGAGAACAAATTTTGCAAAATTGTTGCTATGAATAAGGTGAAAAGGAGAGAACAAAAACTAACTTCAAACTTTAATCAGGTTACTCAGCACCTTGCCCAGATGTGTCCAGCTGCAGTTTAGAAATTGTTCAAAGAGAGACATCCCACAACCTCTCAGGGGTGTATTCCAGCTTGTCCTACTTGCAAAATCATCTGGCTTTACATGGTGAGAGTTTCCATTCTGACAGCCTGTAACTGCTTCCTTTGGTGTTTTTGGTGGTACACATCCATGAAAAGCCTGATTCCATCCCCTGTGTGTTCTCCAGTTATGTCCACTTAAGATAAAGACTCACTCCATACTGTTACTTTTTCTTGGCAATTAAGGTTTGGTGTTGTTTTTTTTAATTTCAAACTGTACATAATGTACACATGTGGAGACAGAGAGAATTCAAATTATTGTGAATTTTCTCATGTGAACTGCATTTTTCTCCTGTGAAGTAAAGGCTGTCACAATATCTTCCAAAGCAAATCCCAAGGTCTAGCCCCATGTTTCATATTTATCCATCATAATGAGATCCAAGGTAGTTATGCAATAACTCTGAAGGCAATATTTAAGTGCAAGAGCATAAACTCTAAATGGCAATTTTCAACTCAGTGATATAAGACTGTGTTATATATTACACAGGCTTGTATGATTTACTTTAAGGACATGAGTGCACCAGCCTAAATCCAAGTAAACTCAATCTCAGCTGCCCACCCTCCTTCCTACGTGGGCCCCTGTAACCAGCTGGTGAGCTTATTAAAGGATCAGACCTAGGAAAAATCATATCCTGCAAAATATGGTTGTGTCACTGGGAACTGGTGAGGAGAAACTGATAACTGAGGCCATTAATGGCTCTTTTCCTAACTGTGAGCTGAGTTTCCAACAAACTGTATGTTCCCAAATAAGTACCAGTGTTTGGCTCCATCTCACAAATCATGTTTTACATTACTTGCCGTGTTGCTAATAATGAGAGGAAACTTCATTGTTCAAAACCCCAAGTTAGCAGAGAAGAGTTAAACATGCTTTCCAGGGTCATTACATTCATTCATTGGTTTTTTATGGGGTGGAAAGAAGGTATTGGATCAGTCATAATTACTGTACCAAGAAAGATCTTCATAAAATAGAAGGGGAAAGGGTTAATGCAGTGCCATTACATGGAATTTGCAGGCTTAGCATGATGAATGTTTCACTCATGTTGAAGGTGTTTTCATTGTTATCCATGCAGTAAGGCTGACTGAATTCTCCAGTGATGAGGCTTTAGTTCCATGATTAATGAACAAATTGCTATTTTCACAATGGTTTGTAAGACAGCCATTTGTTCCTCCCTGATTGTTTAGGAGACCCTTAAGGCTTTCATTGGGGACCTCATTATTATCTATATGGCTAGACAATGAAATAGCCTTAAAGGACATTTATGTATACATAAAGCAGAGTAACTTATCCATCTAAGGGGAATGAGGATGAAACAAAGATGAAATCAGGAGCTATACAATCACCACCCTTCTTTACTCAAAAATATGAAGGACCTAAATTCCATCTTTAAGCTTACTTTCTCTATCAGGATTTAAAATTTCATAAGTATCAATAAATCAGTCAGGATTAAATCAGAGTAAAGACCAATTTGTTTGGATATAGGTGGGGAAAAAAAGCCTAGCAGTGAACCTGATTTGTAGATTATGAAACTCAACAGAGCTAATTACAGCAATATTGATTTATTCCAGCTGAGCATCTGAACTCTAAAAACTTCATAAAGCCCTTGACTTTGTTCCATCCTCTGCTTAACCAAGTGTATGACAATATTTCATTATTGTTTGCTAATGTGCTGAACTTCACATGCCAATATTCCCTTCCCTGACTACAGACAGAGAGGTCTATGTGAATATACAAGTGATGCAAAGATTTTTATTGTAGGAGGTTGTGTTGTCAGTTCTCAGCACATGTAAGTCAATGAAGCCACACTGATCCACAATAGACACACAATAACTTGCCCCACAACTTTTCATCTCAGCTTCCAGTGGATAAAGAGACTAATTTGATAAAAGCAAAGCAGAATTCTAACTCCATGTACATCTCATATTTTTGTGGGTTCATTGATTTTAATTATATTTGATTAGGTAATGTAGGAGTTTAAAAGAGCAGTTGGATAATTGGATCAAGAGCTTAGCCATGCCTTCAAGGGGTCTGCTGTTCTGAACGGTCAACAACAATCTGGAAGTACTGCAGTACTCAATATTTTACAAGATCCAGAGGAAAATTCATGGAAAGTCAGAAAATAGAGGTGGCGTTTGATCTCACCCTTCCATCTCCTGTCCATCAACAGCAAGCATGAACACATGAGTAGATCACAAAGTGAGAGTATTCCCATGCAAAGGGGAACCCCATGATGGGTGGAAGTAAGAAATTGTTTTGTCTGGAGGCATAAATGCTGGTCATCTCTAAGAGAGATTTCATTCTAAATCTTTGTTTACTGTAATTCCTTCTCCAAAATCAGTTCAAACAAACAAACAAACAAACAAAACAAAGCAGCAACAACAACAAAAACAGCAACCCCAAAGCCAAACAAAGAGCATTATCAACTTCCATTGACATATATCATACACACCTGCATACATCTCATTGCTGAAATAAAAGATGATGCAAGGTTTTGGATAAATATTGTGACATAGTCAACAGAGCCACCTTTTCTGTTAAATGAAGAAGCTGTCTCCTAAATTTTGTGATTCATGGCAGGTCAGGTTTGCCAGGCATGATGTTCTCTCATGGGCTTATCAAAATAGTTCATAAACACTTTATGTTTTTTTTCAAGAAGTAACCCTGTTAGTCAACTACAATGCTCTTAGAAGGTGATAAGATGTGTATGGATTTTAAAAAGAAAACATTCTGGAGGGTTCCAGCATCTCTGAAAGAAATGAAAAAGTATTTGTTACATTTTTTTGCTTGTTTTCCTTGTAAAAGGAGAATGTTTTAGTCACCTGCAACCTTATGTGAAAATACCATTCACTGGAGGTGAGATTAACATGAGACCAGATAAGATTGGTGGTATCTGCTCAGCCTGCAAATATAGAACAATAAAAATAAATCATAATATAGCTTTGTTATAATTTATGCTTCCATTTGTTTGGAAGGATTTGATGGAGATGCAATCCCACAGAACTTGTGGCAAAGTTTTAATAAAGTTAGATATAAGATAGTTTCCTTGCACCATGAGAAACTGAAAGTCCACTGCTTTTAGGACCTGCATTGGACTCAGTTAACAATTTAGGATGCTTTTTTTTTACCAAAACACAGAGGCAAATTTCAATTTGGTGAGACTGAGGAGATAATAACAAATCTGTGTCAGTGAT
Source organism: Argya squamiceps (assembly GCA_037834095.1). Classification (NCBI taxonomy): domain Eukaryota; kingdom Metazoa; phylum Chordata; class Aves; order Passeriformes; family Leiothrichidae; genus Argya; species Argya squamiceps. Next base: position 4,821,137 of record JBBMKD010000053.1, read on the forward strand.
AAAAATATCACATTTGATTTTAGGCAGAATTAGGACTTTACCTCAATTTACCATGACCTAGGCAGACTTCTCAGTAAAACTTTTGGTAATTTTGGAGCTGGGAAGGAAGACACTCTTTTTTATGCTTTTGGGGTTAGTTCTTGTACAACCTGCCATGTTTTTCACAAATATTTTTGTTGTTAATAAATCTGGGGATTCTGACAGAAATGTGTTGCTGAAACATGAGAAAACCCAGTGAGAAAGGAAAGGCTGCAAAGACACTGAGTGAAGGACAGAGGCTCAAAATTTAACAATGATTTTAAAACAGTGAGACTGAAGGATAAATTGAAATTGCATGAAGAATCCTTTACCAAATATTAGGGCTATTGTAGGAATTATTTGCATTCACTCACCATGAGTAGTGCATTTGACCTTGACCACTTTATTCTAAAAAAGTAAGGGAAATAAATTTTAAAAAAATCCTAAAAAGGGCAACCTAAAAGCTAAGAAGGGTAGATGGTGGGGAGGAATGTTTCTGTGAAAGAGAATAAACAGAACACACTTGATTTATTTGGATAGAAAAGCAACAGGAAAGAAGTCAGTAATATAAATAATATAATAGTGGAGAGATTAACCTGAAGCTTCCTTATGTGTTCTCTTTCTTGCTCCATTCCAGAAATCTGAAATGGCAGGTGGTGTAGGCAGAGAGAGATCAGAGCTGTATTTAGGAATACAAATTTGTACCATGATATTTTTTGAGACATACACATTTGAATGTTAAAGAAAAATCATGAAGATCTGTAGTCATCCATTTTGACACATGAACCACATCTTTCTTTAAGTAATTTCATTCAAAGAATTGAAAAGGCTTTCCCTTAATCCATTTATAAAACTAAGATGTGTTCTTAATACACAAAGATGAGCTTTTTTCTTTTTTTTAAAGAAAACTCTGGGGTTTAATATCTCAATAGTTTAATTCAAAATCCTCTCTTGTTCCAGGTGGCATTCCCCAGAGTTTATGTGCATTTTTGGAGACATCTCTGTGACCTCTGTGTGTTAGACAGCACTAAAACAGTTTCCTTGAAGAAATCAAGAGCAGTTGGTATCATACGTCCCTGAAACTGCTGTAATTGTATACAGCAGGTACCATGGGCAGCTCTAGGGAAGAGCAAGAGTTGCTGAGGTAGCAGCAAATCTTCCTGAACTCTCCTCTTTCCTTGTAAGAGTGTAGGAAAATCAGGTTAGATGCTGTGACTGATGGTACCGGAGGAGGACACTCAGCAAACACAGGATAATAATTGTTTTTGTGGTGAGTGGGTTGAGCCTGTACCAGGAAATGTTGCTGTTTCCACCCTTCCCATGCTCTGGTGACAGGAGGATCAGAAAAATCTATATCCCAGTTTTTTGTTTTGTAGATACCTGCTTTAGTATCACCACTTTCTTCAGTTCCTCTACTTGGGTTTTAGCTCTGTCCTGAGCCTTGAGCTGATCCAATTCAGTATTTCCCACCCTGCTGGGAAGTGTCAAACCAGGTTGTCACGTGTGTCTTCCACATCTGACTGCTGTTGGCACAATGTGAATGTCATTTTGTTAAGAGAAAGCTGCTGCAATCCCATCAGGTGAGCATTTTTGAAATTGCCCTCTCCTTTATGTCATGGCCAATTTACTTTTATTTGTGGGTTTGGGTTTTTTTTTTTTTTCTTTCCTTTTAATGAGGAATAATTTGAACTTAAAGTAGGAGCATTTGTTCTTTGCTAACCTGGTACAACAACAAGCAAAATAAATAGAAGGACTTCCGTCAACTTCATGAACTTTGGAGTGAACCCTCTGTATGTAAAAACTCCATCAGCCAAATTAACTTGGTCTCAGGAATGTCAAAAAAGTGAGAAGTCAGTTGGTCAGTGGGTGGAGGACTAGTGCTACATCTCAGTAAGAGAATCTGTTGTGAGTGTAGGATGAGAAAGTGGATTTTAGTGTCAAGAGCAGGACTTTTTTAGAGCACATAGACATGCAAACTGTTCAACGGTGACTGCAATCCTTTATTCCTCTTTAACGGCTCATACGTTCTCAAGGTTAATGATGAAAACCCAGAGGTCAGCAACATCAGCTATTTTCCTGCCAGTCATGCTCCCACCTCCAAAAATGAATGTACTGGATGTCAGATTTTGCTGCTATTAGTTTTGAACTCAGATAATTGTACCAGCTTTGGTACACAGCCGCCCTGAAAAGAGAAAATGTCAAATGCAGCATTTCCTTGCTGTAAATGGAGTCTGCCTGCCTTCAGAAGGTGATATCACAACAGGCTTCAATTACAAGTTCTCTTTGTGGCTGTGACAGTGAAAATTATTTAAAAAAAAAAAAAAAAAAAAAAAAGAAGAAAGTTTCTTTTTTGTTGTTTTTTTTTTTTTTTTTAAATAAACCTTCATAACTTATGAGCTGTTTTGGGGGACACAGCTCACTCCACCTCCACCACAGCTGAAACTGAAAGCAACAAAGTTTAAACGGGTGTGTCTACTTACGCTGTGCATGATTAACTCTCCAGGAAGGAGCATGGGGCTGCAGGAAGTGGTTGAGGAGCTGTGTAATAAAAGCTAAAGAAGTTAGATAAGTACAAACAAGAAGAGGAGTTTTGCAGTTTTGCCCTTCTCTTAGTTAGGCAGAGATTACAAAGCCTGATTTTTTTTTTTCTTTTGCTTTAAAACATAAACCAAGCACCATCTTTATTTGGGAATTGGTGGAAGATTGAGAAAAATGGAAAACAACACTGGCATCTTGTGACCAGCATGGGAGAGAGAACCAGGAGATATTTGGCATGTTCAGGAACACTGAATCATTATCACTCAGAAATCAGTTTGCAGTGAACCCACTGCTGCTTGTCTGTCCTGACAAAAAGCAAGTAAGTCACAGGTGCCAGCACACAGAATCAAGTATCTGGGACATGTCTTAATGTCTCATTCATATGCTGCAAGATAGCCTGTTACATTTCTTGCACCAAGCTTTGGTGAACAGAAAATAAAACAAAGATGACTTTGATGCGCAAAACAAGCCATGGCAGAAACAGGGAAAATTGTGATTAAGTATGGTCTTTGAGAGGGCAGCAGTTATCTTTAATATGAGTTTGTATTGGGACTAATGTGAAACAAAGGGTTTGTTCCAGATTACAGTCTGTTCTGGCTGATTATCTGCTCTGTGAAGCTGCAGTCACAGGAACTGTGAGTTCTTCGTGAGCTCCTTCTCCCTCTCGCTCAAAGACTGTTTTCCTCTCAAACAGCTCATCATTTTTTGGCTGCTGAGGTACCTCGGTGCTATCCTATAAAAAGCACAGTAGGTGAAAGACTGAACATGTTTTTTTAATTTTTATTTGTTTTTTTGATCTGTCAAAAAACCTGCCTTCAGGTTGTGCTGAGGGTGGCAAATGTCAGCTACCAGAAATGTTACTAAATGCTGAAAGAAATCCAGTTTTCTTAATCTAAATTTTCTTTCTGAGCCATAGATTCTTCAGTCTTGAAAGAATCACAAAAGCTTTTCTAGAAAATTCGTTTTCTTGAGGTTAAATGAACCATATTTATATCATGTCTCACTGCCTTTTCTGGCCTGCTTTTAAAACCTTTTACAGAGGGAGGTGAAGACTCTGTAAGCAATTGAGAAAACATAATTTGTGCTTCACTAACCTTATTACAAAAAACTTTTGTTAACAATATTTTTTTTTTCAGTCTTTGTTTTAGCAATTAAACATCCATTGCACGTGCCCTGACTGCTGTGGCCAAGAAAAACACATTTTTCATGTTAACTTTGTAGCATCTTCCTATCTTTTTACTTTTATCAAATACCCAGCTCCTGCTCTTCTCTTACACTCTTTTAAATCAGTCTTTACTTCTTTTCTGTGAGACTTCAGCCTTCTTATCATTCCACAGCTTTTCTTTGAAATTTATCTGAATCCAATGATTTAATGGTTACTGGGATCTAGAGCATGGTACATGTTGTTTACTCCTATTCTGTGATTTTATATTTTTTTGTCTTTTGGGTGGTACTTATTCCTAGATGTTATTTATTCTTTTTTTTTTTTTTTTCTGCCTGAAATTTCTTCCCTATCTTACATGTTGAAACAATAACAGCTGAAATAATAGTGCTACATGACTGTGTGTCATTATTATCATCCATCAGTCAGATTTATTTCTTTTGGAGGTTTGAGTTTTATTCTTTCAGGTCATCCCAGCAGCTACTCATGAACCCTGTCCTCATTTAGCAATAAGTCATAGTAGCCAGCCAGCTTGCATGGAATGGAAAAATGAGATTTCTCAGGAAAGCTTTTCGAAATGATGGACCGTGCTGAAGTGACCCCTCTCAGAGCAGTCACCAGATGTAGGAATCAAATAGGAAATGTCCAAATATAAATTAAGATTGAAAAATTAAAAATCTATTTGTGAGAAAAACAGCTGTCTATAGAAATCCATACCGTTGCCACTCTAAATTCTAAATTAACAATTTAACAATAAACTCTTTTTTTAAAAAGCTTACTTTTGGCAAAAGGATGCATAAGAATTTCCAGGCCCATTGATTCTGGTTTAACATCCCCATCATACACATCTAGTGGCTTTGAAAATGATGCTCCAACTTCTAGAGAAGGTGACTAATAACAGAGCCTTAATTATTGCAGCCAGGGTGGAATGAAGCAGAAAATTTCCTGCCATTCTTTATTCTTTTTCTCTGTTCCTAAATAATTTAACTGTAAAAACTATATGTGTCATCAAGGAGGTGTTATTTAGATTTATGTATCATATTTCAAATCAGCTGCTTTTCAAGGTATCTCAACCTAACTTGAATGACATAAAATTATATCCCTCATACGCCTAAGAGGGTATCAGTGCAACTCAGTGCAATCAAAAATTATCAAAACAAGTTGCCCTTTTACCCACACAAGCACACATATCTGCCATATGGTTGCCTGTTTTACCATCTTTACAGTTTTCATGGATTTATTGTTACTACTTCTCTGAGAAAAAAATATAAAAAAAAGGATATGTTCTTTTATTCCTGGTTTAAGATGTACCACGAGATATAGACACTCTATGCAACTTGTTTAGGAGAATGGATGAAATTTATGGTAGGACAGGCTATTGATTTTATGTTTAAGGTTGCTGCTCTTGGAACTATAGTGTAACACTGAAAAATGATCTTAGCTCTTTCTTGAATTCCAGCAGTCTCCATGGCCTCAGCTGTAATCCTGGGCATCTTTTTTCCAAAACCTTGTGTGCAGACTGAGCAGAGGGCTGACTGTGAATTCCAATGCAACAAATTATAGCAGTGTTCTTTTAGGAAGAACTACAGTCCTCTCTGCAAGCAAGAACCCAAATATCTTCTCTCTGACATCAGAGCAAGGAGAGATGTCTAAAGATCCCAGGCCTATTTGGGCTAAGATGTGGAGAGTTTCCTGTAGTTAAGTCTTCTTTAGGAAAAGCTGTAGAGGTGTCCCAGAACAGAAATGTGGCTCTTTTAGTCTTGAAGTCACCGGGGGAAAAGGCACATTCTGTACAATAACACAGAGTTCCCAAAGATTATTGATCACCCTGTTCTCTCCCACATCCAAATCCATGATATTTGAAGCCAAAGGAATTTTTACTCAGAAGTCAGCCAGTCGAGAGAGGCTAAGATTTCAAGAATTTGATTTTGAATGCGGGAAGAAAATGCTTCCTATACAGCCTAATACATAGAATTGATTGATATATCACAAATTATTGACTGAGTTACAAACAAGGCTCTTCTTACACCTGCCTGGTCAAACTACAAATCTATATTATCTCCTTCTTATTTCTCTACCCCTTGAATAATACTAGCTTAGTCATCATGCTGTCAAATTATGAAGAATACTTTAATTCGTATTCAGAAAGGGAGAAAAGCATATTCAGCACTAAAGTAAGATGGATGTAGTTGATATAGTCCTTACTTGGAGGTCACTTCTTTTCTCAAATCAACATTTGTCTTTATGAAGAAATAAGGGATAATATTAGCCAATATTACTCTAAGTATATTTGATGAAACACTATTTATAGGCATGACTGTATTTGATGTTAATGATTTTGGTATAACAATCATTCTATACTCCACTTTTGTGTCTTAATCCTCTGATTTACAGGAACTTGAAGCTCAAACTGTATGTTCTTCAGAATAAAGGATGCCAAAGGCAAGGTTAAAGCAAGGGAATTAAAACATAGGTTCATGTTTAAAAGCTATTAGCTCTGCTAAATTCCAATTTTCCTCTTACAACCTCCCCATATTATTTTCCTTTCTTTCCTCCTAGGCAGTTATTGTCTTATTGTTTTGGTGTACTTTTGTTTGCAATGCATCTCGCTTCAAGAAAATGAGGCACCTTGCCTTTAAATATTGCTTTAAAGAATCTGTGAGGATTCTGCAGCTGTTTTTCCTGGTTGAGCAGTCCTTGATGGGGCTGGGAGGGAAGGGAAGCCTCGTTACAGAAGCTGGAAAGCAAATCCCTGGGACTTGGCTTGCCAAGCACAGCCTTTTGCTGGAGCTCACACAGCTGCGGAGTCCCCAAAAGCAGGGAAGTTTGTCTGAGGCAAGACGAAGAAAAGATAATATAAGCCTTGTGAGAGTTATTTGGCACTTCCACATAGAAGTGCTTGTACTTCCATCTGGGTTGTATGCGAAATTAGAGAAGCCAGAGCTACATCCTTCTCCTTGGGCTGTTGACAGGAGTTTGGCTCGCACTTTAATGTAATTTTTATGTTTGCCAGAAGGTTAGAACCACAAAACCTGTGCTGGAAATGGCAACCTATATTGTACATAGGAGTTCATCCTGGCAGATGGAGGACAGAAAGTCAAACCAGTTCTTTCATGTCCTTTGAGTCTTGCAGTTATACCTCACAATGTTTCTACTTCTGAGCACCTCCTACCCCTTTCCCAATATTGTTTGCCTTCTCTCTTTCCGCTGTTATAACCATGGGGGTTTTTTTCAATACAATTCATGCCTGGCCAAAGCATTGCCCAAGTTTCTTGAGCAACCAGCTGCTTCTTTTACTTCAGCCTTTCATTTGACAGGATTAGAACAAAAAGCACATCCAATCAATCCACTGTGGTTTCTTCAGTATTTTTTCAGTATCAATGGGAGTTGCTTCTCAAGTTAAAATCACGCTCTATGCTGCTGACAGAATTACTGAGGGTGATGTACGATCACATCATTCCATTCTGATATGATGAAGAGATCCACAAGTAGCCTAAATGGATGGAGGTCCATTGACCTCAGTTCTCTGTGTGTGTGTGTACATATGCAGAGACTTGCCTGTGTATATAGAATTATAGAATTCTAGACTGGTTTGGGTGGGAAAGGACCTTAGTTCTGAGCCCTGCCATGGGGGAAGACCCCACCTTCTATTAGACCAGATTGCTCTGAGCCCTGCCCAACTTGGCCTTGAACACTTACAGGGATGGGACAGCCACAACCTCTTTGGGCAACCTGTGCCAGGGCCTCACCACCCTCACAGTAATGAATTTCTTCCCAAAATCCAAACTAAATCTACCCTCCTTCAGGTTAAAACCACTTCTTCTTGTCCTATCACTACATACCCTTGTCAAACATCTGTCTCCATAGTTCTTGTGGCCCTTTTAGATACTGGAAGTCTTCTGTAAGGTCTTTCTGAAACCTTCTCCAGTATGTGTCTTCACTGTCTTTAGTGATATGTAAATTGTAACAAGAAAAGGACTACTCAGGAATTTTCAATGCTAGAACTCATTTCTCTTCTTCATTTTAATTTTCTAAATCATTACTCTTTAAGAGTAACTGTTCTGACTACATCTTTCACAGAGGTTTCCCAAATAACTGGGTAATCTAAGGCATGAGAAGAGAAACCGGGGAAAAGAGGGACTAAGTTTATTATACCAAACTTCTGAATATTCTGTCTTCTACTAACATGGAAATAAAACATCTGATCACTATTTAACTCAGAATAACTTCTACTGTGCTCCTCAATATCACATTAAAGAAAAAAGTATAAGGTTGAAGACCATTAATGCAGTGAACATAAAGGAACTGTAATAAAACCTTGATTTAGACATGAGATTTTAGATGGATCACTTTGATTGTGTTTTCTCTTCTGCTCAATTCATGCTAAAATTTTTCACCTAATATTTTCTGTTCTGAGCCACCATGTATGCTTTCTTTCTCTGTTTCCTGTAAACTTCACTCTAGAGGGGGCAACAGTTGTGGAAGAGCCAGTAATGCTGGACATAAAGCTTCTTGTTGCTCTGGATTAAAGTATTCTCAGTGAAACAATGGGACTTTCAGAGTCTCCAGCCTGTTGAGAATCACTCTCAGAAAACTTCTCATCTATTACCAGATATTAAGCTTTGACTTTTTCACTGCCACTCTCTCAAACTTCAGGAAGGTCAGGGAAAATGGCTTTAAGTTAAACTGAGTTTATTTTTATTGTTATTTTTCACTACCTCTAGAATCAGAGTTTTAGCCAACATATCATATTCAATATTTTGGACATTTCTTAGTGTTTGTGTAACCATTTCATGTGTTTATGAGCTCACAAATAATATTATTTCCACTTCAAAAAAATAGTACAAATGCACAAAAAAAAAATGTTCCCCATGCAACAATTTATTATTTACTTTAGAAAACAGACAGTTGTTTATCTTTGTTCAAGATTTGTTTAATGCTTTCAAAATACAAAGTTAACAAGAAACATATCTCTGTGGGTTTTAAAGCTTGGGATTAAAGTGTTTCAAAATGGATTGAAAGCAATCATTGATTTTCTTTGGAAATTCACATTTCCTGGAAATTTAAACTGGTTGACCTTGATGGAACAAGGTGGTTCAAAACACTCTGAACCATCTCTATGCATTAGTAAGTGCCTGGTTCTCCCTTGTCTTTCATATCTAATTCTGCTACTCATTATGTTTGCAACAGAATTTTATCCAGGGACCCAAAGAATCCAAAGCATGAGATGTGAATTTGTAATAATTTGGAGTGATAGGAGACTACACCTCTTGCAGAGGTAAAAGAAGTAAATAAAAGGTTGCAAAAATAAATGTGTAGTTCTCTATAGCCATTAGTTTGCACAGTTAAACATATCTTTACAAAGGTGGATGTAAAATGAATTTTTCTGATGAAGTAATAGCTTAATCTAGTGTCAAAGATGAGATGGGTTAGGTAGTAATCCCATCTTCATTTCCACTCTAGATTGTTTGTGCTTCTCCTCTGCCCCACAAACTGCTGAGACTCTGACAAATAATGGTAAAAAAAAAAAAAACAAAACTTTAGCATAGATAAATCCACACAGATCAATTGACTCCAGTTCACACCCGCCCCCTCAATATCTGGCTTAGTGCTAAGACCTGGCATTTAGAACTAAGGACAAAAAGGATTTTTGGAGGAAAAGAGATGTTATGGTTGCCTCTGGGGAGGGAAGGGAAGTGGCATTGGGGCTGCAAACTGCCCAAACCAGCCAACTCCTAAGACTGCCAGAGTCTTACTCTCTCAGTGGAACAAGATCTGCATTTCAGAAAAAGAAGGAGACAGACCCCTAACAGACATTCTAACAGACCCCTGGACACTACTACCATGAGCTCTTTACCAGAGAAAGAAAAAGTGATTAAGCAATTCTAGAAATTTCTTTTGCCTCTCTCTTCAGAGTTAGCTCTTCATTTTAATAGCCAGATTCTCAAATAGCCCTTTAAAATGCCAGCGGCACTATCTGTGATGCCACCTGCGTACAAGTGGAATTACCTGACAGATCTCCAACTGCTTCGATGGGAGCAGATTTTAAACAGAACTTTGAACATGTGAACATAAAAGGTTTACTACCAGGAAGCTACAAGGCAAATAAAACACTTCCTAAAATAGTCTTTCTTGTATTCTGAAAAATTTTATGGGTCCAGACGTACCAATCCACCATGGCAGGAGGATTGGAGCTGGATGATCTTTAAGGTTCCTTACAAGCCAAGCCATTCTATGATTCTGTTATTCTACTCATAGCATAATTTCCAAGGGACTGGCTACTCATCCTGGCTAGCAGTCAGCCTTGTGTCTAACAGCATCACTGTCTTTTTGCTACCTTTATTGTAAGAGTGCAGCTGAGGGGTGTTTGTCATTTTACAAAACAGGAACTAAGGAGAGAACCTGGGGGACATTTGAGCATTTAAGCAATATGACTGTAGCAGATCACACAACTTGATGAAAAATGCAGAAGTCTATTCACATTAAAAGAGTCAACAGCAGTCCTGCAAGTTCTAGCTTAGAGGCATTTTTTGATTTCCCCACACACCGAAGAAATATTAGATGGATTTCCCACTACCATGGAAAGATTCAGTCTCACAGTATCTCTGAAGATAAGTTGATGTGAACATGCAAAATTATTCATTTTGTGATTCCATGAAAGAGATTTTGACTTTGTCATAAATTCCATTACCTTCCATTTCCAGGATTCTCTTTTACCATTGATGTTACCTTTACATAAAGCCCCTGGAGATGAGAATTTGGATAGGCATCTCAGCTAATGCTCAACACAATAGTAAGACCTATATGGATCTCACAATTTCTCTTCTATCCTTTTCCTACTCTTGTTTATAATGTTCATCTCAGGATGATCAGAATATTTTAAGATAATATTATTTATATTGGAGCTCCTGGTGGCACAATATTTGAAACTGGAAGCAACAGCTAAAAGCTGGCAAATAAGTGTTGCAGTGAGGGACAAACCAACCTTCTTGAGCCAAGCGCCTTTAATGATTCATGCTGCATTGGCTCACCCAGGAGAAGGATTAATAACACCCAGCCAGTTGAGCCGAGTTGGACCCATCCATTTCCAGAGCCAATTCAATCAAAACCCCTGATTGAATAGTCATTCACATAATAGTCACGTCTGGCCTTAAAATTCATACCTTTTCCTGACAATCCCAGTCCTTTAGCTTGTAGAGTATTGATTTATACAGGAGCACAGGAGGTTTCCTGTTCCAGCCTTCCAGCCTGATCAGGGTCGCTGCATCCTCGGGTCCGATCGCTCGGCGCGTTTTATGAGCTTTGGATAATACACAGGTCACTGACTGGAACACTGCACATTCATCTGATTTTCTAGCTGAATGCTAATAGGGGCTTCAATATTTGTTCATTCAGCATTGTATTTCCAGTTACTGCAGTTAATAAAACTTCTTTCCCAGGAATCGTGCTGGCTAAGGGAATCAGAGCAATGTTTATTCCCATATTTATTCCCAAAGCTTTTCCTTTCAGTCCTGTCCCTCGCTGACTCAGAGGTCTGTTTTGTATGAAGAAGACAAAGAAAAGGTTATATGATTATCTACTGAAAGCCAAGAAAACATACTTGGTGGCAGGCCTTTTTCATTGTTACTTGGAAACCATTAAAATATTAAAATGTCTACAAAAGCAATAAAATGATCACAGGAGTATGTGGTGATATTTAATTTTCCCACAAGTTAAATATCACTGATAATTAACTGTTAGAAGTTTATTTTGAAATGACATTTCAGTGGAATATCAGACCTTTACAACATAATTAAAGGTTTTCTCATTGTAATGGTGCCCTATTCCTGGTATGAAAGCTGTTTGAAATTATCTGTCTGCTTCATAAATGATTTTTTTTTAACCTTATTTTTTTTTCCCCTTTTAATTTGGCCATTTGTTGTTTTGTTTCTTTTTTAACTACTGATCACAGCCATCTCATTAGGTAATTTGGATCTCTAAGACAGGAAAATGGCTCACTTTTTAATCTAATTGTTTGATCTGGTACTTTTCTCTGATTAGGTGGATTTTTGCTGCCAATCTGGAAAGAGTTTTCTGTTAGTAGAGTCACTCCAGGACATGGTTGGGGTTTTTTCACATTAGAACTAGGGAGATTTAGGGAAATAGAGTCAGATTTTTAAAAGCCCTCAGTTGTTAACTGAAGCAGGCTTTTGTCACTCCTCAGATGTCACCCAAAAGGGTCATCTATCCTGTAGAGACAAGAAAAAACAGTCTCCTGTCTGTTGCTGTTGAAAATATGTGTGACATAGCCAAGTGTAAATATAAAGAAATTTTATTCTAACAAGGAAGTGTTTGTGGCACAACTTCTGCATTGCAGAAGATTCTTCTCTACCACCACTCAGCAAAACTGGCTAATGTCCTACGAAAGAAGGGGGCATTAATCCCTATCAGAACATTTATTTCTCTTTCATGGTATTCAATCTTGACATGCTCAAGAAGCCTTAGTAGGGCATCTCATAAATCCCAGACCCTAACACCAGTAAATCAGTGTTGTAGATTAGCCATGGCAGGAGCTCAGCCCCAGAGAGCTGCTCACTCACACCCACCCAGTTGGGTGGGGGAGAGACTCAGAAGGCTTGGAGTGAGAAAACTTGTGGGTTGAGAGAAAAAACAGTTTAATAAGAAAAGCAAAAGCTGCAGACATAAACAAAACAAGAAATTAATGCACTGATTGCCATTGGCAATCAGGAGAGCCGGGAAAGCAGGGTTTCATCATGGGTGACAGTGACCTGGGGACAAACACCATCACTCTGAATGTCTCTCACTTGCTTCTTCTTCCCCTAGCTGTTACTGCTGAACATGGTGCCACAAATTATGGAATATCTCTGGGGTCAGTTGGGGTCAACTGTCCTGGCAGTGTCCCCTCCCAACTCCCTGTGCAGCCCCAGACTCCTCACTGGTGGGGTGGGGTGAGGAGCAGAAACATCCTGGACTGTGTGTAAACACTGCCCAGCAATAAGAAAAACATCCCTGTGTTATCAATGCAGTTTTCAGCACAAATTCAAAACACGGCCCCCAAACCAGCTGCTGTGAAGAAAACAAACACTACCCCAACCAAAACCAACACAGTAATTTTCTCTTCTAACCCTCCTTTTAAGTTTTAGCTCAAAATTGAGGCCGACATTTTCAACAGCAGCCCCTAAAATTTCATGTGTTGCACAAACAGGATAGTATAAGTATTATAATCATTTTATGGCCCATCTTGAGACACTTTTGTACATTATTATCCAACGATGCCCTCAGAAAAGGATTTCACTTGCAGTGCCACAAGGACAGGCTGGCTCCATCAACACTGCTAAATTAGATTATACCAGAAAATGTTCCTCAAGCTACTAGACTGTTAAACCAATCCCTGGAAATGTTTCCATGAGAGGAAACAAATATCCTCCAAGAATTTCCCAAACACAGCCTGAGGTCTTGCACAGACCAGGGACTATTTCCAATAGACAACTGGAAAACAACTGTGCCACCTTTGAAAGAAAAGGGTTTAAGAGTGTGAAGGTGAGTCCTAGCATAGAGGGTGGTCTTGGTGCCAGAAAACATTAAAATTTAATGGAATAAATAAAACCTCTATGTATCCAATGTTTTGACATCCCAAGAGCAAACAGGCAGTAAGAAAGAGCAAGGCAAGTTTACTTCTGGTTTCTCATCACTCTGCTGTGGTATGGCAGGAAAGAAAGTTGCAGTGGAGCTGTAAAAGAGTTCGTTATGCACATATTGTCTCTGAGGCATCAGAGGTGATCCAAAACACTGCCAATATGGCTTTATATAAAGGAGAGAGCAGTCAGCACAGTAATTGCTGGTGGGTGCTAAATTCATTTCATACAGGTCACAAAACAACCTTCAAAGGATGATTCCAAACAGAGACTATTGCAATAGCAGGCACTAGGATAGGCAGAGGCTACCCTGTGCTTTTGTGGTGAGGATGCACCTCTGAAAAGTCTTCATTTTGCAGATATTACTCACTGGAGTCTCCTAAGCTCCATGACTCCCAGATATATTTCTTATCCTTTGTGTTTTATTGGTGAAAAGCTGAAATATAGAAAATATAAAAGAAGAACAGATTACCTCAAGAGGCTTTCCATAATATTTATTTTCATCATTACTTTTGTTTCTTTTTGGTCTCCTTTTAGGAGAACTTGGCTCAGAGTTTAAGCTCTGACAAGCTGAAAAGTAATGTAAAGGGCATTAACATCCTATAAATCTGTCCTATGTCAGGTAATGGATGTCAGACAACCTGTTCCCAGACCTAACTGGAAGGAAAAAGAGAAAAAGAACAAAAGGTGCTTTTGCTTTGGTTGTTTTGGTTGGGTTTTTTTTGTAGTGTTTTCTTTTTGGTTTTTTGTTTGTTTGTTTTTTGTTTGTTTTTCCCCAGGAAATAAATGGTATTATCAAGAGGATCAAACTTTTTATTTCATTATCAATCAAAATCCTTGGGTCAAAACCAAGAAATTATCTTCCAAGAATCTGGAAAGATTGGTGCTGAAGGAAGTGTGTTAACTCTGCTCTTTTTATTTATATTATATTCCAAACAGGGACCAGCTGGAAACACCCCATAATACAATCACAGGATGCACAAAAACATTCGAATCATCTACTGGAGCAGACACAGATGTTTTTGGAGAAGCTGAAGAGATTTATGCTATCAAATGTGAGAACCGCAGTGTTTTATTTCTTAGATGCATTAATAAAGTTGCTTCATGGGAGCTTTCTCATGTTGACAGAAGTAGCACAGGACTGTCCAAAACACAGAAATAATCAGCCAAGTCAAGAATGAATTCAGATTTCTTAAGCATGATTAATTTAGAAGGGTTTTATTTCAACAAAATAACTAGGGTCTTTAAAAACTTAGATGCTCAAAAATATTGGGATGTCAGGAATCTTGAAGGTCTCTTAAAAAGCAAGCAGAATCTTTTCCTCCATTTTTACAGAAAGACAATAAAAAGAAACTGAGAAGCAGATATAGAGATAATTTGCAATTAGCACGTGACGGAAATAAACCCTCCATTTCCTTGATCCCAATGGGCCTACAGTCCAATAAACCACTGAACCCCCACAGTGCTATTGAAAAGATATTGGCAGACAAGTTATGTCATAACTCACTCTCTGTCTATGAAAAAGCTAATAAGGAAAATTTAATTCTAGAGGGGAAAAAAACAAAACCCAAAAACTTAACCCCAGCCTAGCTAATCACAAATATCTCTCAGATCTTAATACCTTTACATAAATGTTAAGACATTTAAATTATGTGTTATGACTCTTATGTCCTTCATCTCCACCTGCCCTTTCCTGAGGCAGTCAACCAACACTGTGTGGGATGTTCAGTTGAGGACAATCAGCAGAAAAAGATTGGATGTTTTAACCTTGATTAAAAATGCTGAGATATTTCATGAAACAGCTGCCCACTACATTCACCATTAAAGCCAGGTTTGACTAAATGTGGCTCAATGGTATTAGTGGTATTGGCTTAAAAGTTTTCTGTTTCTTCTTTTCTCTTTTTGTTTGGTCTTTTTCTCTGTAAATATCATATATTCCATCCCTGGAAGTGTCCAAGGCCAGGCTGGATTGGACTTTGAGCAACCTGGGATAGTGGAAGGAGTCCCTGTCCATGGCAGAGGGGTTGGAACTGAACGATGTTTAAGTTCTCTTCCAACTCCAACCCATTCTGTGATTCACTGAGTCCAAGACTCTGACAAAGTGTGGAAGAAACTGTGGATTGACAAAGATACGATTTAACACTTAGGAAAATCGTAGATACATAAAATAATGTGACAGGGGGGCATAAGTCTCTCAAGGAAATTTTTTAAGTATTGCTGTATTTTGCTCATCTTTCCTTCTGTGACTTCACACAGCCATTATTTAGTAGACATAAAAAAATAAAGAGGGCTGCAAACGTTGGAAGTTCCTCCTAGACTATCTAAAAATTAAAAATGCAATTGCCTTTAAAATGCTCAAGAGTAGACAGAAGGATGGACTCAGTAGCTGTGCACTTGGGCATATTTATGTGCACAGATATCCTATTCCAACTGATAAAGAAGCATTCATAACTCACTGCTAGATATCAACTGGAATTGTCCATTTGTGAAAGAAAACCAAAATTATCATATAGCTATGACAAAAATAGTTGAAATCTTTTTTTACATAAAGATTGTCACAATAATTTCAGAAATTTATACTGAAAAGGATTCTTTGCCTTTCTTTCTCTTTCTCTTTCTTTTCTTTTTTTTTTTTTAATCTTAAATGCCGAATTCAAACTCTATTTGATTCCAATCTACCACAAGTTCATAAACACACACCTCACTAAGAGGATATGAGTAAAGACCAGCAAGTAATTAAATATCTTTGCTGAACTGGTTCCTAGGAACTGAGGGATTCATTATTTTTGTTTAATGAATTTTCCTAACCTTTGGTTCTGTACCTGTGCTCCCTCTTTATTCCCCAGAGACGCTGGAAAACAGATAGAATCGACAGCAGACGTTTGTTCTTTGACCCTGGGGTATGGCCAGAAACAAGGGCTACCGAAAGGGGTCGATAGACACGCAGGTGCCAGGCTGTTAAGGTTTGTGTGTGAATAACTAGTGCTGAAAATCAATCTGAGAGCTGCCTGGTGTCAAAAGCAGCCGAGCCCATTTGCAGGTAATGTGGTGATTTTCTTTCAGGCGGGTCAGACACCACACAGAAGAATTTGTGATGAAAAAGAAGGAAAAAAAAGGAATAAACCTATGATTATGCAAACCGGGAGAGGACTGAGGCACAATCAGGTGTAGGCAGAGACCAGCACAAACTCTTTAAAGAAGTAAAAGAGATTTTTAACTCAGTGAGGAGAGAAGCAAAAATAAAAAAATATGTTGGAAATAACTACAGGGTGCAGAGAACCCATTTGGATTTTAAATTGTAATGATAACCATGCAATGGCATTACAGAGAACTTGAAAAGTCTAATTACCATGACGTCAGTCACCTAAGTGCAGAGTTATGGGCTGCAAACCTGCTTCTAATCCCTCTTTTCAGTGCTCTAACCCCCCACCCACACAAACAGAAAGGGACTAAAAGACACAGCCAGTCAATCAGTGGTGATAACACCCCCATACAATCAAGCAGCAGAATCCAGGGGAGGATTAAACATGGGGGAATAACAGGGTTATCAACCAGAGGAATGGCAAAACAGCCAAAGAAATTGTAAGGGCATAATAATAGCAAATAGCCTGGGAATAATTCTAAGCAATGAATTCCAGCAAACAAAACCTCACACTGTATTCAATCAATGTGTTTTAAGAAAATACAATGTGTCCAGTGGGTAGACCCCTGGTGTCAGAGTGAAATGAGTTGGTAGCATAATAAGTGTTGTTACTTCTCTTTTCTGTAAATGTGATGCAATCTGCCCCTGTTTATCTTCCTAAACATACTTAGAAGTTGGATTTCAGCAAAGATCAATAATTCTTAGCTATGCTTTTGTACATCCAGTTAATGTATTTCTCCAAGCAGAGCTAAGAAGAAAGCTGAAATTAAAGACAGGTTTTGTCATCCACTTTGGTAAATGCCTACCTTGCTAGATCTGGTGGTAGCCTTGAGAAAGTTTGTTCTGGTTTTCAGGATAAAAGAAATTCTAGAAAATACTCTCTTCCCGTGAAAAATAAGTATTTATCAAAGGGGAAATATCTTTATGAATCCAAAAATCTTCAGCCAGCTTCCAATTCCTAGAGCTCATTGGTAAGATGTTCAGTTAAGTGACTGTTAATTAAAGATCTGCTGTGCACAACCCAATTTTGTCCAGAGGTGCTTAAAGAAACACTTTAGATAGAAAATGTATCAGAGGCCTGCAGTAAACCGGAAAGAGACTCATTCTGGAGTAGCCAACCAAGCACTGCCAAGGCACTTGTAGATATGAATAAAGTGCAAGATCTGTCTCAAATTATGGCTCAAAATTATGGAGGTAACAGTAGAGCTATAGCCTGGTGAGTGCCCTGACATGATCAGTGGGGGATAGATCTCTCTCATGTTTCAATTTCAGCACAGAGCAGATACACTATTGTATTCTATAGAACTTTAACAGGATAGAAAAAATTATTTTCCATGCTGCTCTATTTGTCACCTCACACTCTGAGCAGTTCTCGCTCTTTAATGTAGCTATCTTTATAATTTTCTGCAGGATTGGGAAATGCTAATTATCACTGCTTTATAGTTCACAACACCTGACAAATGAAGGTGCAGGTCCAACAAAGCACACAATCAGTATTGACTAACTTTAAGGGATATAGATTGAAAAACAGAATCGAAGATCAAAATTACACACCTGAGTGCCTTGTTTAGAGCTAGGTAAGAGCCACATACCTTAGACAAAAGATATCAAATAAGGAGCTATGTAGAACAAACTAATATCACATCTGCATGTTGCATCTGAACTTCAGCTGTGTGTGAATCAGAGCATCTCAGTCAGATCACCAGAGGAGACTCTCCATGAACCTGGAATTCAGTCTGGAATAGGTGCTTCTTATAACACAACTGGAGAAGAAAGACAGAGTTCTCTCTATCCTTTAGGTATTATTACATGTCCTGGGTAATTCACTGTCCCCAGAAGGTGCAGGAGCTCGTAATCCCCAACCACTCCTGCATTTGATGGAGCACCAGAAGAAGGAATGAGCTGAGAAGATGAGACTCCCTCATTCCTCTTAAGTTTACAGTCATCAAGGAAAGGAAACCAAGACATGCCAGAGAATGGAGGAGAAGCAAAACTTTGAGCTGTGGTCATGTAGAAATGGGGAGTCCTGGTTTGAACTGCCTGCTTCTGTGCTCTTTCCATTTCCATCCAATGGCTCTACAGATTGATTAGCAAAGGCACGAGAAAATTTCAGGACTTTCCTTCCAGGTAGATATCTTAAATTGCTGGGTTTTGTGTCCTTTTTACCTCTTCATTTTTTGCATTCTTTTCTAAGCAGAGGCACTAAGTGCTTTCACACTCAGAACACACACAAACACACACACACATAAAAATGAATGAAGGCAGATCTCTAGGTTTTTCTGGCTGCATTTAAAAAAAGAAGCAGTTACAATTACTAATGGTTCTTAAAATCACTAATGGTCAGTCTCCCAGCCCTATTAGCCTATATTTGCTATTTTCCTGTCTGTTGTAATGCTGTTGAGGAGCTGATGAATTGCACAGCCCAGTGTCCAATTGCAAATTCAGATACAATGACAACAGCTTTATACCCAGGAAACCTTGAAAATAACCAAGTCTAAGGCATCTGGTTAATTTTGAACTCTACAAAATTTGGGTAAATGCATCCACCTAAATCATATTGCACATGGCAACATCATTGTTTTTAAACATTTATAAATGTTACTGCAGGAAATCTTGAGAGAAAGAGGAAATCAAACAACATCTTTCAGCTTCCTTGGCACAAAAAGGAGCTCTAGGTCTCTCTTGCCTTTCAGACACATATTAATACAACTGTCTAAAAGAAACCTCTCCTTAAGAGGGCTTGACAGGAACCACTGGAAATTCAGAGCAGTGAGACATTCCTAGAATTATATAATGGTGTAAAGGCAATGGGCTTTTTCAATAATTTGCTAACAATTGTTTGTGCAAAGTGAGAAAACTCTGCTGAGAAGCACATAAAGAGCCATGTTTAAATGGCTCCTAGAAAATTTCTCATAAGTCAAATTTGAATTAAATGTTTTCAGTCCATAAAAAGCAACTTCTGTCTGCCTCTTGATTTAAAAACAAATCCATAATTTTTTGATTACACTAATTGCAATGCAGTTGAATTCCTCCCTTATTCCTCAGCCACTGGAGACTGCAAACACATTCTGCCTGAACAACATGCTTGACTTCAAATTATGGACATAGAGGGATTGCATTCTAAGTCATTTCATACTCTTCATAAGCAGAATAATGAGTTTTCATTGTAAGAGATCCACAGCATGAAGTCTTCCACTTGAAACAAAGCCATGTATGATGATGTACTATTGACGCCAGGAAGAAAAATAAAACTGAATGGCTAAAAGCTAAAGATTTGTCTTATTTCCCAAGATTCATTTGATGTATCTTATGGCCACTGTAAAATTTAATTGTCACATTCAGAGGTTTAGGAAGAACTCTATGAGAAACTCAGGACTATTCTTGTTAAAACTAGTTTCTTATTACCATTAGAATGTGAGCAGTCTGACTGAGAATCCTTTAACTCTCCCTCCCCAAAAGCTCCTTTTCTGTTAATTAATCTATCTGCTGTCTCATCATAGCTGGAAGCTTTGATTCACAGTTCTTATTAATTGTCACATATTGCATTACAGCCACAATACAGGGTAGAACAGAACTGTGAAAGCAGAAATCGCCTGACAGAGAACTGAAGGAGGAGCAATGGGCACTCATGGTAGGAAGAAAATTACTTCTTCCTTGGAAAAAAAATACATTTCATAAGCATAATGTTGTTCAAATACTGACTGGCCTGAATATTGTTTGCTGTAATCAGTTTTCCCTCCAATACACAACTCTTTTTCTTCATATTAGTTTCTGTTGGTATTTGGGTTTTTTTCTGGGTGCAGATCATAGACAGTTGCCCAGGTCCACAAACCATGATTATACTGAGGTTGAGCTTTAATTAATGTTTTTTTAATTATGATATACTTCTTGCACAGATGTTTGGGTCGTGTTCCATGGGTTAGCCATGCACATTCAGAGTGAAGCTGTAAAGTAAAAAACTACAATAGGAAGACCTTAGCTCCATTTTTTGTCCTCCATGTTTTCACCTTAGCTCCAGTTTTCTATGTCCTCCATGGCAATTCTTTATAGAGTAGAATAGTACAAAAGGAGACTTTCATTTTCCCAACAAAACCACCTCACCTTTTTCCCAAAGCTCTCTCTCAAATTGCCCAACACAGATCTCAAAGAACATTTTATTTACTTACTCCTTGATGGTGGCAGCCCTCTCCCAAGCTCCACTCTCCCAGTCACTGATGGGAAAATTAGCTAACTAAATATAGAGAACTGGAGTTAGTCATCCAACCCTGAGTGAGGCATGCTGGGCTCACTCCAGGATCAGATGAAATCAAGACCTGTCTTTAGAACATGGTCCATTTGGTCCATTTGGTCTACTCTGAGATGCAACTAACCACATCCTGGAAATAAAGTTCTCTACCCAGAAACAGGCTTAGAAAATTGAGCTTGTTCTTCCTGGAGAAGAGGAGGCTCTGGGATAACCTTATTGAAGCCTTTCAGTACTTGAAGGGAGCCTACAAGAACTCTGGAGGGGGATTTTTTACAAGGGTAGAATGGCTTCAAACTGAGTGAGAGTAGGTTTAGATTGGATATTAGGAAAAAATTCTTTACTGTGAGGGTAGTGAAGTCCTGGCACAGGTTGCCCATGGAAGCTGTGGCTGCTCCATCACTGGAAGTGCTCAAGGCCAGGTTGGACAAGTCTCTCAACAACCTGGTCTTTGGACAAGTCTCTCAACAACCTGGTCTAGTGTAAGGTTCCCTTCTGGTGAAAAACATACAGTGATATTTGCCTCATTGCATGGATAATTGTATTAAAACTGAGAGCTCCCAGTTTTGCAAGGAACAGGGAACAGCAGGCAACTTTTGATACATCCATCAACCATCCTGACAAAGATAATATGATTACTCTTTTATGCACCCTGTGCTCAAACAGTTGGACATCAACTCAGAAAGAAATTTTAATTTCCTTGATTTACAAGTAAATTTTAAATTGCAATAGATAATAAATTGTTCCACTAAGGAAAAATAATAGCTCTCTCAATTGATAAATACATCCACTAAGCCAACTCATCAGTGTAAAAATGTGGTGGTGATGTTTCCTCAAGGAGAGGCAGCCTTGCCTGTTAGGCTATTTTCTCTAGTGTGGCCGTGATAATCTTGTTGCTTGGCTCAAAGTTTTCTTCTTCAGGTACTCATCCTATTTTGATCTGGACTTGTTGTTCATTGGAACTATGGAATTAACGACTTGGAAATCTTCTGCAAAGACTTTTCAAGGGTTATGAAGTGACTCAGAAGCAAAGCAGGAGCAACCACTCAGTCAGCTCTAGCTCATGATCTTTCTTGAAGGCTCTTTGCCTGGCTTTAAGTACTTCTATGACCATCATCACTCAATCTTTCTTAACAAGAGCATTTTTCATTACTATTATTTTAGAAGTGTTTTGTAATAACTCAGAAGTACTGGTGAAAAAAAAAATCTGAAATGCCTCTTCTTATTTTTTCCCACCTTCACCCAAAATACATGTTTCCTTCCACTGTGTACAATCTGTTTCTGTGGCAGTGGCTTGAGTTTCCTTGGAAACGGCTGCAGGTCAGACCATGATTGGTTGTGTTGTCAGCTTGATTGCAGTGTTTCAGACAGTGGGACCTCTAAGTGCAGCTCCGAAGCAAGTAAATAGGGGGCTATCCAAGGGCTTTGCATTAGTGGTCTGAAAGAAACCACACAGATGGCATTTGGGGGAGTGTGTGACACAGGGGCACTGGTTTGAAGAGAACAGGAGACAGCAAGGGATGAAAAAAAAGAGCCAAATGAGAGGTGGATGGCAGGACGGCTGGGATGGAGAAGTTTGGCTGCAGTGAAAACTGCCATGGTCCTGTCTCTCACAAAGAGGGCAGCTG
Source organism: Argya squamiceps (assembly GCA_037834095.1). Taxonomy (NCBI): domain Eukaryota; kingdom Metazoa; phylum Chordata; class Aves; order Passeriformes; family Leiothrichidae; genus Argya; species Argya squamiceps. The sequence goes on from JBBMKD010000053.1 coordinate 4,843,503, forward strand.
AGAGCAGGGTGCTGAGGTGGTCTGGACCATGAGTCCCTCAGTTACTTTTTGTTTCCTGTTTGATTCTACCAGTTTACTGAAAATATTCTGAGGCACACGGATATCAATACAGTACTAGGAGGGAAAAAGAAAGAAAGTTATTTTCTACAGTGCTGTCTAGGAGTCAGTAAATTAAAAGACATAATTGTAGATGAGAGTAGCAGGTTCCTGTCCTGCAAACTTTGGGGAGGAGAAGAGTAAATTGTCTAAAGGGACATCCCTGAAGCTCTTAGTTTATGAGTCCAAGTACAGTAAAACCACACAGGAAGAGCTTACACACTGAGAAGAAAAGTGGAATGGTGGGGAAAGCAGTTCAGAAGAGATCCCTGAGCTCATTCCCTTTTCCACCTGTACAATTACATGTGTACTGAAAATCTTCCTGGGCTCATAGGTGAACACAGTCATATAGACTTTGGTTGTCAAATCCCATGTGAAATTTCTAAAACATCATTGCAGAACTACAGAGTATCCAAAGTGAACCTAATCTTTCAGGGCTTTGCCTTGCCTTGCCTTTCTTTTCCTTCTGTTCCCTCAACTCCACATAAAGTAAGATTTAATTTTAAACTTCAACAGTACAACAGTGGGGTGTGCTTCTGAACCACCCTGCCAGATAATCTTCCACATGGTGATTATGTTCTATTCTGACTCCTTAATGTACTTGATAAATTCTTTGGCAAGCAGACAAGCCCAGTGCCCAATAACCTACTGTGAACCTACAGACTTAAAAAGAAAAAGAGAGAGAGAGGGAAAAAAAGTTGTTGCTTGTTTTCCATGCGTGCAGTTTCATTTACTTTTCTCCCTGACTTGCAAGCAGATCACTTTCCGATAATTAAGTAAAAAGTACTTAGTGGAATTGATCTGAATTCAGGTCGAAGAGCACTTGCTAATTCTGCTGTTAGTTTTAGGAAGCTGGTGGCAAAAAGCATCTATCAAGACCAATTTGTGCAACCACCACCCATGGCTAGAGTCACAGTCAAATCTCTGCAGTTTAAAAACTTGCCTGTGCGTCATCTGAGCACCTGGGACTGTGAGCATCCTTCAGCCTATAGAAAAAAGCAAGTTGATGTCACCTGATATAACCTGCTATGAAATAGATGAAAAAAAAATCCCATTTTTCATTGTTTTGATGGACCTGTGCACCGATTATCTCAGTTGACCTGACACACTGTAATCAGTAAAATTACATTTAACAAGCACAGCCCATAGTGACGGACACATTTCAGCCCACGATGAAAAATCGGCCCCACTCTGAGATCTCTGGAGTTAAACAGGAAGGCAGGAAGGGGAGGCAAGACAGGGAGAGGAAGACACCTGTCTGCTGTCACACAGAAAAGAAGCCACAAGTTAAAGGAGGATAAAACCCTCTTGATTTCTTCTCTAGTGCAGTCCCCTGTTAACAGTGGTGCTCTTCTTTTAATAGTGTATCACTCTTGTTCAAGCAGATGTACAGCTCTCATTAGAGATAATCCTCCATGCTCCCTCATCTTCCCTTTCCCAGCTTTAGACAGATAACATTAGTTACTGTGCTTTTATTGCATTGTTCCATTTTGTGTACTCAAAGAACTATCTGCATTACAATAATCTATGTATGTCAAATGGGATTAGGAAGGGAATGGAATGAATTAGCCAGAGTTACACAGTAAATAATCAAGGAAATTTTTAACAGGGAAATGCATCACTATAATTATGCAGGTAACACCAATTCATTTTTTTTAATTGAAACTTTTTTAATCTTCATCATAGACAAAATTAAATGACACAGAAATTATTCTTTTTCCCTAATAATATCTTTCTTTGGAATAGAAATACATATTCCATGTAATGCACTTGCTAGCATCTTTTATATGGTACATAGAGGGAGCTGTTGGCATAGGTTTATTAGACCAACCACTGTGAAAATTTTCCATTATTACCAAACCTGTTATAAGATTTCATTATTACTTTAACTGAAAAAATCATACTGTCATCATCAATATATGAACAAAAAGAATCTCCTGAGTTTTGGGCACATAAAGAAGATATGAACTACAGTACAATATTCTGCTTTTTGCTGGACCTTGCATTCTTTAGTATATGAACTCCAATAAACAAAAAAGTTTTTTGCTATCTATAAATAGAAACCTAGGGAACATTAGCTTTATGATTTCTAAAGTATATGAAAATATATAAATGAGACAACTGTACATATTCCAATGTGTATGTATGAGACTCTCTTCTATTATTTCTAATACTGCAGAGCAGTCTGAAAGCTGGAATCTTTGTCCTCAATGGAGTGCAGGGAGACTGCTATCCCTGCCTCTTACTCTCCTAACCTTCATGTATATTTTTCAGGCTGTTGTTAAAACAAGGGACAGGAAAATATTTAAAAGGGAAGCTCTTACTCTATGAACAGTTTAGATGCTGTTAATTACTCATGTAAATGCAGCAGGACTCTTTTATTCTACAATTTTTTTTCTTCACACATGAGCATCTAAAATTGTCACTAGTTTGCCCTCAGGATAAGTATTAACATTTAAAAACTGCTAAAATAGATTAACAATTGTACATTATATGAATGGGACAGTGACAAGAGCTGTCTTTAAACTGGCTCATGAAAAATTGGTTAGAGAAAGAGTATTTTTAAATAATGAAATATAAAAAGGAATCCACTCTCTGTTTTTTTTCAAAACTTACAAAATGCTTTTTTAACCTTATTGTCCATCACATTTCATTGCTGAAATTCTATAGGTTTCCAAATTCCTCGTGGTAGTTGCAGTGCTGAAATCCTGAAATCATGATTATTCCCTCTGCAGTCCTAGTTCAGAAAACCCCAAACAGGAAGTTCTTGATATGATAGAAGAGATGTTACTTCCCACAAGATGTTTGGCAAAACAGCTTCAAAATGCAAGACAACCTTGGCCTTTACACCCAGATCAGGGCTGAGTGTTTTAAGGTTTATATCAGAGCTGGACATCTGAAAGAAATAACATTTCTAGGTTTTGTTAGAAAATCTTAGAGTTTAGAAGCATCTGAAACACTTGATGTGACTGACATGTCATACACTGAAAAGGCTGAACAATAACAACTGGGTCACCTAATTTCCCAGTGAGCACACATGTTACATTGGACATACATGGTCACTTATCCATTTTTCATTTGACTTGTAAATGGATTCCATTTAGCACTGAGCACAAAGGAAGTTATTTACAATGTCTATTCTGTGCCCAATCTCCTCTTCATTTCAGTCAGTGAGAGGTTTGACTGCCCTTGATACAAGCAAGAAGGAGCCCTTTGTTTCAGCTCACATGTAAATGCAATTTTTGTTTGCTGTTCTACCTTAATGCCTGGAATAACAAGGACTACTGAATGATTTGTGTCTACCTCAAATTTTATGTCTATCTGATACTTTAAATTAAAAATCACATTTCTTACTTGTGGCCTCAATTCAACATGATAATTAAGCAGAATTTAACTTCAATGCATGCACGTTCCCGGGGATTTAAATAAAGCTATCTGTGTATTTAAAGATAGCTTCACACTTTTTGAACAGCAATCTAAGCTGTTGCCAAGATATCTGCTTTAACAAGCACATAGTGTCTGAAGAACCCATTTATTTATTCAGCAACTTGTTTTTTAGACCAAGTGCTTTTAAATCATCCGAGTGTTGCGTTTGTGTTGTATTTCCATTGCTAATACAATATTTGAAACCATGGCTCCTCTAGAGCAATTTATGAAGGAGGCGAAGGGGCTATTTGGTTTAGTATAGAGGTATCAAAAAATAAAAAATGGAAATTTTTATAATTGAGCCATTTCATGTTTGGAAGAAAACTAAAAGCTAATCTTAACTAAAGTGCTTTCGTTTTAGTTCATGACACTAACAGCTGCTGTAATTGTAGTTGAGTCAAAGAAGTTCTGTATTGTGAAAAATATACACTAAATTGTTCCTAAGTATCTCAGAAGATCTTACCTTCTGCCAGAAGATTTATATAGTCACAGTGCATTTATTTTTCACTGAACTGTCTTCTCCATAGCAACGAATCACAAAAATGTACATGTACTTATTGTGGAAAAAGTAAAGATACACAGGCAGCCCATACAATTCCTTAGTTGTCCATAAAGTAAATCATAGAATCAAAAACCTGGTTTGGGTTGGAAGAAACCTTAAAGATCACCCAGTTCTGACACATCTGTCATGGGCAGAGACACCTTCCACTGCATCAGGTTGCTCCAAGCCCCATCCAACTTGATGGTGGACACATCCAGGGATGGGGCAACCACAACTTCACTGACCAAGAGAGAAACCTGAGACTGAGGATCCGAAGTGTTTCAAAGCATTTATGATCAATCTGGTCCCTGCTGGGCTGGGACAGGTGCAGGTGATGATTAATGACAGACATCACAGGAGAATGAGGCTGGATGGAATTGTGTTAGCTGTGGCTGGGAAACACATCACAGCAACTGGGACACCAGTGGATAAGGATTCAGGAGTCTGGTAGCTGGTAGGTGGCGTTGGAGACTGCTTTTTTGACAGCTTTTCCATAGTCTTTGCTAAAAAAAGGGAAATAAGATACTGATGGCATTTCATTTAATGTTTGGACATAAGTAGGAAACTTGCAAGATATGGCTACCCCTTCTCCTGTCCATTTTCCCTCCAGTTTACTCAGAGTACTTTGTTTCCTCTTCATTTCACAGAAGTCCACCTTTTCATCATTATGTTTTATTTAACCATAAATATAGACTGAAAAATATATAGCTCTAGGGATTATCGCTATACTCCAAAATTATGGACACTGGTTGAAGGTTCTGACTTTATGTTCTTTAACTTCTATTGACAAAAAACTTTGGTATGGGAGAGTTCAGTTTTTCAGTTCTGCTTCATGTTCTTAGTGAACAGGAAAATACTGGTATTAAATATGTATTTCAGCAAAAAGTATAAAAAGTTCAAACTATTTTTTTGAATTTTTAAATTACTTCTAAATTAACCTTGCTAATACGTACATTTGCTAAACAGAAATATTACGCAGGAAATATTTTACTACTCATGGAGCCTTTTTTTCTTCCTGGTTTTCTCAACCCAGTACTGCCTCAACATTATCTCCGCTTGACGTAGACCAGGAATTTGAACTTAAAACTCCTCCACCACCAATGAAATCACCAGACTATTGAGGCAGTTCGGGTAATTCTTACTAATTTTGTCCTGTTGGAACTCTTCCACTTCAAATGAATGATACAATCACCTTTCTTGTAATTAGCTAAAGCAGATATTCAAAAAAAAAGATCAGAAAATTGACAGTTCAGATGAGGTTTTTTTCCCCTTTTCCCAAAGCCTCTTTCAAAGATCCATGATTGGTAAGCAAATAAGAGTGGAAATGCAAATTGCTATTGAAAAAATTAATTCTTTTCACATGCTATTTAAAGAGGAAGTTCAAGGAGACTGCTTTGCAGAGGGGAAAGCAAAATTAGGATTTTCTTAAGGCACACTGGAAATTCTTAGAATTTATTGACTTGGATGCTTTAGTGTGGAGTCTATAAATATATGTCCCATTCTGCACAATTAACAACACCAGCTCTTCAAGAAATATAAATCACTGTGTTTGTGGTTCCCATGTTGGTGAAGTCTCCTTTCTTTAATCTCCCATTTATAATCAGGTATGACTTAATAGAAAATTATTCATTTTTGGATCATCTTTTGAGTCATATGCTTTGGAGAGAGCACAGATGGTCCAATAAAAGGTACTTTTGTGCTACTCCCATAGTGTAAAAACTCAATTGCTTAGATAGAATTTAATGAAGACTCACAATAATTTGATACTATCCCAAAACCAGGAGAAATAAATGAGAGGAAAACAAACCAGTCATCTGCAATAAGTTTTGCCCTAGCAATTTTGCATTTCAATAAAATTTGAATCCTGACTTTAAATGCATAGAAGACCATTCAAATGGAATTCAGCACACTGAAAAAGAGCCTGCAAGAGGATCCCTGCATTGAATTCAATACTTGTGCTCTTGCAGTACTTCTTGTTGGTGATGATAATAGCTATAACACATCTATCATTTAATTTTTGTCACCCTTTTCCTGTACCACACTAAAAGTAACCTTAAAAATTCAAATCATTTCCAGTCAGGTTTTTTTTTAACTTATAGCACCTTATCTTGGGCTGTGTAAATTTTGACCATGATGTCACAGCTTCTGTCCTAGGGAAGTTAGGATTTTGTCATTTTATGCCTAGAGGAGTAAGAAAGAGATGATATGTACAGCACTCAAATCTTGACAGCATCAATGGTAAGAATGAGTCCAAGCACATGTAAATATTAGGATCTTGATACTGCTTTTTCAGTGTGTTATTCAAACCACTAATAAGGAACTTAATGTGGTCACTGGAGATTCAAATTTTAAACAATCAGCAGATTTGTAGGAAACTGTTAGTTAGAAAATTTAGTTAGCTTTGCAGTTGTAAAGAGCAAAAAGAGTTTCTTTTAGGCAAAATAGAGGCATGTAAAAACACAGACATATTCTCTACAATGGTCGTGTAGATTCCTTCAGAAGGTTGTATTGGGAGATCCTTCTGCATGTCTGGAACATTATTGCAGGATGATGAGAATCACCAAAGTCCATTGGCCAGAACAGGACTGAATCCTGAACTAAACACTGACTATTGCACAACTAAATTCAGATGAGCTGAAAGCAGCCCCTAATTACAACGGGGGCTTCCAAATGGAGCTTCACCAGGTGTCTTCACTTGCTGCCAGATTCATAAGAAACTTCAAGATACAGAAGAATCACAGACTAATGAAATGGGTTTGGTTGGAAGGGACCATAAAGCCATCCAGTTCCAACTGTCCTGTTATGAGCAGAGACATCTCCCACTATCCCAGGTTGCTCAGAGCCACACCCAATCTGGCCTTGAACACTTCCAGGAATGGGATATTCAGAGCTTCTCTGGCCAGCCTGTGCCAGGACCTGAGCACCCTCACAGTCAGGAATTTCTTCCTAATATCTGATCTAAACCTACTCTCCCTTTCAGTTTAAAACCACTCTCCCTTGTCCTGTCACTAATGGCCTTGTCAAAAGTCCCTCTGTAACTCTCTTTTTTGTACCAAAGGCTGCTGCAGTTCTGAGGTTTCTCCAGAGCCTTCTCTTCTTCATGCTGAACAACCAAAACCTTCCTGAATTCTTCACTGAACTTATAGATCTGAAATCTTTAAAAACCACAATGGTTTGGCTGCTCCTTGTACAAACCCTCATCTTTTAGATGACATCAGCATCAGAGGGAGGTTATAATAAATCTCAGTATAAAGTCCAAGACTCAGAGAACCTCTTAGGTGGGCCCTGACAACATTTACATTAGAGCTTGGGCACTTGAGCTCGGATGTTTGTTGAACTTCTGAGTAAAGGATTATTTAACATGACTTGTTCAATTTTTTCCCTCTCAACAATGCTGTGATAATTTGCTCAGAAGTACAACTCCCAAGGTACAGTAACACTGCAAGATATAATCCTACAATCTCCTTCTGACCTTCTGATGCCTGTTTTCTTCTTCTTCTCCCTCAATAATCCCAAGTGTTGAGATTTTCCAGGAAGGAGATCCAAGCGGTACTTGAACCAGTTCCTAGAAACTCTCTTCACACCCAGAGCAATATGGTCCTTATAAAGATATTATTAACTACTCATAGCTTTCATATTAGCACAACATTCTCAAGATATATCTTATATAGCAATATGTCCCTGAATATCATCCTTAGTGTGTCACAAAATCCTCATCACTCTTGTTTTGTCATTTCCAAGTTAAATTGTATTGGAGAGTAAACTTTTCTGTTGACACAGTGACTTCTGTATCTGTGAAGGTATAACAGCTCTTGAAAAGTTAGAAATTTCAAAATGTTAGCTCATATAGCAATATATTTCCAGGGAAATATATGAATATATCTATTAATTTTTTTTTTCTTTGAATGATCTTAAATGTTGGTTGGGTAGGTTAAGATTCCAGTCTTTGACTTGTGTTAATTTCCCACCATGTGAAGAGAGCAGAACTTACAATTCTACTCTTGTTTTTATTTTTTTTTAAGGACAAGTCCCAGGTGTTTCATTTTTAAAAGATGTTACAGCAATAAAAATGTTATTAAAGTGTTTTTGTTCATGCTGTTATAGTTGAGGTTGTGTCAGCATTTCCGTTACGAGCTTATCTTTTTCAGAGAAAATGCTCTGGTCCATTGGGTAAATAACACATGTTTTTCTATGACACACACACACAGGAAAGCTAGAAATATTAAAGGATAGAATTGTTTAGGATCCTATCTTAATTTCATACAGTGTATGTTGTGTTGTAATTTTTTCCCCATGAATGAATAAATCAAGTATTACCTGCCAGTGATCACAAATTTCCTTGTACCACAAACTATGTTGTCATCATTTCTTATTTGGCCTTTTTTTTTTTAATTGAAATCTGGAGAAAATGTGTTTCTCATTACCATCATACATACTTATCATTAGGATAAGGCCTTGAAAGTTCAGCTAACCCTTAGAAATGTCATGGAAATGAAGATGTGGTGGGCCCCTAAAAGACAGATCAAAACCAAAGTTTTGGGAGGTCGTTTTATGGTTTTGAGTTCTCAACACAGCTGAAAGAAGATCTTAAGCTGGTGTCAGACTTTATGTAGCATCATGTAACTACTCCAAATCATAGGCAGCATTTGATACTCCTGTCTGAAGTGACATGACAAGGCTGTAAAAAGGAATCAGAAACCAGGAGAGCCTTCCTCACAGGAAACTGCTGAATAGGACGCACCTCAGTCTATTAATTTATTAGCTAAATCTGCTTTCTCAAGAGGCAGCTCTCACACCTTTTACATTCAGTTTGTATGTTTTCAATCATTCATTACAACGTCTAGACCCACTGTTAATAACAACACATCTGTTAAACTGAATCCTGAGCTCTTTCCCTGCTCTGGGGCTGTGATCCTGTACTTCGATGAGTGTTTTGGTTTTTGCCATGATCCTGTCATACTTTTACACTCCTGCCTCATCTGACCCTGTAGAAAGTCACGTTCCATAACAGCAGCTTGGAAAGTAAGTGGTTTGAATTTCACGCCCAAACTCTTCACTCAGTATTTGTTTCAAAAACAACCATTGTCTTTAATACAAGGGATGGGTGATCTCTGAGCTTGATCTCACTTAGTAGAGGAGGCCAAAAGCTTCACAGCCTCAGGCTTATTTTTGTTGTTGTTCTTGTTTATTAATCTCTGAATCCTTTAAGACAAAGTATCTTATTGCATCCAAGTTTATTGTAGAAACACTGAGAAGTTACTTCTGGAAATTGGGATTCAGGTGTGCCAGGAGCTGTACGAACATACAAGAGGAGATTTTTCTTATCTACCTTGGATAAGAAAAGAGTTAAGAAAGATTTTCAATGGAGAAATAAATATAGGAGATGAGTGGAGAAGAATATTTCCACCATCTTTTGCATACAAGGAAGAATCATACTAGATAATACACCTTAAGCCAAATTGCAAGTGATAGGGTCATAAAAAATGCCAACGTTCTTTCCCTGGACAAATCTCACCTTAACACAAAATTTCTTATATTGAAAGATTAGGAATTCTCAAAGAAGAAATTCATTTGGCTAATTTAAACTTTTATGTCTATCATCAGATTGTGATTTCCTAATTTTAACACTATTTGCCCTTGCCCAAGACATGTTTTCCAGGGTCATCCTTCATCTGTTGTACTGATTAAAAAGCTTTTCCTTTGTCTGTTCATTTCAATATTTAATACCAAGTTGTGTGATTAGGTGCAGCTATTTTTTCTTATCTCTTCATAACTTTTGTGAATGGATAACTCCTCGGTTTGAGGATATAGATTGCTGTTTTCTTGCTCCAAATTAAGTCATGTCCTAAGCATAAGGTCTCGTAATGGGCTAGAGAGGTCAATCTTTTTCCAGAGATTCACAGATATTGTGAACAAAGTCCTCCTGTCCCTGAATAACTTAGTTTGCTTTGGTTTTGCTGTTCTTAAGCACTGCAAATTATTTGTGACTTGAATATAAGTTGTTTTGAATATTTTTCTTTAAATCCAGTTTTCTGGAATGAAGTATTTTTGGCATTCACAGTTCATAAAGAAAAGGACAATGATTTTATTCTGAGAATAATATGTGGATAATTAAGATAATGTTTTTAGCAATCAGAAGTGTGTAACGGCCTTCATACAATGTACATCGGTTTTCGTTTGCCTTTTTTTTTTGCATCCTTCATATATTTAATTGAACTGCTCAACAAAAGAGTAGAAAGAAATATGATGGCTTGCATAATTACACAGCTACTTCAACATTATATTCTTGAGTCTTTTTTAATCTTTTACTTGGAAATTTTCTCCATAACTGAGCCTTTTAGGATCTTTCCTTTTCTTCCCTCCTAGCTGCATTATGTGTCTGTGTCTAAGAGGGAAGCATTTGCTTTTGGTTTATAAAGGTGTATGGAAACAGTGAGGCAGAGAAAAATATCCATAGCAGTGTATGTTCTCTGTAGAACATGCATGTTGGTTTATGTGTGTGAATACATAATACATAATACAATACTTTTTGCACCTACAAGAAGTATTTAATCAACTGTTAAGCCTTGAAAGCACAGTGATATTAAAAAGTCATTTATTTTGAAGTTACAGTGGAGAGTGGTTATTAATAACTTTGATAAATTGAGGAAAGCTTTGATAGCATAAAGGAAGTAGAGGGATATTTTTTCTGATGAGTTTCTGAATACTGGTGGAGAATAAACCATTTGGGGGAGAGGGGGCAAATATTACTTAGCAAGAATTGCAAGCACCAATTCTTAGTTTAAGACACATTTTATTGATGAAAAAGAGGAAAAATGACAGAAAAAACTCCAATTGAAAATGCTACTTTAGTCTCTCAAACATTTTCCTCTAGATCCTGGTGCCCCTCGTGTACCTTAATCCACTGCAGCTGCTCAGTGCTGTTTGTGAGAAGCTGATACAGGACAAATCTGACTTGGCAGCTGTGCAAGGGCCAACCTGCATCACTCAGCTGCCAGCATTCACCTTCAGAGAGGAAGGATATTTCTGCTCTCAGGTTATACTCATAGTTTTAGGGAAGGGAATTTCTGGTCTCAGCTTTGAGTACTTGCTCAGAGATGTGAAACGGAGAGAAGAAACCTTGAGACACTGCTACACAAAGTTGTAGTTGTCCCTACATTGGACAAAATGTTTGAGCACCAACCATTCTGCTTCTTTATCAGACAACCTGATGTAGTGTACAAAAATCAGGGGTAATATTTCCACCTGCTTTTTCTAAAAGAACAATATTTTTGAGGTTTCATTTTTGTGTAAAATGTCTGCATATTTTTTCCTTGTAAACTGTCTAAATCCCAACTATCTTTAAGGTTTTACAGTCTTCAGCTATTCTCTGTTTCTTTTTTGCAGAACTAACCAACACTCCATTGAGAAGTTGAAGAGAAATTGTTTCTCACTTGTAAATTCTCCTTAGGGAACTGTTCTGACAGTGACAAAACTCCTGCTGTGAAGTGCTTCTCAGAGCAGTCAGATTTATACCCTCAATAATGCTCTGGTGAGACCCCACCTGGGGTCCCGGGGATCTCCAGCGCACGAAGGACAGAGACCTGTTAGAGCAAATCCAGAGACCACCAAGATGGTCAGAAGGATGAACCATCCCTGCTCTGAGGAAAGGCTGAGAGAATTGGGATTGTTCAGCCTGGAAAAGAGAAGGTTTGGGGTGACCTGATTGTTCTCTTCAGGGGCCTGAAGGGAGCTGACAGGAAAGATGGAGAGAGACATTCTGCAAAAGCATGTGATGAAAAGACAAGGGGAAATGGCTTCAAACTAAGGAAATAAGGTTTAGATGGGATATTGAGAAGAAATTCTTCCCTGTGGGGAGTGGTGAGGCCCTGGCACAGGGTGCCCAGAGAAGCTGCCCAATCCCTGGAAGTGTCCAAGGGCAGGTTGGACAGGGCTTGGAGCAACCTGGGATAGTGGAAGGCACCCCTGCCCATGGCAGGGGTTGTAACTGAGTGGGCTTAAATGTCCCTTCCAACCCAAACCATTCTGATTCTATGATCCTTAGTGCAAACACAGCAGCATTCCCATGGATTTCATGGTACACTGGATGCATATGAAAGGAATTGTAAGCACTCAAGGAATCTTTTGCCTTTCAAGTGCATAGGTTAAAATTAAATATTTTTGAATAAAACTTTTGCATTTCTGAGCAGAGAAAGTTTGGTAATCCATGCTGGTAGCTATCAACATGCAGCCTTGTCTCAGAAGGGAGCATGTTTTGTATCTGTCAGATATTGGCTTACATAAAGCTTGCTGCAAATCCAGAGAATTTTAGATCTTGTAGATAAACTGGATTTAGAAACAGTTTTAGGAGTAATTTTAGGGTAATTTTGCCGGGTTTTGTAGCATTCTATTGCAAAGAATGAAAAAGCTGAACTCACAGTGATTTATTGAGAATTTAGATCGTGTTCAGTATTTCCACTTACAAAAGTCAATTTATCCATAGGTCTCTCTGGGTACCTTTCAGAGAAGAAAATGAGTTGTTTTCCATATTTCACAGACAGGTGATGTTTGAAAGCATGCAAATAGGTGAATTCATCCACATTTACACAGAATGTCATCAACTTTGTTCCTGCCCATGGCACAGGGGTTGCAAAGAGATGATCTTCTAGGTCCCTTCCAATCTAAACCTTTATATGATTCAATGAACCAGGGCTGAGGGTAGAAACTTTGGCCTCCTCATCTGTACAGGTTCCAGATAGACAATTGTATTTACTGTATAAACATCCAAGACTACTTAGATTTAAAATTATTAACCCTCCTGCTTGCAATTCCTCTACTAACAAAGCATATACAGAGTGTTCAACTGGAAAAATGCAGAGCATGACAGTCAATGTGTTGCTATAATACTTGTTGTTATGAATTAATTAGCTGATTTACATTTATATAGCACACTTCATGCAGAATCAACACATGGCATTATACACTTAAACTACATTACAATTAAACAGAAATTCTGCTGGAGAAGTCAAGACAAGGCATCCAAAATAAACCACCCAAAAAGCTCAAAAAAATTAAGTTTCTCATAGCTTTTATGGTGAGCAGCTTATTTAAATAAGAAAAAAAAATCAAATCTTTATGAAAGGGCAAGTACAAGTCTCAGTTACATGGACAGTGACTGATCAGCTGTTCAGGGAGGTAAGTGGAGATGAGAACAAGATTTGAAGAGTATAGAAGTACTGTAAAAGTAATTATGCATTTGACAGGAAGCCTGTGCAGTATCCTCCACCCCCATGTGATAAGCCAATGTATGCAAGTGGCTGTTGTAGGTGCTGAATTTTGTGCAAACCAGGGATTTACACAATGCGTGGTCAAGGAAGGCTGCAAACATAAAGTGGCAATAATCCAACTGTGGTGCTACAAAATGTGAGTCAGGAGCTGTGCATCCCACTGAGACACAAATGTTCTTAACCCACTAAATTCCTGAGATGACTAAAATGAAGTTGGAACATCACGGCTCACTTCAGCTGATTAGGAAATTAAAATTCCACTCCCAGCCAAATGTTGAGTGAAGACTCATTGTTGAAAGAGTTATTGGACATAAACAAAAGAGGGGAAAAAAAAGGATTTAATTTCTCTGACTTAGAGAGTTAGGAAAGAAAACTTTAAAAGATCCAAGGTTTGACTTCTGACAAAAGGCATTAAAAACCAAAAGGTACATCATTAGAGGATAAAATTATTTTTTAGTAAATTCACCATGAAACTATTAGAATTCTGTGTCTTCTTTAACTCTGTTAGAAACAGTGAAATCTATGAGACACCTGTTTCTGTTCTCTGGAACTGAAGGACTGTTCCAGGCAGGAGTTCTCAGATGTCAGCACAGACTGAACCTTTTCTGCAGAAATGTGCTTCTCTGAGTTCTTCCAATGTCTTACATATTCTTAAGAATAATTTCTGACTGATTGAAGTTTCCCTTTTCAACCAAACTCAGTTCCTTCATTTACCATTTACTCTTACTGTTTCATTAACTTCTTGTTCCAGTGAGTGCTAATTTTACACACTAGAAATAAAAGGTATTATAGGATGTGATCCTAAACCATCTTACTTTTCCAAAGTACAAAGTGAACCATTAACCATATTTGAAGTGAAAACTGAGAATGCATTTTTCAGACAAGAAGTGTTCCTCAAGAGTTGTTTTTCTTTTCAACCAAGAACATCTAGATTTACAAAAGATCGTGAAAATGTACAGAAAAAAAATTAAAAGCTAACAAAACCAAGCAGACTTCTGTAAAAAAAATCAAACCCCAAAAAACTAAACAGCCAACTTGATTAGAAACATGGCAGATGTTTAGTAGCCTGGTATTGGAAACTTTATCACATAACAATTCTTATTTTCTGGTTTGTTTGTTTGTTTTTTCTTTTACATTTTCATAATAAAACCTCTGTCATCAGTGGGCAAACAAAGCTTGGGCCCAGAAGCTGAAGATAATTCATGGTGCTGCAGTTTGAATATTAAATGAAGCTTTCCACTTGGATCTCATGGGTCACATGCATTCCATACATCACAGCACATACCTCACATCCTTCAGATTGCAGGAGTTGCCTGTGGGGTTTTGGAAATGTGGCTTTCATTCTCTGGAATTACACATTCTGGGCTTGTCATTACCTGAGACACCTTCTCTTTCCTCAGTTCATACTCAGCTGTGATCCTGCAAGAGAAGAAAGGATAATGGGTCATTCCCAGTGTGTCCAAACACATCCTACATCTCTGTGCCACAATCCAGGAAAGCTGCACAAATGCTGCAGTGGGGATTTCTTTCCTGGGGCACTGGCATAAGAAATACACTGGGGGAACGTGTGAGAGCTTAAGGTATTTGACCAAAATGAAATTATAGCCATATCACTGGTCAGCAATAAATTTGAGCAGCCTAGTGTAAATGTTGACAGCTATAAATTACACATGAATGGGTAAGTTATGCCAGGGGATTGGATGAAATAAATATTGAAATAAATAAATACATCAGAGAGAAGGAAAAAAAAAAGAAAAAGGGGTGGGGGGAAGAAGGAAAAAGTAGCAATCTACACACACAAGAAAAACATGTCAGTGTCCCTCCAGCCACACTGGCAGTTTAGGCATGGAAAAATTACTGAAGGCAGATCATCATTATCAGAGCAAGAAAAAGATGTCTCTAATAACTGTGTTATCTGCCATCAAATCTCCAGAGACAAAAATAGACTCATTTGCTCCAAGGTTTCAAGGGTTACAGAGCGAGGCAGGAACCACAAAAAAAGAGATTGATACCAGGGATTAAAGATCACAGCTGTACAGAGAGGAGGTGGAAACAAATTGGCAGTGTTTCTAAAGCCCTGATGAAAGAAGATGGTGCCTTGCTAGGGAAGGTGACAACCGAAAGATAAAAGTAGGAAGGAAATGTTTTAATATTAGAGCTGAGCAAAATGTTGGTAATGAAACAGAGCTGCAGTTTTGCTTAGTTTTGCACTCCCTCACAAAGTGAGAGAGCTTGGATCGCTTTCTCAAGGTGAGCAATCCCGAGCCAATTTATTATATCTTCTGGTGGAAAGGATACAGAGGAAATTGTGATTGCCCTCGCTGAGATACAAACCCAGCCATATGGTTATCCAGCCTGGTGCACCAGAGTGTTTCACTCCTTTATTGAGTTACCTCAGGCCTGACCAGGCAGAGCTTGGTGCTCCCCCGGGCAGGGATGGAGCTGCCAGGCTGTGCAAAGCCCAGGCTGAGCCAGGGGGTAACCAAGCAAAGAGCTGCTGTAATGGCCATCAAATCCCCCTGCAGAGCAGGTATTAAATTACAAACCATTAAGGATTAGCCCAGGAGCCGCTGCAGGAAGTGCTAAAGACAGAGATTTCTGCAGGCTCCTTTCTCTTCTGGGCAGGACAGGATGGATGGACCCAAAGCACACGATTATGTGTATTAAGCTTGCTCACAGAATGGAAACCTTCTTGTCTTAGCACTTGCCCCTGAGGGTTGCTAAACAGGCAACTCTCTCTCAGACTGGTGGGAGCTGAGAACAGGGGAGAAAAAAAAAATTAGGGACCTTCCTTAAATCTGTCTGCTTAGTTTAGATTTTTAATATAAAAACCTAATTTTAGCTTCTCGAGTTCCAAATTACAAATAGGGATGAATAAAACCTGAAAGAAATATTTCAGAAGCTTTCTCTCATTTGTTTCCTTAAATTTTATTCCCAAACTGCAAAAATTTCCTGGAGTATTAGCCACTGCTGACTTTGACTGCTTGCTGATAATGATGCAGGGATGCTGATTCATTAAAACAGTTAGAATTTAAAAATAAAATAAAATAAAATAAAATAAAATAAAATAAAATAAAATAAATTAAAATAAAATAAAATAAAATAAAATAAAATAAAATAAAATAAAATAAAATAAAATAGAATCTAGTTTACATTAGATGAACACAGTCTAGACATCTTGACACCAAATCTTTGTTTCTACAAAACTGTTTTTTGTTCTTGGAGCCCCATCATGGCTGTCCATGTGGCAGGGATACATTGCTGTGCTGGAGGGGAATTTGGAAGATTTTAACATATTTCTGAGTACAACATCTTGAAAAGACATTCTTCTATAGGTCCCCAAGCAGCTTCAGTGAACTCTTTTTTTTCTATGTATGGATAAAGACTTTATGTGTATGGATATATAGCCTGTAGTAAAGAAGAAGTGTCCATAGAGTAATTTTGAATTAAAATCATGGCCTTAGAGTACATTAGCTGTGACATTTTCTTCAGTGAATAATAATGACAGGATTGGTAGTGGATTAAGCCAAAGAAACAAAAGAAATGTCCCCAGGTTGTAAGGAGCAATTTATCCTTATATTGGGCTGGGTAATCCCAGAGCAGAGGAGGATAATTTGTTATTTTAAGTGAGGTGCTGAAGAGGTTTGGAGCAGAGAAGCGTGTTCTGTCTGCTGCCAATAAAGGTTAAAATGGCTAAAAAATCTTATGAATTCTTATGAAAGTCCTTATGAACTTTTCAAGGTTCTGAAAAACACTCAGAACAAATCCCTTATGGTGATTAATTAGCATCCATTGGACTCCACAGAAATTGCTTATAAAAGAGTTTTTCGTTCCTTGCAACCAGACACTATTGGCTCAAAGATGTTAATTGAGGACAAAAATATTGCTGCTCACTACTTCTCTAGATCAATGTAAAATTAAAAAAATAAAAAAATATATAAACTTTTTAAAAAATATGTATGTGTTCTTTTGACTATTTGGCCTTCTGCTGTCACTTTCTTGTCCTACTGCCTGCAAATCCAGAAGATGCAAATATTGCCCTCCCAACCATAAGAAATGCAAAACAATTAGAAGGGAATTTGAAACTCTTGTTTTATCATCTATTTCTAGCTGATGGATTTGAAGAAGTTTAGTTGAGCCAAGTGCTGTTTCAGCCACTTTTGCTGTAAAGATGAGGAGGGGCAACTCTCATTTCCAGTGCTGTTTTGTCTGCTTTCTCTGCCTGCAGAAACACAAACTGATTAAAACACTTCAGGTGCCTTTCCCTTAAAGCTTTCTCCTGCATAAATGAGCTGGTGATGGATTTCTGCTGAACAGTTTTGAAGCATCTCTGCACCTGATTTCCCAGCATCCAGGATCATCCAGACTCACAACTTCAGCCTAAGATACTCTATGAATAATTTTAAATGATGAGTGTCACTCACAGATCATTAGTTCACCAGAAGCTGGATCTAGGGTGAATATTTTCAGGAAGAGCACTGTTAAAGGAAGAGTTCTGAATAATTATCCACATTATATAGCTTCCTAGAGATTACTCACCATTAAGCAGATTTAGGTCTTGTTAACCACGGGAAAGGAATTGCTGAAATTCTTTACGTGTACGTAGGGACACACTTGGACCTTGTAAAGTGCCTCATGTGTTTGTTAGTACTACTTCTAACATACAGTAATTAAGATTTATACTGCTTGAGGATATTTGATGTTAACACTGGAAATTATGTTTTTCTGTAATCAGAATGTAAATGGAGGAGGGGAAAAAAGGTACACTTGAGACTCCTTGTGTTCATGAGTGTGGAACTGTCATTTATATTTGGTTTAGCACAGCTGACCAAAGGCATTGATCCAAGAGCAGCCAGGGCCATATCTGAATGCTGGATCCACAAAGATTTAGGGAGTTCTGTAATTTCAAATAAGATTTATTAACAACAGAAACATCTCTGTTATCCAGAGTGTATATAATCCTTGTTTCTACATCCTAGAACTTAATGTGTAACAACAAGGCCTCTATTGGGGGAATACACAGGCCACTAAAAATGCTAAAAATATTTTAGGAAAATTCTTCTCTGTCAATTTTTCTTTCTGTGATATTATTGTTTTGGAGTAACAGTCTCTGCCATGAAAAATTTGCAGTAATCATAGGGAAAAAAAAATAAAATCAGCTCCCCATTTTTCTGAGGCACTGCAGTTGTGAACCCCATAGAAAGACAGAGAGAGAAGAGGGAGATCAAAATATATTTTTATTGACATGGTCAGTCAATCCTGTCATGGTCAGGATGCATCCTGCATCACCTTTGTCTTACCAGACATCCTAGTCAGAGGAGCAAGAGTCTATGCGTTACTAATGATTGCAACACAGCAATAACAGACTTTTTTCCTGGTAAATAAATATCCTTTTCCTTAGCAGAGTGAGAAAACATTTTACTATTAAACTGCAGAATAATACAGAACTGAAAAATAGAGAATAGAAATCAGATGTGACCTGAGAGGTTTATGACTGAGGGAGCAGCCTGGAATGACACAGCTCTGCTAAATTCATATTGGAAAGGGGAAAATGGAATTCTTTCAGAAGAGAAGTACATTTACAATGATGTAGGCTTGCTTTCCAATTCTAGACAAATGCTATATTCATCTAGTTGCTAGAATTCAAGTTGTGTTTAATTTGAAACACAGTTATGGATAGATATATTGATACAGCTTCTGCTTTTTTCTCCCTCTCTTTTACTTTTTGACTCTTTTCTAAGTTTTTAACAGAACTGAAAACTGAACATCAATACAAGGAGGTACATTGTGGTGGTGTTTGTTTTTTTGTTCACTATGTCAAGACAGTGTCCTTTCATACCTGTTATTTCAAACTAGTTAGAATGAAAGTTGAGTTTAATAAAGTTTTTTTGAGTTCCCAAGTGACATTAAGGTTTCAAAAAATTATAACCTCCAGTGCCACAAATATGCACCTGACACCCTGGCATTTATTATTTAAATGTTGATTAGCTTGGAACTGGTTTAGTTGAAATAATTTTGCTTTATTGACTACTTTCCAATGCAAGAATAAACAATTCTATTTATCCAGCTGTTAGGTTGCCTCACCCCAACAAGCTTTAAACACACTGGTTGCTTTCGAACAAAATTTAGCAGGGACACTGTCATTTAAAAGATAATTAAATTTGTGTGAATCTCAACAATAAAGTAGGTTCAAATTAGTAAGGAAAAAGCAGAAAGGGCTTAGCTGATAAATATTCTGTTTGGCCACAGCAATGAGCACATGAAGAGCTCCTAACCAGTTTCAGCCTTCCTCTCACATTGACTTTGGCCTGCTGCTCATGGAAATATCCAAGGGATACAGGGCAGAGCTGGGGCTGTTGATGTTGCAGTCAAAGAAAGAATAAAGAAAAAAGTCCAGGGAAGTTCATCAGAGAAAAGGTTCCATTAGCTCCACTGCCCAGAGTGCTCATTGGTTTTGATAGCAAGAAGCAATTTCCTGCACTTCAGAGTGTCACTTGGCTGGAGCTGTAAATCAGTGCAGCTTATGGGAATACCAAGGTGTGCTAATTATATTGTCCCTGTTCCTCTCTGGCATTAAAATCCCTCCTAGGAAGAATTCACCCTGTGAGGAAATTCTTTGATTTAGAGCCTGGGAAATAATAATAACCATAATGTAACAATACAACTTGAAAAACAGTATAAGGTGCTATTTACTAGTAAGCAAATGTTAAAAAAAAAAAAAAAAAAAAAAAAGAGACAATAATGCAAGAACTCTGAAGAATAAGCCAAAAGGTAGGAGATAAACAGGATTTATCTAAAACCATAATAATTACATCTAAATATGAGTTCTGGAACAACATAAAATATGTACAGAATAACTGTGATTCTTGTCATCTTGTAATTTTTAATGCATTACTCAGTATTTTGGATGGAAAGCAAAAGAGCCATTTCTTCTAAAGTCACAAGAAAATGGAAAAGAAAATGCCATAAACTCCAGGGAGAAGACCTTTCACTTCCCTTAGGGTTGCTAAATACCAAATTAGTGAATGAGCATCATCTGGAACCCAGATGTGCAGTGACTTGAGTATGTCATGTTCTGGGCTATTCTAATCATTAAGTTGTTTAGCACAAACAAGTTTTTGCTTTGCCAGCATCTTCTCCACAAAATTTTATGAACCTAACTTTTCATTTCCCATTTCTTTTGTCTGTTCTTCAAAACCAAAATTCAGTGTTTCACCTGAATCTGAATAAAAAGTTTCGTATGCCACTGACTTTCCTTTTGACAATTCACTTAGGAAACACAACAAAACAAATTTCACTCTCTATAAAACCTTTTTTTTTTTTCCTCCCCTGGTTTGACTAAGTGAGGAATAATCTATTATTTATATTCCTATCCACTACACACAGAGCTCTCTCTGGGGAGAAGATGAGATAAAGAGCAAACCACCTGCGACAGATGTTGCTCATATTCTCTCATGCACTCTGGGAAGGTGCTCAGATTCTGCCGTGGTGAAATTGGCATGTGGGAAATAGAGAGAAGGGAAACTGTAATGGTGTTCTGAGGAGGGGAAATAGTTTATGTAAAACATGCTGCCTCTAACAAATCATCCTATAAGCTGTTGCATCAAGGTAGGCAAACCACTGGGGCACAGCTTTTCATTTTACACCTTCATTCTTGACTGTGTCTCCTGCACAAGCCAGCTACAGGACCCTGCTGCTCCCCACACTGTGTCTGAATTCAAATCACAGGGAGCAGAAGCAATGAGGGCCTTAAATCAAGGAATTATTGGAAAACAGTAAGGAAAAATGTATTTTCCTTAATGCAGAACACAATGCAACTGATTAAAGAGAAGGAAATGCAGTAAGGTAATTTACTATGACACTACCTGGTACATACATGCACGTCCAAATTGCTTTTGAAGGGCTGTGATTTTCTAGTTGGGAAATCTACTGGTAACCACGATGATTCTGTTCTCTTCTAAAATGAATGTCTGCTCTTCCTTCAGCACACACTTTCTGAATATTTCTTTTAGAAGCAATTTTGAGCAAGGCCCTTCAAAGTGTTTGGAAATCTACTAGACAACTGGAACACTGATGTTTGAGGGAGCCGGGCCCTGAAATATGGAGGAGTTGAATATTAGAGCCCTTTTGATCAACTGAATTCTTGATGGTATTGTCATAAATAATGTTCAGTAAACCAAGATTATGTGTTATGGTGGTCTGTATGGGAAAGTTGGCTGTAGTCCTAGCTTGACTGGAGGAGCTCAACAGATGCACATCAAATGTTTCAAAAGTGTGAGAGAAGATGGAGCTCTAGGAATGGTTTGCAGACAGGAAATGAAAACCCCTTCTGAGTAGGATTTTTCTTTTTCTTGTCAGCTCTAGGATGAAAATACACATTACAGGTATTTGGGATTCAAACGTATCTCACTAACCATGTCAGCATCAGAAGCTGCTTCCTGCTTAATTCCTCCCCCAGACAGAGATTTGATTACCCATCTGTACTGATTTGTTCGCTCAAAAATGTGCTGGAGAAATGGAAACAAAGTTCTTGGAATCCCTGGAAAGTCCTTGCTGATAAAACTTGAGCTGCTTATCCTTTTACATAAAATACAAAAGATATTTAGGTTTTTAAGTTTTATGTTTATGTGAACACCTGTATCTCAGTTGCTGCACTGCCATTCTCCTCCCCTCCTCTTCTGAAAGATAAGCAGATAAAAATTTTTCCAAGTTATGCAATGCAGGTTTTCTCTAGAAGCTCTTCTCTTCTCTGTGTGTGCCCAGTCTTCAATGGAGCCAATATCAAGTGGAGATTATGTATGCTACTGTGAAACAAATAATATATTAATAAAAAAGTTGTTTGCTAGTCAAAATTTGAGAAATGTCATTATGCATCTTGCAGTGCTTCAGTCTGGATAATTTTTTTTAAATCTTGAAGAAAAATACAACTGAATATAAAGGAATTTTTCTATGCTGGAAAATCAAGCTTTCCTGACTTATTAGAAAGAAAAAAAAATAAAAGAAGAGAACATTTTGGACTGGTGAAGACGATCCTACTTTTCCAAAATTGCCTGCCTCTTATTTTTATGAACTACAAACTGAGAGGCACAGCAAGTAGTACAAAGAATTCATCTGGTCAGAATCTTTACTTTCGTGCTAAAATCCATTTATTCCTGGGAAAAATGTAAGGAAAAAGAAAGTGTGTATGTAGAACCCTAGTAATTTAGTTTTCAGTAGGTCATGTTGCTGCACAGGCTTAAGAGCTAGTTCACACTGTTATTGAATAAAAGCAAAAAGTATAGTTACCATAGCAATGGCCACAACACATGATGCTGATTCTTCCCTCTGAGATTTAAAAGTCTCACACATTTTTAAGGAAATATGCATCAAAATCTCATCTGCACTTGAAGGCCTTTGTGGTTTTCATTGAAATGCACCAGATTTGATGTGTTCAGAACCTGAGCGATTTTGAGGGCCACGTTGCAAGAGCACTAATAGTTTGAACACAGGCCCTACACAGGCTTTTTATCACTTGCTACTGGAAAGACATATTTCCATGTCTTCCTAGGTTTGCAAACAGAAGGGAAATGAGAAGCTGTATAAAGGAGGTTGTATTTCCAAAATCAAGTAAACACTGTGTTGTGATTCTTCCCTGTGGAATGACAAGTCTAAAACAAGTTCTGTGTCCTGAAGTATCTTGGATGAAGAATATCTGTGTCTATCCTGTCCCTTCCCTACTTTCCCATTAACCACTTCAGAATGGAAGAGTGGAGAATATGTGACATGGATTAACATCTTAGTTTAGGAGGTAGGAGTTTGCAGTATTAAATTTGCTGCAGTTAATGATTTACACATTTCAAGGGTTTACGTGGCACAAACTTTAATTATAAACCAGCTATTGCAAAGGACAAGAGTGTAAAAACTTCTGTCTGTTGTCTTTTATAAAACCTTCCGGCTAATCCTTACTTTTGGAAGAAATTTTAGGAAGATAATACAAAATGACTTTGTCTTGGCACACAGGAATTCCTGCTGGCAAAGAAGGGTATTATGAAGCATATTTCTACTGGTGACACAGGCTTCTGGAAGAAACTTATATGGAATTTTTAGAACAGTTCAGTCTTCAGAGATCCTTTATTGCTTCCTCACAGAGCAGGTTTAGTATTCACTGAAATTTTATTTAATTTCCATTGGCTACGTAAGCACTTTCCTTCAGTTACTACTTGATGAGTCTTTTCCTTTTTACTTTTCATGTTAAACCAGTGGTGCTGAATCCTTTTATGGATCTCTGAGAAAACATCACTGTTGTTATACAAATATCTGTGCAGGGAATATGAACCTAGAAAATGTGCTGGTTTTTCTCAGTTAACTTTTCAGAGGGTGTCAAAAGCATCACACATTCTGCAGGTTGAAAACAGATGCCGTGAACTATTAAAAAGCATTGCTGTAGTCTGTGAAATAATTGTTACATTTTACTTCTGCAGCTGATACAGATGAAGTCATGTGTAGGCCTCCTATAGCTGATATATCAATGGAAAATATTATTATTTAATTTTAATAATAATCCAGTGTAGAAGACAGTCATATAGAGACAGAGCAGTAAATGTCTGACAAAGCAGGTGAGTCAGGTAGAGATCATTGACAGTGAGTAATGGTTTCATATAACACAAAATGTCAAAAGAATAATTTACAGATAATATTAGGAAGGGTAAATGAGGAGACAATGGTTCAAAATGAAAATAAGCTCAGGGTGCAGTGATCCAAAAATTGTTTTTGAAGGCGATGTAATGCAAATACAAAGCTGGCAGTGCTGCATCCCTTTGAAACAGAGGGAAGTCTGCAGTCTAATTGTAAAATATGGCTCCATTTACTGAACAAAGAGCATTATCAGCAGGACAAGGGGAAAGCTGAGAAGAAAGCACTGGTTTCTACTGTAGGCAGTCACCTGTCTACAAATGGGCAGAACAAAGAGTATGGATTTGTACAGTCCCATTTAAATACTTTGGGATTATTTTGTATGAGGGCCGTATCATTTTTCATATCTGTATGCACAATGCTGAAAATAATGATTTGGTTGTTCAGCCTATAATGCCAATGCATAAATTTCCTTCTGAATGGAGGTTCCTTCTTAATTACATTCATCTGTACATCTCTGGTCTGTGTAACAGGTTTATTTTTGAGTCACTCATTTAACAGGTGTTTGAAAGCAATACAAAGATACTGTGAAAATGGTGATGGGATTTAGTACCAAAAACATTCATCAGACCCAATCGGGGTACAACAGGCAGAGGGAGATAAATTTTGGATCAAAGGACTGTTGGTGGAATAAAGAAGCACTTTTTTTTTTTTTT
This sequence comes from Argya squamiceps, assembly GCA_037834095.1. Taxonomy (NCBI): domain Eukaryota; kingdom Metazoa; phylum Chordata; class Aves; order Passeriformes; family Leiothrichidae; genus Argya; species Argya squamiceps. The sequence continues at coordinate 4,868,159 of JBBMKD010000053.1, forward strand.
TCCTCATTGGTATATAGGACTAGATTACTGGGCTCAGTTACCTGCCAGTTCTGGCAAGTGTGTAATCTCATCTGCAAATGCAATAACCTCAGTTTTGAAAGTAATTAAAGTGCTGTCCTCTCCTTCTTGTATTGGACAAATGCCACAGAACTTAATGACTCTGATGTTTAGAATTTTACTTTCAATTTCCAGTCTCCATTCCTGACCAACACTGGAATGTGCCACTATTATTCTGTACCCTTTCTCCTCTGTAGTGTTTTGAGGAGTGACATTTGGTTCAGTCTTTAATTTTCCTCATTATGCTTGAGACTTTTAGTCTGTGTTAAGAGTATAGATATTTTTCTTCATCAACCTACTTTCCTCGTCATGTGAACACTAAGGCTTGGTTTCAACATTTTAGCACATTTATTTTTCTAGTTAAAAAAAAAGTAAAAAACAAAAAACCCAAACCCTTCAGGAAGTGATTAACATTAGTCTTCTCTAGCATGAGTACAGTCTGTTATGATCAGCTCAGGAGTTGCAGTTGTTTACAAGGTGAGATCAACACAAACCCTAACATTATGGCGTAGACTAAGAGAGCTTTCTTTTAAGCATCCATACAGAGCACACCTGTTGACCAAAATATCATTTACTGTTCTTTCATGGCCCATTTACAATAAAATGTTACATCCTTCTTGTTCTGGTTTCCTTGATTTTGCAGCCACTAACCCAGCCAGCACAGTTGCTATCCCTTTAACACACTGCTTCTGCCCCAGTATACATACTATGTTTTTATTAAATCCATAATTCATATTTCCAAGTTCCTTTTCTCACATCAGGAGTTGTAAGCAAGAATAGTAATGACACACATCAGGAGTTATAAGCAAGGATGGTAATGATATAAGGATGTTGCAACAAACAAAATGTTGTGCAGGCGCAGTGCTGCTCCCCATGAGCCTCCATATAACTCCCCTGCCTATGTGCTGAAGAATCACAGACTAAAAAGGCTTCCAGCTAGACAAATGTTTTGGGGATTTGGATCTTTAGAATGAAAGGATCAGTCTGTGTTTTTGCAAGTTCTCACTGGCTATTGTACACTGCACAAAGACACTGTTAGGTAGGGAGAGATTAGTTGTAGCCTATTTTCTTCAGCTAATGTTGTAGCAGGTTAAAAAGATAAAATACACTTAATTTTATAGAAATGGTGCAAAAAATGTTTGAATATTTAACCTCAAAATCTTTGTTGTAGAAGTGGATGATCACACATACTTATTTACTCTTTTTCTGCTACTGAAAAATGACTTCCACAAAAAAAAAGAGAGAAAACATGGAGATATGTGCATTACTATGTAGGTCAACTATTAATTGGTTTCAAAGGGCTTTATTCTTTAAAAGAAATGATCCTTTTATACTTACAGAAGACATTTGTTCCATTTGCAGTATAAATTGGGACACATGCAGTTTCCTTTGTTGTTCTCCAAACCAAGATGATTAAGCAAGCTCATTAACTCAATGAGCAATACAGTAAGACCTTTTGCAAACTACTTCAGAAGAAAAGCAGAAAAATCTCTATAAACACAGGTGAGCAATAAAATACCAATAAGGCAAAAGTATTGTTTGCAGTGTACCCTTAATCAGTGGCTATTCTTTTTACGTCTCAGCATGAAATCTCCACAGAAGAAATCTCTCTGAAGTTAGTTTCATAAGAAATAATCAGGAGAACTGTATAAAACCTAAAGGCCACTAAGAATTAGATTGTGCCTATACAAAACATCTATTAGATGTTCACAAATTACCCACTTGCACTTTAAAATACTTTGGCTTTCTGTCAAAACTCAAAATTTCCCAGGCAGTGAGGTTAGGAATGCTAATACCTGTATAAAATTAAATCTGACCAGGGATGTCAAGGAAAAAAAAAGAAAAGCTTCTTTAGGTATGGTTGCAATAAAAGGAAGACTAGAGAAAATGTGGATCCTCTTCAGAAGGAAATAGGAGATCTGCTTCCCCAGGTCATGGAGAAAGTTGAGGTACTCACTATTTGTTGGCCTTATTTTCTGGTGGCTACCCAACTACTAGCACAGCCTCTTAAACAAGAAGGAAATGCATAAAGAGGCAGGAAGATATTGGGCTGCAAAAGCCTTTTCTATCTAATTCATAAGGCAGGTCACATATTGCATTATTTACTGCTTTCACCACCTCTGTTTTACTCTACCAGTGTTCAACATTGCCTGCTAGTTCCTTCAGGAGAAATCTGGAAATGGTTGAGAACTGACCTCCAAGTTAATAAATTAACATCTGTTCTCTAACTGGGAAAGAGCACCAGACAGGTTCTGCTCAGGTTGGTTTTTTGCTACTCCAACACAACAGGCACCAATGTTGCAGTATTAAAATAGGACTACAGTTGAGACTAATAATCTGGTTATATTTATTCTCTCTTCAAGATGAAGAAATACTTCCCCATGTTGTTAGAAGCAATCATATATGTCAAAGTCTCTTGGCTTTGGATAGTTATGAAGAAAAGATAAACAAATCAAGTGATGGCCAGTGCAACATATCAGAGAGTAAAATGTAATTTGGTCTTGTGGAACATCACGGAAACTCAGCCTCATGGAAAAGTACTTTCCAGACTGAAATTATCAAAGACTTTGAAAACAGAATGAACTGGCCACAAAGGATTTATAAAGTGGGAAAATAACTCAGATATTTACGAGCATTTCTGTTCCCTTTCTTCCACAAGCTTCACTTAACCTAGACAGGCAGATCATAGGAGATAACTGAGCTAAATACAACAGTGACCAAGCTGACCCAGAAACACACAAAGTTCCTCAGTTGCCATTCAATTGTTACTCTGTTTCTATAGAGTAGAAATTTATAGATGATGAATATTTTTGGAAAAAAAATATTAACACCACTGTGTTTTACACTATTAAATCATCAGTATAGTCAAAGATATCTAACTTAGGTAATAATTTAGGTATCGATATTTTAGCTACTAATAATTTAGGTATATAATTATAATTTCTAGTTATTGTTTCTACTAGAATATTTTCTACTCTCTTTAACTTTCTACTTACCTGCCCTGATAACTAGATTCTGATGATGTATTTTTAAAGCAAACACTTATTTTCAACATGAAGGATTTTTACCAGAGCGATTTAAAACATTTTAGTTGCCTCATTTTCCAGCATCACTCAAAAAACTTACCTTCATTTGCAAACATTACTGTGTGAAATATAGCTACAGTGAAGTCAGCAAAATGACTCTGGACTGCAGGGTGCTGAAATTCCCACATCCTGTTCCCTGACTGCTACAGAGCCAGGATTTCTCCCCTGTTGTGTTTATGCTGAATTGAATGGAGTTAGAGCCTATAAATGATTTGCCACTGTGTAAATGTTTCAGTAACAAAACTCCAAGAATTTCCCATAACAGAGGGAGTAACTAAGGTTTAAGAGAGAAGTGGTAGGTTATTTGTAAATACAATAATTGAATGTTATTCTAATGTAAGCACACTAATTTCCTTTTTTCTGTTGCCAGTGTTTAATTTATGGTGGATTATTATTATGTGGTACCAATCTATCCAATTTACACTTATCTAAGTATGCCTTTGTAGTGACACAAGTTCTGAAGGAACACTGCATGTACAGGCTAGATAGATGCCCAGAGAAAACTACACCAACAAACCTAAATGAAACAGTTAAGAATATGAATTGGTGATACTGGCACAGTTTCCTTGAGAAGGACTTCAGTCCATTCATGACCAGAACACTGACAGTTTTTCTTCAAGTTAAACATTTCTCCAAATTTAAGTAATAGGAAGGACAAATTCTACCTCTCATTATGGTATCACCCAAATTTAGGACCAAAAAGAATTGGAAAAGTATAATCCTCCACCTAATTGTCATCATTTTAATAATTGTCTGCAATTAAGAACATAAAATTGAAGAAAAAATATAATTGAGGTAGTATACTCATGGAAGGTAGCTTGCAGGATTCACTGTCACAGAATCACAGAATGAATTAAAGTGAAAGGAACCACAGTGGGTCATCTGGCCCAACCTCCTTGCTCATGTAGGGCTCTCCTGAAGCACATGGCACAGGATTGTGTCCGGACAATTCTGAAATATCTCCAGAGAGGGAGACCCCACACCCTCTCTGGACAATCTTTTCCAGTATTCAGTCACACACAGAGTAAAACTTTTCGTTGTACTCAAGTAGAGCTTCCTGGGCATCAGTTTCTGCTTGTTGCTTCCTGTCCTAATCCTTGGCACCACTGAGCAGAGCCTGGTCCATCCTCTGACATCTCCTTGAAGACACTGATAGACACTGATGAGGACTCCTCTGGGCCCTCTTTTGTTGAGCAGGCTCAGCTCCTTCAGACATCCTCCCTCCATCATCTTTACTGCCTCACACTGAACGCTGTCCAGGAGCTCCATGCCTCTCTTGTCCTGAGGTGCCCAGGACTGCATACAGAACTCCAGGTCTGGAAGGGCAGGGTCACCTCCCTGGACCTGCTGCCAATGCTTTGTTCAATGCATCCCAGAATCCCATTGGCCTTCCTGGCCACGAGGACACACTGGTCACATGTACTTAAACTGAAATTTCTGCAGGAAAAGCTGGTCAGGGGCTGTCTCACACCATGTATGCTCAAATTTGAGCATCCACAAGCCAAGCCACAAAAAACTACAACTATGCAATCAGCAAAAAGAATACATCTCTAGGAAATGCTTAGCCATGGCATCTTAATACATTTTTTTGCAGCAATCTTTCCCTGGAGAAAGGTCTCACTTTACCACTAGTATTCCCTTATTTAGTTCTGGGTACTAAAGTGAAGGTACTCACTAAGTAACATCCTACTGCAAACCTTTGTAATTCTGAGGCTTTTATGCCCAGAAGGCAGCACTGCTACAAATGACAAGTCAGAGAAGCTCAAATGGCTCTTTCACTACGTGCATAATGTACATACATATGCAAGAATGAGCCACCATCCAAAAGCCTTTTAGCTCCCAGACATAGAAATCTATGGTGTGGTTTCTAGACTATAACTGCAGGCAGTATGGAAATTGTGCCATGAGAATATTGAGGGGAGTATATGTAAAATAAAGAGTGATTGCTGTGTTAGAAGCCCTCAGGTTGGAATCCAGCATAAGAGCTCTATAGGTTTCAGAAAGAAAATACCTTAAATGGTGCTAAAAGATATTAACTAAATGTTGCCTTTGCATAGGAAAGAGACATTATTTGTCAAATATAATGTTTTAATTTAAGTGATGATCAAAGGTCTATTATTGCTTTATGCCCCAAACAAGTTCATTTTTCTCAACCCAGTCTGGTTTATGAAGAAAGCAGAAAAAGTGTTTATACCAAATAAGTTTGCTTTCAGAGAAAACACCTCTGCAGTGAAAGATTCTTTGCTTCTTTTCACTTTTTATGGTGAGAATTTTGTTCTGTATTTTGATTCAAAGTGAAGATAGTTCCAGAGGAGTAATACTGATTGAGGACTTGGACAGGGTGTGAAGAGGGATTGTTTCTGCCAGCTACCTCCTTTGTAACCATCTTCCTGTGCCCCTCTCCATTTTGCCTGCATGGTCTGCTTGAAAATGAAGCTTTGAGAACATGGTGGCTTTCCTACTATACCTAGAATTTATCTAACATAATTGGAACCTTTAAAGCCTTTTACTGCTTTTGTAGCACTGATTATATAAAGATATTTTTACTTATCTGTACTCTGGTTCATCTATGGTGATTTTGATGACACTCCATACAAATGACAACGTTAACATCCTTGCAGCATTGATAAAGCCTAAAAGCTAATGCTGTTTAAGCATTCCAACACCTTCAGAACACTACCAAAAGAATGTCCCTTGTAGCAAGTGAGGGTGTCAGAAAAACACTGGGAAATTGCTCACTTATGTGGCATTTTAAAACAATATTTTTTAAGCTAAGCTATAGGACAGCAACACCTTGAAATAATCTATTTCTGTAAACTCTTTTCTCTTTTGTCCTTATCATGTGAGTTTTAACTTCATATATTATTTGTTAGACTCACAGAATCACTACGTTAGAAGAGACCTTCAAGATCATCAAGTCCAACTCATGCCCTAACACCTCAAATAAACCACGGTACTGTGTGCCACATCCAGTCTTTTTTTGGACACATCCAGGGATGGTGACTCCACCACCTCTCTGGGCAGACTGTTCCAGTACTTTATCACCCTTTCTGTAAAAAAAAATTTCCTAATATCCAGCTTATATTTCCCTTGGTGCAGCTTAAGACTGTGTCCTCTCATTCTGTCAGTTGCTGCCTGGTAAAAGAGACCAATCCCCACTCTTGCAGGCCCCAAGAATGATGCCCATCATCAGGTACCTGTGGTATTTCTGGCTTCAGGAAGAGGAGTAATGTGGGTTTAAGGTGGGTAATACCTTGTTCTAGGTAGATGTCCTGGGTTGCAGTGTAGGATATGCCCACAGTATGTATTCTATCACCATCTTCATGAGCTGTTGAAACCAGGTGGAGCAGTGTTTCCCTTGTCCCTTCCCTCTGGGCTATCTCCTGTTAATGGGCCATCAAGGACCCTCTGCATGACTCATAGAATGATATCAGCCCATTGTGAGATGTTCCACCCAGGGGGAGGAGCCAAGCATTCCCACCTGGATATTATCTGGGACTTGGGACAGCACAGGCAGCCCTTACCCACTGGATTCCCAGAGGACAAGAGTTTCCAGACCTTTCTATGGGATCACTGCTTCAAGGAGGCTATGTCATCTGGACTGCTTCCACCACCCTGCTCAGGTTGTATTCTGACTCTGTCAGTGGTCTTTTGTATCATTGCATTTATTTTATTTTACTTTTTTGTTTTCATTCCTATTAAATAGTATTTCTTACTTGGAATCTCTCACTGGCTTTCAAACCACTACAGTAGATCATTAATCATTAGTACCTAAATTGCCTCTAAGTACAATCATTTAGATTTACCAGAAAAACTTAAATGCAATGTATAATTTGTGTGTTTTAAACATGATGCTGGAAGTGAGCTGAAACCCTCAGATGTTTACCTGAGGGTCAGTTCAGAGTCTCTCTTGCTTTGTAGTTCTCAATGATCGCAGTAAGATGATGTTATGCAGCCCAGAGTTGTAACAATATCTGTTTATAGGTGTCCTACAGCTCCTATTGGGAAAACCCCAGAACATAATCAATCTATTCAGGGATTTTAAGTGTGATTTGTATAATTGACAAGCTGTGTTTAATACAAACTATCACAGCACTTATACTTTAAAAAAAAAAAAATCTTGAAGGTTCAAAGAATTTTACAAGCACTGATAATTAACTCTGGGATTTTCAAAGAGGTTTGAAAGTGAGCCCCTTATCCACAGCTGAATTGTCTGGATAACTCCTGAAGACTGCTTTAAAAGATCCTATCCTTGACTATTTTAACCACAGCTATGTTCCTCAGAATAGAAAGTACTTCCTTACCCCATCCAACTTTTTCGTAAGCCTTTCTATGGAAGATCCCAGCTGATCACTGTCTTTATGTTATTTATAAGATTTGCAAATGATGAATTTGATCCCAGTCTTTAAGGACAAGTAAACACATGTAATGCTTTGTTTAGAGATTCATCTTAAAATTAGATACTCCAGGGTCCACTGATACATGTTGAAGTGTTAAGAAGAAAATGAGATTTTTTTAATAGTGAAGATGATTAACACAATAATTTAATATCAGTTGCTAGAGATTCTCCATGGTTAGCAATAATAGATATATTCTTCCACAAGTTATGGTACATTTCAGCAAAGAACAGATTTTTAAAACTGCATGTCTCTGTGCTATAAGCAGTCAGAATTGAACACATCAGTCGTTTTTAATTATTTTACTGCTGAATTTCTTTGTTTGTGTTGAATATAATTTCTTTATATTTTTAGTGCCTCTATATCTTTATTTTTGTCTTTTTCTTTTTTTCTCCTCTGGAAATAGACAGTCAGCAATATCTCTGAAGAAGTTTTAGGTGATGTATCCTATTTTTGTTACTGACTGATTTTGAGCCCAGAGGAAAGAAATAAATCAAAATTGTATTTGGGCCCTATGAAGGAATGGAAAAATTGTTGGGGAACAAAAACAAAGAAACATTGTGCCAATATTCAATTTTTGTCTTCTTGGTTGTCACAAGAACTATGAGGTTGTTGTAGGTTTTAGGAGCAGAAGTACTAGATTTTAACTTATCCTTAATTGAAAAATATCACTGATAATCTTGAGAACTCCAAAGTGATATTTTAAGCCAAAACTTTAAGCGAGAAGTGTGAGTACAAGGGAATGCTGTAAGCCTAAAGAATAACTCTTTTTTTGGGGCAAATTTCTACATCCCATATTCTGCTGCAAATTACACCCGTGACTGAGCATTTCATGGTGAGCCATAGAAACAAACAATTATGTGTAAACAGTAAGTAGAAAACACTGTCCTGCTCATAATGGTCTCTGTTGGAACAGTACAAGGCTACTTCTAATCTGTTAAAAATCTTTCTTCACAGTGTTTGTCATTTCAGAGATAGACAAAAATAATGCAGAATATGCTTTTACAGGGGTAGTTATTTTACGGACATTATGGCACAGAAAGCTTTTCACACATCATGTGAGGAAATATAATTTAGCCTTGCAGCTCCATAGGCACACTGACTGCCCTACTCACAGGATTGGCCACACCACACACTCAGCATTGAATGGGATGCATTAGATGCAGCTCTGGTCACTTGGGGAGAATTAAGAGCCCTGTGGGTGCTGTTCTCTTTGCAACAAAACTCTATTGGACACAGGAAGGATTTTACAGAATTTCCTAAGGTTTTCTCCAACTTCAGGTCAGCTAATCTGAAAGTGAACTCCACAGCAAGTGTCTTACACTTCATTTCCTCATTTTTCACCTTTACTGACCCAGAGGTCTAAGACAAATTCTTTGGTTGGCTTCTATCCTCTGTCCAAACCTTCAGGACTCGTTCACCTGTGACTGAAGGGGGCAGCAATTCCTGTGAATTAAATGATCATTATCCAGTTTCTGAACCACTTGTTTCCCAGACTCACACATACACCATCAATGGCTCAACTGCATTATCATTTTTTTCTGCACAATAGAAAGCATCACCCATTTAATTTCTCTGCTTCCATTTGGTTATTTTTCATTGCTTCTCCCTGGGTATTTATCAGCAGTTGTCCTTTGTTGACTGTTGCAAACATGGCACCTTCAAACCTGTATACCTTGCACCCATCTTAATTTGTGGTTGTGGAGTATAATAACTAACTAAATAAAAGCAAAAATAAGAGACTAACATGATAGCATGGTGATAGTGACCTGCTATGCTTATTTTTTCAGCCCTGATTTTCCCCTGAGAGGTTCTGGGTAGCATAATCCCTACACAATCCTGTATTAAACTGTTTTGCTAGCTCTTACAGCAGAAATTACTTAAAATTTCTGAGTTTACTCAGAAGGTCCAAGTCTGCTCTCACAAACCATCTATAGTCCAAAAATCAAAAACTGTTTCACACAGAATATATGGCTTCTACTGAAAAATAATAAACCCTCCTTACATTACCAACCTATTATACACACATTTTACAATCTGAAGGAGCAATCTGCGCTAAAGAGAAACATAAATAAGTTCTTATTTTGGCAGTTTTATTACAAACTGTGTTGCACAATAGCAGATGAGCAATTTTATTCATTGACAAATGGCTTAGATCGGACTGGTGCAATGGTTCATTAACCTTATGATAAGTTTGGGCTATCTCAGAAGTGTTCTTGCTGTGAATTTAGATTTGATGACGGCTCACACATCAAGGAAACAAATTGCCTTGTCTTTTATAGGAAAGAAGGGGGGAGTAAAGAAGTTAATTGATGTCTTTTAAATCCTATAACTAATAAAGCAGGTTTTTTTTCTAGATACTGCTTTCTAATTCTTATGAGATGAATTAGACAGACAGAATGCCAAAAGCACAGATTATTTTAGTTCTGTTGTTACCAATTAGAGGGAGTCAAAGAACCCTGATCACAATTATCAGATTTTAATGAGCAATTGTCTGTCAAGATTTTTTCACAACTCTGAGGGCTTACATTATTTGTATGGAAGGTAGAGGTACCCTTGCATAGTGAGCTTTTCTTTAGATAATCAGTACATGATTTTTAACAATCAGTTTTTACTGGGCATTTTTGAATAATTGTTTTTTGATCTCTTGGAAGAGCTACTACTTACCTTGCTTAATCTAATAATTTATGGACTAAGAAAATATTAAAATCATAAGTCAGGAAAAGGAAAAATATTTTTAAAAAATCTCCTGATATAAGTTTATTTTGATTCAATCTGTCAAGTCACACTGACGTGATCTACGTCAACCAGATTCTCATTCCTACCAGATTCCTTTAAAAATGAAGACTGATGAAAAGGTAAATTTGCAGAGGTGCTAGGTTTGAAGCCTTACAGTTCATGTTACCAGAGAGATCTTAGCTATTATATTTAGTTTTACTTATGGCAAAAAAATGTAATGGGAGATGAGGCAATGCTAGCTTTAGTGTTTCTAGAGTAACCTACAAATAAATGCACACTTCAACCTCCAGACAATCAAAGATCAATCTCCTCCAGAATGGTGACTTTGTGCTATTTCATCAGATACTAGGATTTTTTTTTGAAATTTCAATTTCTCCTTGAAATTCTGTAAATGTTGGATGTTAATCAAGAAATTATAAGTGTGCACTAAACATGCTGTAGTTTTAGATTCATGCTTTATTAGATGGAGAAGCTGCAAGATATGCAGAGGATGAGATTTGAAGCCTTTGTGACAGTGAGTGCCACGTATGAGGAAGAATGAGTACAGACGGGATAGTATTTTTCCTGCTTATTCTGGATCATTGATGTAAATACCCTGAATTTCTGTTCAGTGCCACCCTACTTCTGTTATTTCTGTAAGATATTCAGGCTTCTAGGATCACCAAGTAAATAAGGGAGCTGATCACTGTTCAGTATCAGTGCTCTAAATCTTTCTCTCAAGCACATAGACTCTGGAGAGAAAGAGAACTGTGCTCAGAATTTTATGTAAAATTCTGTATTTTTCTAGCTGTCACTTTTTCCCCCACTCCACCCCAGCTATTTTTTTTAATTTTTTGGCTCATTTCAGCTAAATTTAAAGATGGGACAGTGGTCACCAGGTAATGAATGCCTGACATAGGGAAATCAGTGACTGACAAAGGAGCACCAACTGATGAGAGAAAGACAGCAATACAACTTCTGATTAGACACTGGAGAAATCAAGTAGGAGAGTGTAAAACAAATCATGAGAGCTCCAACTGCACAACCAACTTTAAACAAAGTTTATGAGATAGAATATTCACCCACAAACTGTAGTTGTAATGTAATTTTTAGAAATCCAGGCAAAAGTTTTGTGTTCCCTGCTGGTTTGGGCTTTTTTTTCCTGTCATTGAGGCATAATTTCTTTTATTCCCTAAAAAATGAAACATAATTCAGTCTATTAAGGTCTCAGCAAATGCTGTAATTTTTTGCTTGTATGATAAAGAATAAGGATTGGTTTAAAAAAAAAAATCAGTTCCTTTTTTTTTCTTACTTTGAAGGAACTCATCATCTTCATAGATGATGTTTTGTTATGTATTAGTGTTTATGGCTTAATATAGAAAGGTTGAAAGGCTCTTTTTTACCAATAACTATTATTTTATTCCTGTTTTAAAATATTCTTTAAAAACCTATGATGGGTCACTCCTGCCACCATCTTTGGTGATAAACTAGATAAAGCTTCCCATGAATCCTGCTTTTATGGCTGGTTCTTGTCTTCTTTTTCTAAGTTATATAGCACAGAAAGAAGATTTTTATTCTGTCACTGTCATTTTTACTGAGGAGGGTGCTGTGCCATCAAATGTCTCTTAAAATAGATATGGCTACTTCAGAAATAAAGTGCTGCTTGAGTTAATGGAAACACTGGTTCCAAAATGTCACCTTGCTGCAAGGACTGAAGTTAAACACAAAGAAACTGCAGATAATAAAAAGGCACATATATCAAATTCTGTTCCAGAATTTGTTCCAGAATTTGTTCCAGAATTTGTTCCAGAATTTGTTCCAGAATTTGTTCCAGAATTTGTTCCAGAACATAGCAGGGAGCTTCATTGCAAATGCCAACAGTGCTGGTAGGCCTTGAAAAACTGCTTCTGCTGAGTTCTTACACATGGCACACTCCTTTTTTCCTCCCCTTTCTCTTTGCTTTCCATTGACAAATCTGGTTCGGATAGTTCATAATCTGCCCATGTTTGGATACATCAGGTTCACCACTCCCAAGAGAATTAATTTAGGTTGTGCTTAAATTTTACTTACAGGATTGCAATTGAAAGTTGAATATCACCCAGGCTGGCCAAAGAGTAGTTTCAACCTACCTGTAGATGAATACATATACACATAAGTTTTATAGCAATAATGTGAAAAAATAATCTCTTGCAGCTTTCTCAATCCACTTCAAGTAAACACTGGCTGCTTCTTCCCAGTTTTGTGCCAGAGCTGAGACACAACTATTGGGTTCTGCAGCTGAATGTGGGTTCCTTAGGCTTGGAGTTTGAATGCACAGGATTTGATGTTGGTGTGCGTATCCCTTTGGCCAGCCTGCTGTTCGGCTAGGCCACCCGGCAGCTTTTCTGATACGCCACAACAG
>JBBMKD010000053.1:4890048-4925829 GCA_037834095.1 Argya squamiceps
ACAATTGGTTTCAACAGATGATGAAGAGGGTGATAGAATACTTTGTGCATATCTTATTCTACAACCCAGGACAACCATTTAATAGCAAGAGAAATTGTTTGGACCTTCAAATGTCAATAGAACTTTCCAAGCATGTCATAGAGTTTACAAAACAAATCTGTCCCACTTTGGTTGTAGGAAATATGAAGAGCTGCTTGACAGAGAGCATTGTTCCTCATGTTTTGTTCTTTCAGAATAGGTAAGAAAAGAATTAGAAATATCTCACCCAGCCCACACTGGGACTGCCTCTATTCAACAGATGTGTTCTTGATAGGACTGCAAGTGACAGCAGAGTTGGTTGGTCACATGTGTTATTATGATATTCAGGTTAATCAGGTTGATGGGAAACTACAGAATAATCAGGGGTAAATGATGAATGAAAACTAAATTAAGTCTTGATAAACACAAAGAAATGCACTAGAGAGACAAAACACTGAACTTCACACATACAATGATAAATTGACTTACACTTACAGATTTTGGATTCTGATCTTATAATCAACACAGCTGAAAGCATTTGATGAGTGTTTAGGAGAGGTTAAAAAGAAAAGGCATTTTGGGAAATTATTTGAAAAACATAGAAGAGAGTGTAGACAATTTTGTTACTCTTTACTAAACTATCACGTGCCTTGATGAGCACAATTCTCCATTTCAGATTAGACATACCAGAAGTAAAATGGGACCAGAAAAAAATTGACAAAGGTTGAATCAAAGATGTAATATTGTTTCTGTGTGAGGAACAGCTAAATGGACTAAGGACCTTTAATGCTGAAAAATATTTTTAAAAAGATTGAATATTGAAAAAAATAATAAAGACTGAAAGTGATAGAAATTATAGAAATTATAGAAATTATAGAAATCTACCCTATATGTTAGGGGATGGACTATCAAATGTAAATAGGGATTGACTGCTAGGTGTCTCCTCCAGTGAAGGCGTGATCATAGTGACACTGTGAAACAGTCACAAAAAATAGAAACAAAGACTTCTTTACACATTATGTGAGAGATTTTTGAGCAAATCTGTGAACTCCATGTTTCTGAGCACTGGAGATGATAAATGAATATGCACAGATTCAAATACTAACATATAAATCCATAGAATAAAAATCAATGGAATCTGTTGACTACAAAAATACCCTTTTTTCCCTGACCTGAAATTCAAGATGGGTCACTCCATCTTGACTTCCATGCATATGCCTCCCTAAACATGTGCTCTGTGGTGTTGTCAGAGACAGGATTCAGGGGGTTAGAAGGTCCTTCTGCCTCTGTGCAGCTGTTCTTATGTTCTCATCATTATGTTTTAGTCCTGGCTAAATTGTTCCTCCAGCATAGTCAGACTTTGAAACTGCTGTTGTTTGAAAAATGAAAAAATTGAAAAAAGGTAAAAAAAAAAAAAAAAAAATACTGTCATGATGTATTTCTTTCCAGGAGCGCATAGAATGCCCTATATTCCCTCTGTCACAAGACTCGTATTCTCCAAATGAGTGATTATTTGTGCTTGGTTGTGTGTTAAATCGGATCATTCCAATATCAACAATCTACTCCCTTTTGACTGTGAGACAGAAATACCTCTGCCCTCTGTTTCATCGTGCCTAAGGAGGAAACTTGCAGCCCCCCTGCATTTTTGCTGGATATGTGTGTAGCCCTGATGTTGTAGCCCTGGATTTTTGCTGAAAATATGTGTAGCCCTGCCTGGAACAGGTTTGTTGAAAACTTTTCTAATTCACTTCCAGCTTATGGCAAACAAGAAAGTTGATGGGCTGGCTGTACAGACCAGACTAGAGAACAATCCAAGGCTTCAACCTGTGTCTGTCTGTCATATCCCACCCTTAAGGGGAAGGTAGTATCAAAGATCCAGAAATGCTGGAAAAAGTGAAAAAAGAACAAAAAAATGTGAGAGGATTCACAAAAAACTCACCAAGTTTTATTAGCAAATTATGCACTTGGCATGGAAATTGACATGTTTGTCCCTGACCTCCTGGATAAGCACTCAGGAGCAGGTTTTGGATAAAGGGATAGGGTGAAAGGGCAGAAAGAAAGAGATTCAATTCTTCTGGGAGTCTACACTGTCTGAATAGACCTGGAGTATTTTTGCCAATTGTCACCTTTCCTGATTTGAGCACCAGGGCTGTAAGTGTGCTCAGCAGTTCTGATGGCTGACACACCAACCTGATGCCTGACCCAAGACCTCCTGAGCTAAAAGTCTGAGTAACTCCATCATACACTGATGAATCACACTCACCACAGACAAGCACAGAGGAAACCTAGAGCACTCCCTCACCAAAGAGGTTACATGAAGATCTCCACTGTCTGACATTTCTGCTAAAAAGATGCCCACCTGCGTTTCAAAAAAAAAAAGAGGATATTTAACTCCCCTGTCTCAAAATGTGTTTCCAAGTGACCTGAGTACAACCCAGGTGTGAATCCTCTTACACAGTGCCAGTTAATGTTGGCTTATTTAAAAGAGCACATTTAAGGAAAAAAATGTGGCACAACACAGCTGAAATTACCCACTAATTCTAATAGACTGAATAAATACTTTATACTGCTTTACTTGGAAAGCATCAGATGGCTTTGGTGAGGACAGCTGCACTCTCTGGAAATTAACACCCCTGGACACATTTCTGTCATTTTACAATGTTGTGCAATCCTGAAAGTCTCACAGAAAGAGTTAATTTTTCTGTAGACTGACAAAGAACTTCAGAATTGTATGAAAATACAAATACTTATATTAAACTGCACTTCACACTAAATTCTTAACCACTGCAAAAAGCAGCAAAATTTCTTTTTCTCTATTTTCCTCTTGCTTGGCCAAAAACATAAACCTAGTCCTTTATTGCAACACTTGTGTTATGGATTTGAAGAAAAAAGCATTCCCCACCTTTTTACACTCGGAGAGCAGATGACAACTTCCTACATCCTCTCATGTCACATAAGCAGCATGTATCAGTGTCAGGCAGAAGGTGTTCCTTGACTGGAAAATCTCCAGTAATCACAGGAGAAAGCCAGGGAGTTAATCAGAAAGGCAGCAATGACAGAATGTTTCTTTATTTCTCACAGCACTTAGGTCATTGCCTTGCTCCATGCCTACCCATTAAAAAGGTGTAGTCATTTTGACCTCCTGAGGCTTGAAAGCTTGTTTCCAGAGCCATGCTATGTTATCCTGCAGTCGTTGGAATCTGCCAAATAATGCTTCATTACTGAAATATCACTGATGGGATATTCTATAGAGAAATATTAGATTTATTGAAGGGTTGCTTGCCCTTGTGGAATACTGAGTTGTCTGTCTCAACTCTTTCCTGCAGTGTTTTCAAGAAGAGAACTTGCTGAAAATGTTTAAGGTATTAGGTCTCACTGATAAATAATCTCAAACTGTCAGGAAGAGTAATAAAGACCTTGGGACAAAACTGCCTGTAATCAGCAGCCTTGTTTGCAACCTCAGGAAGCAGCAAAGGATTTAGTGGGTCTGGACAGAGAGCAGACCCTTTCCTTGGAGACTCTTTTGTTCCTCATCCCTGTTCTCCTGCTGAGCATGGAACATCAGTCAGGGAGTTTATAGCCTCATCAAACTCAAACACTTGTTTCTGGGTTTTAAAAATGCCAACTGTTGCCTTCCCTCAGGAGACAGTGTTTTGCAGAGCTGATAGAGATTTTGAAATGTAAAACTGGAGCTGATTTGAGAGTATTAGTCAGAAGCTCAGCAGTCTAGCTGGAGTTAATTTTACATTAAGAGTGAAGAGCAAAGTAAAGACAGAAATATGATGCAGGTTTTAAAGAATCATGGGAATAAGAATACTTTGCATCTAAATACCAAATGACTTTAAGCAAACCACAGTGATGATGTGGTAGATTTTAGCACTGCTTTTCTATCCTATCTTTAAATTTCCCTTTTTTTCAATGTAATTGTTTTTCATTAAGAACAAACCTGTATTCCCTAGTTGTAAATATGGGTTTGTATAGAGACAAAATACAGTACAATACTGTCCTTAAAAATTTGGCTGACAAGTAAGTGTCTTTTTGTTAATAGCAGAATAATTACAATATCAAACCTTGTTGCTTGTCCAGACATTTTCATTTAGGTAAAATTTGTCAAAAATTTCTGAAGTTAAGGGCCTCCTAAACACTATCATTAAATCAATATGAAATTTATCCCAAAAATTACTTCTTAAGACTGTCATTGTTCCTCTCAGGGAAACAAATACCCCAAACCATCCATCCATCCTACCAACCAAAAGCCCAGTGTTCCCCCCACGTCCACTCCAACTCTATTTATTCTACAGACCACAAGAAGTGTGCAAGGAAGAGTAATTTCTACAATGCTGTGAAATACTTAATGTTAACAAGCCAGAGTTATTCTTGATTTAGGGCTGTTTTGTGAGGTCCTCAGACAATGTAATCTGGGTTCTGACACAATGTCTTTGATGTTTGAGTAACTGGCAAAAGTAAGCCACAAAAATCGAGAAGCAGCAAATGAAGACTTGTGGGTCTTTAGAGGGGCATTGCTTGTATGCCCAGAAGAGGGATGTACTTAATTTAATTTGCCTAATTTAAATTGAGAGAGAGGGAAAAAATGCTATCTTGGATGTTTAAAGTTATTCTAGTGTTCAGGGTATTTGGAGGTGTCAGTTTTAATAGGGAATTTTTGGTTTTGTTTGTTTTGTTGGGGGGTGGGCAGGAGAATGGTTGGTCATAAATGACCAAATAGAGGTTGACTGAAATTATTGGTTTTCCAAGCCATCCTTAGTTGTGTTGACTACAGATTTCACCCATGGAGATACTCCAAACTCCTAATGCCATTCCTAACGGAATTTGTTGTGAACTCCAGAACATTAGCTCAGCCTGGGCAGTTATGCCATAGAACATAAGGAGGGCCCATGTCCAGCTGGAGACACACAAGAATAATTTGAGGCATTTCAAACCTCACTCTGTGCCCATGTGTGACTAAACAGGTCAGGCCATAGACCTTCAGTGACTATAAAAGTTCTTAGATTTACAACAGCTCTGCAGACAGCTGTGTATAGCAAGTGCACACTCCAAAAAGAGATGTCTGGGGCTTCTCCTTGGTTTCTCAAACACAGATACTTGGTGCCATTTCAGCTTTTGTGGACTCTCACATCCCTCTGAATGTTTAAGGATCTTCCATGGATGTTGTATTATATCTTCCAGGCCTGAACAGAAGTTTTGGATACCCCAGGGCACATCAAATGACCTTGAATGCCTGGTTTTAGGCAGCTAAAACAAATCTTAAGTGAAGTCTGTATGTTTCCCCATAATTTCAGCTATCTAGCTGGACTTTCCTCATCCTCAACACAAAAATTTCAAAGTATAATTCATCTGACCAAAAGAAGTAATTTCCATTAGAATATGATTAATGAATATTTTTTTTTCTTCCTTGAATTTTGCTGAAGACATTTATGCCTAGTGGAAATAGAAATACAAGGCCTTGAATGAATTCAGCCTTGGTTATCTACAACTGGGTGGCATTTCAACATCAAGTCCATACAAGACCATGTGAGACAAAGACCACCAGAAAAGTGAGCCCTTTATTCCTGTCACTTTTGTACAGTTGCTGGTTATGTCTCAATGCAGAAAATAAAATTTACATTTGTTAATGGAAATAAAATCTGGTGAAGTGTGCTTTAATGGGTTTATGTTGCTGCCTGTTGTGGTGATTAGGCCATTGATGTTCAAATATAAGCACTATTTCCATTTATTTAACTCTGTATCAGCCTGGTGGAGCTACTCAAATCCAGCAAAACAGTGCAAATCTCTTATTGCTTATGCATCACTGAAGTCTTTGGACCCTCTGTTCCAGCTTAGCTTTTTTTCTGTTTACTTAACCAGTGCAAAAATCAAAATCATGTCTAATGACAGCTGAATGTCTGACTCTGAGCTCTCTTTACACTTGTGCAAGTAACCTCAAACACTTCAGTACAGTAATCTGGCATTTTTTCCTCTTACTTGGGAAATGAAATGGCTCTGACAGCTTGAAAACTTGAAAAAATTATAGTAAGAACAATACTTGTAGCTAGCTTTTGCAGTTAAGTACTGTGTATTGTTGTGAATATCAATCTTTTCTTTTTTTTTTTTTTTTTGTAATGCAGAGGAAGCCAAATGGAATGATTAATCTTTGACCCGTATCTGTTGGAAGCATTTGAACAACCCCTTTTAAGGAGTTTAGCCTTCTCTGTAGCATGCACATAACTTTCATTAACATTAAATAGAGTTACATGTGCACACCAGGGCATAAGCTGCTAAGTAGATATTAATTGGCTAAGAAATTATCCCCTTTTTCTTCTCTTACAGTTGGTGTTTTGGAACTCACTTTTGGCTCGCTACCTCTGTAATTCTTTGAGGTTGCATTTACTCCTTTAACTATTTAAGGGATGAATTTTCTTTGAGGGATCTCTCAGTGCCTGCAGCCATTTTAAAGGCAGTAGAAGAATAAAAGCTTCAATATTTAACATTAGGAGTCTACTCCATCCCTTTCTAGGCCAATACTTGTAAATCATCAGTATATTAAATAACACTTTAACTACTAAGTTCAAAGGAATTAAGAGTAATTGTGAGTCTGCAGTCAATATTATTTTGTAGCTGTAGAAAATAGTTTGGAAGGAAACATGTATTAGTTCTTTATGTCTATTCAAAACACACTGTCCTTTCTTTGTAGCAGTTAACCAATGCAAAATGCCAAGCTGTGAAAATAAAGCAACATAGCAGTACAATGACTAGAATTTTATATTAAGCATACAACTGTAATGGACCACTTACACAAAGAAATTGCTTTATTGTCATCTGAGATTGCCATCAGGAGTGGGTTCAGGATTCCCACATATCTTTAAAAAATCTATTTAATCTATCCAGGTTGAACTTTGTAAGCATTTCAAATCATCCTTTAAAGAAGTACAATGCAAACTGCAAGTGTTTGCTAAAACCCAAGTTAACAGTGTCTGTGCTGTGCTTACACAGAAAGTTTGGGATGCTTCAAAGTTTGGGATGATTTAAAAGTTGGGGGACCTTCCTGTGTCTTTTTTTCACCTAGCAAATTGTGAAGCAACTTCCTCCTTTCCCTGCAATGTTCTGTATCTCTCTGCTGTGTTCCTTTACCTTTGGGCAAGCAGAGATACTACCACAGACTCCCCGCTTCTTTCTGCTCTGACATCTGCAGCTACACCATGAACTAGGCATTGTAGGTAAGATTCATTTTGCTTTATTTGAACATCCATGATGCAGAAATCCACATCTTAGATCTGTGAGATGAATCCTATATTTTTGTAACTTTTGCATTTTTTAGGGATTTTCAAAATAACAAGGATTTTTGGGGGCTGGGCTACCAACTTAAAAATTAGGCAGCAGACTCTTTCTTCAGTATTCAAACTGAGACCTTCATAGAAAGCTTTGTCTTTGGAATTCATGTTTTCTAATTTTGAAGGTATGACAATGTAGAGAAGTTTTGCATCCATCTTTTTTTATGATGGGGTTTGCTTCAACCATGCCAACTTTAACTCTAGAACCAGGATCATATGTCCTTCTGATGCATTCCTATCTTTTCCTTGCACTTATTTTTCACTTCCCTTTGCTTATGTTCAATGAGTTCTGGCTGGTGCTATCAGGCCATGACAGTGCTATACAGGCTTAAATGTAAAGAGGACAGAGCTGATTATTTTTCCTCTTAGGGGCTGCCCTTTGGCCTGCAGGCATTTCTTTTATAAATAGCTCCCCTCTGCCTGATGCTATTATTATCACAGATGCAATTCCCAATTCAGCTGTCCAGATCAGAAATGAAGCCCCTCTGTTGAAAATCAGCAGAGATTCTGCATCTCCACTTTCTTCTGTTCAGACAAGCTCCTTCCACAAGGCTGTGTGGCAAGGCTTTGTGGGCTTTTGTTTTGCTTGGTTTCTGTATTTTTGATCATGCTTGTTGTGTAAGAGAAAAAGCTGAGGGCAAGATGCTGCTAAGCCTGGAACACGTGCATATAAAACTGATGTTCTGCTTCCTAGGTCTGCTCAGACAGCATTGGCAGGCTGGTGGCACTTTCATTTGTGTTTCTCAAACAGAAGAAGAAAGGGAAACAGCAAAACCAACCTGGTAGCTGAAACATATTGGGAACATTTCTGCTACAAACTCCTAGTAGCTCAGACAAGTTAAAATTCCCACTTCAGTTTAAGCCTTTAATAAAATGGATATCTGCTTATTTTCAAGCCAGAAAGTCTCACTGCAATCACCAGGAGGGCTGCTACATGCAAGTGACATGAGCTGCTCCCAAAAGTCGATACAAATTTACTGAGGACTTGAGAGAATGAGTGGTTTCATCCTTCTCTAAACAGTGGGATGACCAGGCTCACCACTGTAAACTAAAATTTGGGGTTTCTACTCTGTTCTGGGACATCATATGCATCCCATTTTTGACAGAGATTAAGTATGACTCATAAATCACCCATGAGTGCTACTTTAAGTTTCTAGTACCACTGACCTGGTAATCAAAATTGCATCATGTTTTAAAACATAGCCCAGGTTTCCCATCTATTTAGCAGTTTATATCAAAGACAACGGCCATGGGTTTAAACACAAAGACATCTCAGGAGAAGCCCTACTTCAATGATTCTCCAACTTTGTACACAGCTGGAAAAGGGAAGCTGTTGATTAACTTCTAAGGTCCTAGAGCAAAGATGTCAGGTGATGGTACAGTCAATTGGAACTTATTTGGACTCTGAGATTCTGAGACTGTTTTTTTCCTAGAGATTCCTCCACAAATTTCAGGAACTGAGAGTTTGAGATTTAAGCCAGAGCACGAAGAGTAAAAAATCAAGTTAATTTGAGTGCGTGTAGGGTTTATGTTTATAGTTACATACAGTACAATGATACTGTACAGGTTGTTTCTTTATAGGATATTTTGATGTTTAACTTCTGTGAATCATGATGAGATAATAGGCAAAATGTAGTATTCCATAAGGCCTCAGGCATAAAAGCACCATTAATAATTTAACACTAAAAAATATGGTTACTCTAGAGGCTGTCAGATACTTCTGTGGTACAAATCTCTACAGAGATAGGTACCATAACATTGATTGAATAATTCATTTGATGAATTTCACAATATTTTCTAATACATTTGACAGTGTCTTTCATTATTTACCTAACTTGTGCACCACTATTATCTCATGCATGCAAAAGCTGTTTAACTTACAAAGAGTTTATTTTCATTGAAGAAAAGTATGAAGTTGCTTTGCAATGCCATCTAATACCAGCACACACAGCGAACAGCTGTCACTTAACTAGAAAAGGCACTCAGAGAATGTGAAATACTTGTTAAAACTTTATATTAAGAGATACAAACTATTTATAGGTATTTTGTAGTTTTTTCTTGGCAAAGGCTTTGGTCCAAGACCTAGTCCAGGATGTAATTTAGAGATTCCAAGATAGGAGCATGAGGTATCTCCAGAATTCTGCGGATGGAAACTGTGGTCTTGCAACAAGGCAGCCCTCAGCTTATCCTAATCAGATTATGGCTTTCAATAACTTCAGTGCACACCATGAATTGAGGACATGACCTCATTAATATTCAGATACACAGAGCTGATGTTGGGAATTCACTCTGGTCCATCACAGAGAAACCATTTGGAGTGGGATGTTCGCCCAGAGCTTCACTGTGTGAGGATTTCTGGAACCTCTCTCTGACCATGTAAGGTTTGTAACACTGGTCCTACTCTCAGATGGAAGGCAGCACACACAAGGACAGTGTGAAGTGTTGCATATAAATGTTTATGAATTTATTTTCTGCTGGAATTTTAGGGTGAAGGCTGCTAGGTCAAGGTTCACTGTTTATTTGTAAAAGAAAAAGACCCTAATAGACTGAATTGGCCAATTCTAACATCTGCTGTATAGATATGAGTTTATATAACAGCTCCCAATCTTTCCTTCTACAATCTCATCTGTAAACAAACAAGACATTTACTAGACAAAAAACAGGCACAAGCAGATTTAATGACTTCTCGCAAGTTATAAAAAAGGTTACCAAAAAAGGTTTCTTTCTGGGACAGGCTTGGATCTCAGATCTCCCAATGTACCTTTTAATGTTACAAATGCATCCATTTTTGCTAGATATTTGGCTTCAAAAGCCCTTAGTAATGAGCATAGTGAGGCTGAAGATTTCATCATGGAAAATTGTCAAATAATCAGTAAGCACTGCTATTCAAATGTGCTGCCATTAACATATCTTCCTAACTGGAGTTACATTGTTTTATTTATTAACAGAATAAAGTAAGGATGTGACTAATTTGTTTTTGCTTCTTTTACAGATGATCATATAGTAAAGGTGAAGGAGACACTATTTTTTTAACAGATCAAAGCATTTGTTTTACTGTCTAATGCTTTGGTACTGACTCTCCCAAGGCCCCTACTGCAATGAATGAATGCAAATTACATCAGGGAATCCAATGGGCTCAGTAAACATTGAATATTAATTCAAGATGGTTTCGGAAATGCATAAACAGCATCAGTCCCAAAATCCAGAGCAGAAGCAAATAACAATGTTAAATTGATATGTCAGAATTTTATGGGAAGTGTTGTTTTGGCTATAAAAATCTGGTTTTTTCTTGCCTTGTTGAGTGATCATGTTGTTCTATCATAATACATGAATTCTAAATCATTGAGCAATAGCTTTTCTTCCCCCATATTTTACCCAGGGCTTGCTCAGATTCCTAAGTGCTACTTTTCCTTGTTGTCCAGTCCATTTGCTCTCGATATACCAATGAAATATATATTTTTGAGAGGTGCTAGGGTTTTGTGATCATATTTGGAACACGATGCAGGAAGCCTACACCAACTCTCCATGTTTCTTTGCTTTTCTTGTGTGTGGCTTTTACATTACCTGTGGAGTTTTCTCCATCTCCATCCATGGATTTTCTCACTTTTATCCTTCAGATTCTCTCCCCATCTCACCAGTGTCTGTGTGGGTCTGAGTTGCCAGATGGAATTAAACCACAGCAATCAGGGACTCTGGTCAAGTCATAGCCTTGATGTTGCTCACCTACAAATGTTTTCTTCTGCTTTGATCCTTTCTCAGTAATGGCCAGTTTAGAAGAAATTGTTTCCATAGTTCACCCAACACAAGAAATCCAACTCTCTGCTGTTTCCTCCTGGAAAAAATGATTCCAGATCAGGCCACACCTACAAACAATTTCATTTATGAAAGTCAGAACAATCATCATTCAGCTAGAGACCTAACCGATGTACAGCTCAAAAAGAGGAACGATTGTGTCATTCACAGAATTTTCTACACCATCACTAAAACACCTTGATTTTCACAATATTTGTGCTGGTATCAACATAATTCTGTAATGAGTCTACACTATTTAGTTATCTTGTGTGACCCTAAAGGAGCTGTGAACACTTCAGCTGGAATTCTGAATGCCACATTGGACACTTCTGATCAAAATGTCCGATATTGTCTTTTGAAGGCCCATTCCCCAACCAACCTTCAAATTTGTTCTGCATTTTCTTTAGGAGACAGAAGCAGGTTGTCTGAATATTGAAATGAATAACAAGAGCGCATTGGCATTCAGCTTTCTTTACTTTTCCCATGTATCATTACATATTTTAATATTCACCTTGGGAACTTTTCTTATGCGAGACATAATATCATAAAGCATGGACATGAAATATTGAGATCTTGGTATACTGGCAAATCCACAAACTGTTAATAAAATACTCTGTGTTAGAGGGTGGGAAAGGAAATCACACTGTGCAAGCAATGACTTCAGTAAATGTAAAAGATCTAGTGATACCCAGAGGCTCATCAGGTGGTAGCAGTAGATACTGAATACTCAATCTCCAGAGTGTGCAGCTACTTTCCTTGTTATTCTAGAGATGAAAAAGGCAATTTAAATATTTTATACTCTCTGCCCTCGACTGATGCCTAGAATTGCTCTAGCAGCCCCGAGATGAACTCCTGCTATCTCACAGCTCACTGGAGACATTCCTACAAATGCCTTGTGAAACCACCAACAATTGCCCAATTGCCCAATGTGACAATCAGAGCTCCTCAAGCCATAGGTTCCACTTTCCAGGATGGAAAAGGAACATGATGCACTCTGACAGCAAAGGAACATCTTTTTCTTTCTCTATTAGCCTTCCTTTTGCAGAGGCTGGAAGACACATGATGCTTCCAGGGTCTATTGACAACAAAAACAGTTTGAAACAGAGTTGTGCTCAGTTTTTCCAGAAATATAAGCTCAAACCCAGTATTAATGGTTGTCTCAGTTATACATTTGGGTGTTTTCTGACAGAAGGTATTCTGAGGACTATGGTTTCTTTGCTTGTTTTATAAATATATTTAATTTCATGTGTGCCATACTGTCAGCAACAACTTTTGTGTCTGCAGATACTAAGTATAAAGCAGCACTGCCACCCAAAAGTTTTAACTAGTATGCAGAGTTCAGTCTATGTTTTATGATCCAGTAAACATAACTTTTTAATAGACTATTTGTGCAGTAATTTTCCTTTCATTCTTCCCAGGCAGAGCAATGATGAATGGCAAAACCAATTTGCAGTAACAAAATAATTTGGTGAAATTCAGAAATGGATACCTGCTAAAAGTGGTTCTGGGATTTAAATACTAATACTAATTAACTGAAAAGTTCTTGCTTTAATTGAATATTTTTTCTCATGAAAGGGTTCATTCTGATATTTTTCAAATGCAGATGTAATGGACATTTTTCTGATAAGCTCTAAACCTAAGTTAAGATGTTCACATAAAACAATTTACTGTTGCTTTTATTTTTTTATCTTTTTATTTTGGTTTTGACAAAAGAGGATTTTTTGTTTTGGCTTGGGATATTTTTTTCCCTGAGAAATTTGCAAAAGAAAGCTAATGTGCCATGAATTTTAATTCTTTTTCAAGTTAGTAATGTACTACAAAAATATCATATATGCAAACAAAGACAGAGAGAGATGTACTAAGCTCCTGTGGCCACCTTGGGAGCCATCAGCTGATCTGATAATAAAACTGAAAATTTCTTGGTTTCTACACACATGTTCGAAGCACAAACTTCAGTATATTCTTAGAATCCAGCAGTGAAATGTTTTAATACAGAAGCTGATCTCAAGTTATCCAAGTGATATATATTTTCCCAGATGAAACTTTGACATTATTTTAAACAGAACTCATTAATTTTCACAGATGTTTAGCATTCCCAAAGCCAATTTTCTTTTCTTTAAAGACGTATGTGAATTTATATAAGTCTTCCACTCACAGTAACAGTCACTGGACAGAATCCAGAGTACTTTAAATACAAAAATAAATGCTTAAATAAGTTTTTAGACAAGTTGAAAAGGCTACAAATTTACATTCTACCTTTTAATATCTACATTTACATTTTTATATCTACGTTTTAACCAGTGGAAATCACAGAAGATTATTTTATATAATATTTTTATCTGGCACTAAAATTGACACTTAAATGCTATTAAGGCATACAAATAGCAATTTGGAAATACTTAAGGGTACTCATGGATAATTTAAAAATCTATATCTGTGACATCAGATATCTCTCTTTGTTTCAGACACAATGATCAAGACAAAATCTAGTTTTCCTATCAAATAAAGCACTCCCACACTCCTGGAAGATTTGGCATTTGACACAACCTGTATGGAAAGAACAATGGAAAATAAAATGTTTGATTATTCTTAGTAGATTCGAAGAACTGTTCTCCATAATCACATTGTATCTCTGTGTTTTTAACTGATGAAGCATTCTGGAACAAAAGTGGCTTGTTTCTAAAGTGTGTCTTGCTTAGAAAAGAAAAGAGGCATTTGATACTTTGATATTGTGAGTAAATTTTCAAAGCTGGTGAACTGCTGACTTAGGATGCAGGAGGATGGGTGAACTCTATTCTGTTTTAGCTCAAAGGAATGTATAGGTAAAGACATAACCTATAAGTTGTTGTTCTCTGTTATTTGAAGATTCATATGATAAAATATAAACAGGGTGACAAAAGCAGTTACAGAATAATTCTGCCACTCTTGGGTAAAAGATGTTCTATATTCAAGTGTTTATACACTCTTACAGCTGAAGACATGGCATGGAATTAGTTGAGGGGTATTTTTTTCTCTGCTAGTAGGTCATATTACCAAATAGCAATAGATAGGATAATAGTAACCAATTAGTTTCCAGTCCAGTATGCAAAACACACCAATTTCATGTGGAAATAGAAATGGAATCATTTTGTAGTATTTAACATCCATACCAGCAGTTATGAATTACATTGAATCTTGACTTTCAATGTTCTTCTTGGCTTTTAGCTGTCTATTCTTAATGTATAAGAAAAATATCATAAAAAATACAAAATTAATCCATTGTAAGATGTGTCTGATAAGCTTTAGGTTCTTGCATAGTGGTTAGTGGTGGTACCCAAGCTCAAGTAGTCTTTTTTTTTTTCCCATCAGATGTGCTTAATGAGAAATGTGCACAAGGAAAAATGAAAAATAGGAAATACAATGTTCAGTTACCTGTGAATTTCTTTTGTTCTTTTTTAAAGTTTGGTTTTTATTCTTTTTTTTTAATCCCTCCTGTTTCTTTACTGCTTTGTCTGGGTAAAATTGAATCCATATACCCAGGAAGCCCCTAGATTCTATTGTCAGGCTTACTGATAACACACTATCAGTTTATTCCCTGGTTTAATCCATTTAAAGCATCTCACATTAAATGTTGCCCACTTGTTGTTATACTTTTGAATTCATGGCTTGAACTGTATTGTTTTCTGAAGCAAACTTCTTTTTCTCAACTGAATTCCTGGGGAATATGATCTACCACTGGGGCTCATCTCATTGCTAATGCTAAATAACCCCCTAGGTGTTCTTACTCCTTTGTATTCCTATATAACTTGTCCTGGGAAAAAAAATATATATCTATGCAGAAGATTTTAAAATGAAGTGGAGAAGAATTTTTTAGTGTGATTAGCTGATTTATTATTGGCCAAAAGTAGATATGTAGGGTCAAAAGAAAGAGTTAAAACTTTACCTTTGATATATTATTCCTGTAAGCACTAGTGAGTAAACCTAGATGATTGGTAAAGATGCTTAATCTTAAATGGTCAAATTTGGATAAGACAAATACAGACCTTCAAAGATTCAAATTTCAAAGATTTAGGTACTGTTGGTTTTTCTGGGTTTTCCCAGGATTGAACTTGGTTTGTACAAATCATTTCCTTCACTGCAAGGTTAATTATGAAAAACCTTTAAATAACGGACTACCTGCCAAATACTTCTTCTCCTGGACACCTCAGAAAGGAATAAACACCTGGAAACAGCCTGTGAAAAATTGCATCTTGCAGAGCCTTTGGCATGCAGATCCTTGCCCTGCTATGAGTAAGACATGTTGCTGCCTGGTCTGTGTGCTGATCTGTGCAAAATGTTTTCTCAGCCTGTTTCTTAGCGGATGGAATTGTAAAACTACTCGCACCTTCGGAGCTGAATCCTGAGAGATGCAGAACTCCACCAGTTCCCACTGCTCGTGGTGAAAGCTGATGATATTTAGCAACCTGTCAGTCCTTGATCCCATCTGAGTTGCTGGGAGCTGCACAGGCAAGGGCATCAGGGAGCCAGGTGGGATCCATGTGGGCGCCTGCAAACATCATATCCCTCAGCAGTGAGAAACTTGAACACTGGCCACTGGCTTGTTTTCTGCCACAGACGCTTTAGCACATCACACATGAAAAAGAGATTAAACTGCCCTTCGTTTTGGCCCACATTGTTAAAATTCTTGGATGGAGACACACGGACCAGATAACTCATACTGCATTCATGTGATTTTGTTGGCCTCTGACAAACACTGGTTCAGTGATTTCTAAAGTGCTTGTGGCTTACAAAGCCAGATGATTGACAGCCATTACAGTGCTGTACCTTGCATATTGAGGAGGAAAAAAATGTGTTACTGATGAGAATTGGAAAAAATTAGCTATGAACATCGTGAAACTCACACTTGATTACTATTGGCTCGAACAAGATTTCTTTTCATCATGTGTAATCATGTGCTAGAATTCCTGCCCCATTAAATAAGAGAGGCTATATAAAAACATGCCTTTATCCAGCATGAAAATTCAACTCTGCTTAGAACTCTGTTGGTGTCTAAGTGAATTTAAACTGATGACTCCAATGGCTTATCAGATAAGAATTGGTATTTTATCCTTGTCTTCATGCTTCTGACAATGTGATCTATTTTTCAGAATTGTGAGTGATCACTTCTACATCCAACACCAAGGCTATTTTATTTTTCTGGAGAAAATTTTTTTTTTTGCTCTCTGTCTCTGTTTTTGATTTTGTTTGTTTGTTTGTTTGTTTTTAACTTGATGCATTGTTTTCAAGAGCTCTGGTTAGCACATCATATAACAAACCCAGCTCATTATTATGCATTATCTGCTGCTGCTTGCTGCAATGCAATATTTACACTTTGGCATTAAGGCAGGAGACGGCCCTTGTTATGGAGCACAGCCACTGCTGATAGATAGACACAACGGCTTTTCAGAAATGTGAAGAATTGAAAATGGTTCATCTGGGGATTGCAAGTGCTATGAATTCTTTATATCTAACAGTTGGCCTGCACTGACCCAAAGGATATTAGATTTCTTAGGAGCAAACGTGCTCTGCTGAAATGTACTTAAAAAGCTCGATCTCAGTGTCCTGCAGCGGCTGCTCCCTTCATCATCCCTGGCTTTTGCCAGACAGAGCTTCCTCTCCCTCTGTGCAACCCTTGCTCCCTGCCTCGTGCCTCCCGCTGGTTCCCTTAGTCTCTGTGCTGACATTCTGCAGGCAGGGGCAGGAGCACAGAGGGGTAAGCGAGTGCACCATTAGGAGCTGGAGGAGGTTGCTCCCAAGCCTGGATTTTATTGCCATGTCACTTGGATTGTTTTTACAGCTGGCAGGCCAGAGTGACCTTTGGCTGCCTCTTCTCTTTTTTGCCGGCTCCCGCCCCATGAGTCCGTGTCAAATCTGCTTCTCTTGCGGTCTTTTAAAGGGCTGCTCTGCCTGCGGAGCAGGAGGCTCTGACCCCAGACTGGGCAGTGGAAGGAAGAAGGTGAATTCTGAATGGCCCAGCGCTCCCCGTGCCTTGCTGCCCCAACAGCACCAGGACTGAGCCAGGTGTAACCTGCTGCTGCTGGCATGGGACACCAGAGCTTCATCAAGGGGCAGGAAAGCACAGCAGGAACCAGACAGGGAGATGAGGGACAACATGAAGTGACACCTGCCTTGCACAAAGCACAAGGCAAAATCACCTTGTCATGCTAATGAGACATTTCTCTAATTATTGCCCTTTGATGATCCCAAGGTGCTTTTCCTGTAAAAGCTGATAACTCTGGTATTATTTTGCAGGAAGTATCAGTATCATCCCAAATTCCTTTTTCTTTTGAGACAGAGCCTGATGTCGCTGTTGGTCAGTGAATGGTTGCCACTTACAAGCATTTAAGCACTGGACAACACTGCTACCCCAGAAGTTGTTCCCACTTTCTCTTTGAACTTTTCTATATTTTATGTCCCCAAATCATCCCAACATCTCTGTTAGCAGAAGACCCTTCACAGAGGCAGAATGCAGGACAGAATTTCTTTGGCTTTTTTTTTCCCACAGAGACTCTAGCAAATCTTTTGTTTCTGCCAACTCATGATGAATTTAGAGATCTGCACAGGAGGGAAGCAAGCTTTATGTGCATTGCTCT
Organism: Argya squamiceps; assembly: GCA_037834095.1. NCBI lineage: Eukaryota > Metazoa > Chordata > Aves > Passeriformes > Leiothrichidae > Argya > Argya squamiceps. The sequence continues at coordinate 4,907,798 of JBBMKD010000053.1, forward strand.
GGCCTCTGACACCATGACCCAAACTCAGGCCCTGCCTGCCTGGCTCTGCCACCACGGTTCCTGTCCTTGCCCCCATTTCAATAGCATTTCAGAGAGGGAGAAGCAGGAAGCAGGATTTGGGGGGATGAAAACTGTCAATTAATTGAGACAATTTTTAATTAAACTGTGCATTTCACTAACTGCTCTGCACAAGGAGCTTTACTATAGTGTTGCTGTGGCAACCTTAACTTTGAGTGTCCTGACATGTGATTAAAACCTAAGATTTAAATGTTTCATTAACAAAGAGAGATTCTTATTGTTTCTTTTTTTTTACTTTTCGTGGCCATCCACCAAAATCACTGATCCTGTAGACTGAGGATCAGAATTCCACCTCAGATTTTAGTCACTGAGGGAAGGGACAGAGATAAACATCTGTGCAGATGACTGAAAGCCTATGGGGGAGAGATATCCTTTTCCTGAATTACAAGTGCCTGCCCCCTTCTCCCCCCTGCCCCGCATCTTCCCACTCCCTAAGGATGCTGTACCAATCAGACATAGTCGCTTAAAAGGCCATAAAGGGAAAAATGTCAGGTGTGAGCTGCTCTGCTCAGCATGACAGGAGTTCAGATAAGAACACAAAAAATACCACATGGGGTTAGACATAAGGTTCATTTAGCCTGCTAACCTTTGCCTGGCAACAGCAAGTAGCAAATGCTTAGGATATGTATAGACTTGACCTTTCTCTCACAGACCCTCCCAGTTCCTGATAACCACTACTTAGATGTGTCCTTGCAAATCTCCCCCAAATGGTGTTTTTTCCTGGTAAAGACCTTCTGAGCTAGGAGAGACATATCCTTTCCTTTACTTTTTTTTTTTCCCATAAGTGGCCACACTTTGTCCTTTGAAGAAAAAATGATTGCTGCTTGTATTATGATGGAATGGGATCAAGGATTCAGGGCAGCCCTGTAGGCAAACAATGAAATCGAGGCATCCTAGCATTAAGGCAAGATGCTTTCTCCTTTCTTTTCTTCTTTCTGTGCCTTTTAAGAAAGAAAAATTGGATACAGGCCCTAATATATGTTCCTGTATAGAGATGGGGATCTGTCCTGACATGTCCTTCTCTTTTCCCCATTAATTGTCATAACAGTTTCACCCTGGAAAGCTGGGGTCACATCATGATCTCTGATTTTACACACCAAGGGAAATGAATAGAAAAAAAGTCACTTGTATAGGTAAATTTCTGTCAGACAGCAATCCTGAAATAATACTCCTTGATTCTTCATATCTCTTTTAATTTCTCACGGGCACAACTCTAATTTAAGTTATTTAGGAATATGATACAGTGGGAAGGTGTTACATTTTAAATAGTGGACTTATCTAGGAAAAGGAGATTTACATTAACACACCATTTATCTCATCCCTCACAAAGTTGGATTTCTTCTTTCCTCCATCCAACAATGGACGTTCATTCAGTTCTCAGTTTTTGCCTTTTATTTTCAGGAAAAGAGATGAAAACTCAGAGGGCATCTAGGCATTTGTGAAACATAGGAGCAACAAATAATTTCCTGACCCACTGGACAATTAGTTCATGCCCTGAAGTGTGATATTTTATTACCATTCCTTACAGATTAAGTTTGTGGTGTTAATAGCTGTAAAATTATTGAGTTTCTGATTAGATGCAGTCACAGAATCTGTTTCAATGATTTCCAGTTATAGGGACCCAGGCATACTTCAGGTGTGTTCCAAACTTGCTCTTTTGTTTCCCAAGACCATTCATCCATCAGGACTGTAATAAGAAGAGAGAAAATTTGCTGTAACATGAAAAATTTTGAACAGCTCAAACACAGTAAGATTGCATGTTTACTTATCTTCTCTCTACTATAATATCTATGTTTATTTTTAAGTGGTCTCACATTTAGAGATTGATGAGAATTGTAAGTTAAGATGCATTTTGCAGTTTTCTCAATTCTGAGTTGGACAAAATTTTGTAAAATATTAATGACTGTACACACCTACCAAAAGTAAACTTTGGTAAATGTAACTATTTCATACAATGTGTCCCGCGAATCTAGAGGATGCAAAGGTTAAAAAAAAATATTAGGAGAAATAGTAGGATTTTTAAAAAGAAGAGCTCCATTAAAAAGGGATGTGATATTTATTATTTTAACCCTACCGTTAGGAGATATTCTCTTGATAAACACCTCTTTTCACATTCTATTTAACTAATTGTAGTCTAAATATCCAGATTTTAAAAAGTGAGATTTTCCTTTTCCTTTCCAGCAGATCAAGATTTTTTTCAAAATTAGTAAGTTCTATTTGTTTTTCTGAATAATTTACCTCAAGATTTTAAATTTAGCTAATAACAGTGTCAAAGTTCTATAGACAGTGATTCAAAAGGAAAGTAAATAATTGTAAGATAAGGAATAAATAAAAAAAAAAAAAAAAAAACAACCAGTATTTCAATATGTCCACAATTTTCTTTGGCAGAGTTAATGGAAAATATTCTCCAGGTTGAGAAATGAAAATTGCTCACAGATTTTACATCTTTTAGTGCTGAAGCAATGGAAAGAATCAAAACCTCTACTTTAGGTACCTTAATGCCCAAGTAAAAAGCTCCTGGCCTTGGCTTGTCATATTGTTAATTACTGCTTAAAAAATAAAATAATATTGCAAGGCTCCTGCAGGATAAATAAACTGGGCTTGCCAAGAAGAAAGAGTATTGAGTCACAGAATGGTTTAGGTTGGAAGGAACTCAAAAAGTTGCAGCTTCTCTGCCATGGGAAGGGACATCTTCCACTGTCCCAGGTTGTTCCAACCCTGTCCAAGCTGGGCTTAAACACTTCCAGGGATGGGACAGCCACAGCTTGTCTGGGAAACCTGTTTCAGTGCCTCACCATCCTCAATTTAAAGATTTTTTTCATAATATCTCATCTAAGTCTGCATTCTTTAAGTTTAAAGCCATTCACCCTTGTCCTATCCACCCATGCTTTTGTAAAAAATCCCTCTCCAGCTTTTCTGTAGGCCGTCTTTAGGCAGTGGTATAAAGATTTCATTCTTTCATTTCTTCATTTGAGATGAAATGATACCTCTCAAACAAAAAAGGCTACAGTGCAGCCAAATTCCTCTCAGAAGAAAACTGGTCACATAAGCAGTTGATGCATGTCCTCATATTTTTGCATGTGATATGCATATGGGCTGATTCCTGCCATGGGATTCTGTCATGATAAATCTTTGTTTAAAAATAATTTTAAAAGTAAAATATGAGAATTTCCACATCGTCCCCTAAGCAATGACTAAAAGAGCACCTAATGTTATAAGTTTGACAAAATCCCTCTCCAATATCAGTTTTAAACAATACATGCCTTAAGCTTTGTAGCCATTAAAGAAGAACAAATTGTTCTTGCTCTTTGGAGATTTAAAGCACACATAGAGCTCTTATTATTTAGGGACAAAATTTATTATGGAAGACAACATAATTTTTTGCATGATACTACCAAAATATGGGTTTTCATTTTTTTGCTTTTTCAAAGTTTGCATCCCCCTCTATAAATATTTTCAATGACCTCATATATTTTCAAACGTGACTTTTCCCCCCCTCTTTTTGTCTTGTTAGATTCCATGCAGTTTAACTGCATTTTATCCGCCAGAGGTGGGAATTAAATAATTTCTGAGATGTAAGGGAAACTGGAACTTTCCCCAGTTGCCTGACTTCTTTTCTCTTTTTGCATGTCTCAGAGTTTTGACATTTTCCCTGGTGACGGTTGCTATGCTGTGCCGCAGCACGTTGGCTTGGGATCCTTGCAATGCCTAAGGTGCTAAGGCATGTTTTGTACAGAAAATCATATTTTTTTTTTTTTTTTTTAATTATTTGGGGTTTTTTTAAAGGCTTCTTGGAACAGGATATCAGTTAGAATTTTTCCCCTAGAGATGATGTCAAACTCCTCATCAACACATAGCAGAGTCAAAGGCACAGAAAATTACTAATGACTGGAGAGATTTTGTGCAGAGACACCTTGCTTGTTATCCACAACAGGGACATAACATTCACCAGGTTCAATTAAGGGCCTGATTTCTTATAGCCAATATCTCCCTTCTGAACAGGGTTGCAAAAGCCAGGAAAACTCTTTGCATTTCCCGATAACCAGGTGTGCCACTCCCACAGGCACAGCATGTGTGTGAATATTGTCTTCCTAATAGCTTACAACCCCAGTTTAACACCTGACATCTGAGATCCCAGAATTGTCTTACACAAAGTATAAATCAGAGGGAATTTATTTTCTCCTTGTCCTGTTCCATTTAGCTGTGAATTCCACTTGTATGCGCAAAATAGCAAGACAAAAAAATATCTCTTTTCACAGGCGGCCCCTTATCACTTGTCATTTGTCTTCTCTCCCAGCTCAACCTGTTTTGTGAGCACCTGAATTGCCTTATGAAAAAAAAAATAATAATAATATTAAAAAAAAAAAAAAAGGAAGCAGCACTATTTGTCCTGTGTTTTGTGGACTCTGGCAGGCTCAGGCCTCTGGGAGGAGTTGTGGGCAGGTAAAATTGACAGCAGGCTATAGCTGAGTGTGTGGCTGCTGCCAGGATCAGCTCCCCCCAGGCCTGACACACATTGTCACCCTTGTTGCAGCAGCAATAAAGGATGCACAGGCTGGTGGAGGAGAGTTCCTCCTCCAGCACACACCAAGAAGGGCACATTGAGAGCCCTGTGTTTGGTTAATGCCCAGCACCAACTTATATTCCTGAGTCAAGCTGTGTGAAAAATTGATCTTTTTTTTTTTTCTTTTAGAGTTAGCTGCCAAATTGGTAAAAACAGTGATGGTAGCAACAGAACAACAAAAACAATAATAAAATTTGAATTAAGGGTAAAACTTGGGGTGGAGGCATAGGGAGTGGAGGAGAGAGGGAATGTTTTTGTGCTGAAATAAAATGTGTCATTTTGCTCAACCCAAAATGAAAAGTTCTCTTACGAACACTTGTAAAAGGAAAAAAAGAAAAAAAAAAAATCACCAGGGCAACACCATCAGCCATTGTTTCCTCAGTACCTTTAGAATTTAGCACATTTAACCCTGGCTGCCAGACATCCCTGTGTCTGAGCAGGTCTGAACCCATTTTTACCTTTGGTGATGCTGTGAGCTCCCATGGCTCTATGTGATCCTCACAATAGACTTGAACTTTCCCCTAAAAGGCTTCACAACCCAAATATTCTAAGGTAGCTAAACAAAATGAAGCAAAGAGAAACAAAAGTAGGAGTTATCATAAACTCTTTATCTAAGGCTAGTTTTCAACAAAAGAGGACAGGAAATACAATAAATTAATTTTTAAGCATTCAGTTTTTCATTTGCTACCTGGTTTTCCCCCTTTATTTTTTGTCTCATCTGAACAGGATTTATCCATAAATAAACATGGAGCAATGAACTTGATTTGAAGTTAAATTTTTCAAACTGCATATAAGAATTTTTGTAGCCAGCCTGCTTCCAGAACCCAGGCTCCTCCAGAACCCATGTCTCTGCCTGTTTGGATATTTCTATTTGGATGTCACACCATTTAACTTATGTATAAAAGCACAGAAATGATCCCAGAGAAAATCCCATCCTGAAAAGTGGGTGGAGCACCAGTGAAGGGCTTTTACATGGATTCACATTCAGGTCACAGTTTGCCAGGTGCTGCTTCCTCTGGTTTTCCACTACCTGCAATGAATCTGCCCCACTAGGGTGTAACATTTGAATCTGGACCAGAGCATCACTTTTTGTCATTATGAACTGAAAAAATTACACTGCTCTCTATTGCTTAGAAATATATTGAAGTAGACATTATAAGTGCTAGTCTGAGCAATTGTGGAATATTTCTTTAAATTCCATACTTGATGGTTGTCTAGAGCTTTTCTCTCTTCTTTTTTTTTTAATAAGGATCATCATATCAGTTTCTATTTATAGTTTATATCTCTAATCTGAAATATGTTGTTTATATAGAAGTTAATGCAGACTTTTTTTTAGCTATCATACCATGAAGTTTGTGTTATATCTAAGATAAAAGGAATATAAGTTTACCATCTGTTATAGAAATCTGGATTTTTTTATTGCTATCCACTGTTGTTTCAGTAACAAACATAATTTCTTTTTTCAGGAGTCCTTGAGTACGATCTGCATTTTTTAAACACTGAAGACAGAATCAAAATCAACAACCTACCAACTGAAATCTATGAAAAACCTGCAAACCAACACATCTGTTTCCATGAACACATCCAAAACACATCATGAAAAATTGTGCTATCCAGCCATGTCCTTGGACACCAATATTTTTACTTTGAGGAGAACACTTGTGATACCTACCTAAATAATTAAAAGGGGAATTTTATCCAACCAGGCATTTTTCCAGGGGAATAGATTCTTGTAAGAGAAACATTCAAATACATCACAAGAATTTCTTCCACATGTCACAGGCACAATGTGTTACAGGCCATCCTGCCCTGCAAACTGGGGGGGAAATCGATGAACAGAATGATTAAGTGACTTGTTTAATTATACATTAAACTTATATGGGGAGATCATATCTGCTCACAGCTCTTCTAACCATTCACAGTCTGCAAATCTCTAAACTCATCAGAAAAAAATCTCCCTGTAGGCCACAAACATGACAAAGGGATTTAGATCATAACCAGAGAAGAGGTTTAAACTGTACTAAAGCATCTCCACTACAAACACAGTAAATATTTCCACAGTGGACTCATAAAGCCTTTGATCTTTCATTTGTCTTTTTGCAGAACATATTGCACTTCGTGAATTTCACCAAATGTCTTACTTGTGAAATGAAAACACAAGAATGAGCCATGCAGACAATAAATAATGGACAAAACTACCTCTGGTCAGGGAAATTCTATCTCCTACAAAACAGTTACTCACTACTATTTCAGTCATGAGAAGAAAAAATACAAAACCTCCTTGAGATCAGTCTGAGAACTAAAACTCAGGTCCTGATTGATTACCCAAAACTTGGATTATATCTGCCATGACTTGGTGATATGTTATAATATTTCTCCCTTTGGCCATCAATATTTGTGTGTTCCTTGACAACATTCCTTCCATTCCTTAGGACCAATCATCTTTTCCAGAGTTTTGACCTGACACTCATTTAATTAGGCTAATATTATTGTTTTAGTTTGAATTCAGCTTTAAAACCACTCCTTTGTATTTGAAAATATGCTTACCTTTTTGTCTATTAGTCAAATAAAAGGTTTGCTATCTTTACTTATAACTCTACGATTAAAATTTCTGCATATATTCTACTTTTTAAAAAATATTAATAATTATAATTTATTAATAATATTCCTTATTTTGTCTTTTGATGCATGAACATTTTTTTCAGTAAAACAGTTCAATCAAAAGAATTTAAAAAAACAGCTGGTGAAGGTAAAAATACCAAGTCTGCCTATAATTCTTTTCCAGATTCACCTGAAAGTCCACATCTTTCTGAAGTTTTTTTATTCATAAAGATAATTTTAGAAAGGAACTTTAACCAAAATCCATTTTTTGGAGAATGAATGCATATCTTTTTATAAAACATTTATGGGAAATTTCACGACCTACAGGATGCCTTAAAGTAATTATCAAATGATGTCCAGAAAGGTCAGAGGCTGATATGTAATTAAAGGTGATGATTAAGAGTAGGAATGTTTTACATCACCATGATTCCCATCACCTTCTTTAGCCAACAGCATTGCAGTGCAGACATTTCAATATTTGTCAGGATGACTCCCACTCTCACCCTGAACATTTTTAGATGAGTTAGACTCTTAGCTGAGATCAATCCAGCTGTCAATATATCATTATTAGAGTAAGGAAGCTGGATAGAAAATGAACTAGAGACATCATAAGAAGACCCAGCAATGCTTAGATTAGGTATCTCTTCACTGATAAGCTTTCAATTTCTAAATCCAAATTTCCAAAGACAGTCTGATTGCATGAGATTCCATCCCCGGGATTTCCACATACAGTGCAAAGACTAAATATCAAAGGTCTCTGAACTGTGAGTGATATTTACCCACAGTGTACATGTCATTAACGAGTAGATAAGAAAAGATTGATCTTGGCTTTGACTTTAAGAAAAGATCTGCCAGTTTGTGTGTGTACAAGTTTTGTTACCAGCAGAAGTATTATCCTTGTAAAATGCTGGAACCTCAAATTTAGAGCCACAGACATCATATTAATTCTGATCATAGTAAATTGTTTCAGATTGACCAAATTGTTGCTGTTGCTCTTTTGCTTATAATCATACGTTGTTTTGGATCATATGAAATGTTTTTTCTAAGAAATAGCTTTTCTAAGCTATTTTTCAACAGCAAATGTGCCAATCAAGGCTAAAGCCTTAAAAGATATCTCTAAGTGGAAGCATTGTTGAACAGTTTGATCACTCACGTACCGTCTGTAGTTACTTGTGACTCCAATTCTTGCCCATTTCTGCCTGATTCGGAGCAGTAATATGAAATTGAGTCCCTTGCTTGAAAAATATGGGTGTTGCAGCATTTGAATTAAATGACAGCATAGTTAATATTAAAATCCCAGTCCTTTCTGGTAACTGTATGCTCCTTAGGAGTAATGATAAGTCCTCAGGCCTTTTAGAGAGGTCACCCCCCTCAGTTTGATGGCAAAATTTGGTTACACTCTATGATTCGTGTCCACTAAACTATTTTCAAAGGATAATTTCTTCACTGAAAAAGTGGCCGAGCATTGGAATAGGCTGCCCAGGGAAGTGATGCAATCACCATCCCTGGAAATGTTAAAAAACATATCAATGTAGCACTTGGAGACATGGTTTAACAATGGACTATAAAATGTGCATTAATGATGGGACTCAATGAACTTAAAAGTCTTTTTAGTCCTTAACAATTCCATGATTCTGTGATTTCCACATCAGCAGTGGAGGGAAAATAATCTCTGTAAAAATACTGCTGGGAAGCCCTTGTTGACATGGTCTCCATTCCAGTTTACCACACAGATCCCAGAGAAAAGACTTGTGCCTTTTCTCAAGCACCTTCTCCTTCACGAAGAAGACACCACCTCCCCTTTAATAAGCTCCACAAACTCTGGAGAAAGCCACTTGAATGCTTATAAAAAAATTCCCTCAAGAAAAAAACCTTCACTCCATTTGATGCAAATTTGCGTATTTGCAAAGTTTTCAATAAATAAAAAAGTCACCAAAAATTATTTTTTTAAATCATACTAGGAGTACCAGCAAAGTCAGCCATTCCATCTGCTGCCTTCTCATTCCCCAAACACCTGCACTCAATCTGTTCCTCTTTGGCTCAAAAATCTGTGTGACCCACGCAGGACCTGGGAGGGCAGGGCTGTGCCCTTAATCACCACATCATCCACTCCACAGTTAACACCCACCTATTGTGTTGAAAGACAATTTTGTCCTCCTGGAAATCAGAGCTCTTTTACAATGTGCAATTACTGCAGGCAGGTGTAAAGTTTCAGGTTTTTTGTTCTTAGTAATGTTGCATTTCCTAGTTCTTTGCACTCCTCATATTCCCTGTGCATTCAGTCAGACATTTATAAAGGCAAGAGGAGGGTAGTTGAGCTTCTCAAATAATGTTGTTTTGCAGGTGTGCATATGAGAGCAGAAATAATTATAAAAATTATATATACAGAGAATAAAGTATTGCAGATGCAGTTTAGAATACCTAAGAAGGAACACTGGTGAGCAAGAAACACACCACAATTATTTATTTTATTTTATTTTATTTTATTTTATTTTATTTTATTTTATTTTATTTTATTGGGTAAGGAAAAATGATGAATTTTCCTCTTCTAGCAGGTGGCAATAGCTTGTTGAGTACTGGAATGGATTGAATTTCAAGATATGGCTGCACATTATTATCCTTTATCACTGTCATATTCAAGCCTGGATGATTTCATTCACTAAATGAAAACCACATTGGAAGATGCCATTTTATTTGGGAATAGGTTTATACATTCAAAATTATCCTTGGCACTCCAGTGTTAATACCCCTCCAGTGATAATTTTAAAAATTATTGGTGGAAGATGGAGGGATTAAAACTTCCAAGGATGTCAATCATTTCAGCAACCCTCTCCCCTGCCTGTGTCATCCACAGTAGGAACAGAGGCTGCAGATTTTGTGGTTTATGTCATACATCTGGAATGGCGCACTCCTTAGTATATTAATTATGCATCTCGATATTTGTCTCGTACGATTATTTTTTCCTTCAGCTAAAAATAATTTAATCACACGTTAAACCCATGAAAATTCCATCTCTAGATTCTCCAGATTTATAACCTACTTACCTCACTTCAGTTTGTTTTGAGATTTTGAGATTGGCCTTATTTATTATACAGTCTATAAAGCAGAATTATTCTAAATCACTCCTGTGGAACTATGAAAATGAAACCTTGGATAGGCAAGAGGATTTTTATGTCTTTTAATTAGAGCTTATGTTGGAACTTCAAATGCTATGGCAAAAATGTTCATTGAGCAGCCTTTGCTTAAGCTGACTGGAAAGGACAGAACCCCAGCTGTATAGAGATGAGATGTCACAGATTTGGAGCAGTTTTAAATGCCAATATCAATATTCAAAATCTTTAGCTCTGACTTAGTCAGGAGTTTTATACAGGAATTCGGTTGCTTTATCCCTACTTCCCTACTTTATCCCTACTATCCCTACTTGCCTGGCAAGTTGAAGGGAGGTGAATGCTGGGATTGTTATACTTCCTCCCTTTCTAAGGCTGCTCAGTGGCAACACAGCCATGAATTTGTCCAGGATTTACTTTTAGGCTGTCAATCTAAAGTCAGACAATGATTAAAACTGCACAAAATTAATCCTCATACTTCAAGATTCCAGCTAGTCCATCATGACTCAGAAAGTTTGGTCCTCACGCACAATCAGCTTGCAATGTTTATAGCTCTTTTTCTTCTTTTCTGAGTTATCAAATAATCCATTCTCTATGTTTGCAGCCACTTGGACGCAGCTGTTACCTGTCTTCCCTCCTGTTCACTGTCTGCAGCACAGCATTCAGTCTGCTGAAGACTGGAAATCTTCCATTTAAATGTAGTCTTTGAGCTTAAAATGCTTCATGCATGTGAGATACAATGGGTTATGATATGCAGGCAGACAGGCTAGATGATCTAAGGGTACCTTCTGGCCATAAGTGCTATCAAATTATTAAACCTATGAAATTGCAGAACACAAAATACAGGATAATGTTAAGTCAATGGGAGTGGTGGAAATTAAGTATCAAGTGTATTAAACCCCACATACTTGGTTTCATTAAACTCCAAGCACCAGAATTTCTCCCAGGCAATCCCATTTCATAGGATAATACAAGAAAGAGGAAGAAACTTTAGGGCCACTTGACCAGTGTCTCCCCATGTTTGCTAACTGCACACACTAAAACTAATTTTCAAGGAATTTAATGCCTGAGAGCCAATCCAGCAAAGGAAGTAAATCCTGTCTTAAAGAACACCTGCAAGTCACTAGGTAAGAAATATTCTCAACGCTGCTTCAATAAGCTTAAGTATGCAAATTTAACTCCAAGTACAGACAGGTACTGTGACTCTGTCTCAGCTGCTGGGGCCTATAGATTTTTTGGCAGAATGGGGGAAGAGATTGCTTTTTAAATTTGGGAAGTTTTAATATTTAGAGCAAGAATCTAATACAGTTTGAATTAAATTCTTTTAAGTGTATTTCTCAGTTACTTCATCTAACAGTTATCTTAGTTCCAAATATATACACACATGACATTTCTTTATATATTTATAGGTTTGTTATTAATTTAAGACAGCTTTTCATATTTTTTCACATCTCCCAGGGAGGTGTGGTATCATGTACAGTGGAAAACTAAAGTTAAACAGATCATGAATATCATCAGTTTGAAGATTTATAGTCTTTGACCTGATCAAACATGTTTTAGACTATTCTCAGTCTTTATTCTCTTTCTTCTCTGATAAATTTTCATATGTGTTGGTCCTGATGCAGAGAACATGTTGAAGCTCTTCAATACACAAAGTAACTTGTTACTTACATTTTTGTGCCTATATATTTATAAAATCCAGAACACAACATGTAGAGATACTGTCTTATTAATCCCTGACTTTCAGTAACCAAATATCTCCTGGAACAGATGCAGCTTGCAACAGATGCCACACTTGTGGCCCCTGATCCAGATGATATGTAGAATATCACAGCTATTTTCTAGTTTGGCTTTTGTCCTGGGTTGTAGTATAAGATGTGCACAAAGTATTCTATCACCATCTTCATGAACTGTTGAATCCAATTGCTGAAGCAGTGTTCTCCCAGGCCCTCTTCTGTTAATGTGTCTTCTGTTAATGGCCCATCAAATGCCTGCTGCATGACTCATAGATAACTCCCTCTGGGAGTTATCTCTCTTTAATGGGCCATCAAGGATGTGTATGACTCATCATCCCATTGTGAGATGCTCCACTCAGGGGGAGGAGCCAAGCATTCTCACCTGGATATAATCTGGGATTTGGGACAGTACAGGCAGCCGCTGCCCACTGGATTCCCAGAGGACCAGAGCTACCAGACCTTCCTATGGGATCACTGCTTCAGGAAGACCCCCTCATATGGACTACCTCCATCATCCTGCTCAGGTTGTATTCTGACTCTGTCAGTGGTCTTTTGTATTATTGCATTTATTTTACTTTATTTTATTTTATCCTTTTTTTTTTCTTATTATTAAATTGCATTTCTGACTGGGAGCCTCTCACTCATTTTGCTTTCAAACCACTACAGCTTTACAAGATTTTTTTGCTCACACAAACATGTGATGAGATGTTCTATATGGGGTTTCCATCCCTGGATGCAAAATAAATGCACATCTGGACCTCAGGATTGATGCAACTGGACAAAGCAGAATGAAGGCTTGCACTGAGACCAAGAGTCATGGTGACATGTACAAAGCCAGGGAAAATCCTTTCTCCAAAAAGCCCTTGCAAGAAGCAAGGCTTTTGGGACATGAAAGCTCCCAGGGCCACATATACTTGGCAAAACAAAATTTAATCTCTGGATTTCCAATTCCTTACTCTCCTGCTTATGCTTATTTTCATGAGAGGCTTCTACTGCAGCATCTGTCTTGGTCATCATAAATAGGAAGTCAGGGGATGAGGTTATCCTTGCATGGGTCTGCATGCCTGAAAATGTGCATGTTCAGTGTTTTGATGTTGATAAGATCAAAGGCAGTTCCTCTCTGCAAACCCATACTTAATGAAAGCAAATACATACCTGAAATCTAAAACTCTTACAGGTGAAGTTTCTAGGACTGTAGTTCAAAGGGGTTTTGACTGAAAGGTTATTAGAAAGATGCTGAGAATAATTTTTAAGTATTAACTCGATGGGATGTTTCAAAAAGAGTTGTCTCTCTTCCCTGACTGAACATATAAGCATAATTAAATTTGATTTACATTTAGTAAAGGTTGTGGTTTAAGCTGGCAGGCAGCTAAACTCCACGCAGCCTCTTGCTCACTTCCCACACTGCAGTGGGATGGGGGAGAGAATGGGGAAAATAAAGTAAAATTTGTGGGTTGACATGAAGACAGTTTAACAAAACATAAAAGGAAGTGAATAATTAATAACAATAATAATAATAACAGAACTAGAATATACAAAATGAATGATGCACAATGTTCATCACTCAGATTACCCCCAGTTTGTAGATGTATGTTTATATATGTCCATATATAAACATATATATATATGAGCATGACATCATAGGGTATGGTGTATCCCTTTGGCCAGTTTGGGTCATTAGTCCTGGATGTGTCCCCAGCTTCTTGTGCATCCACAGGCCAAGACTGTAAAGCATGTACCTCATGAAAATTTTTTTTATGATTGCTTTTCATGTGGACAAAATTCCAACTTCCCTAGTTCTCCATCATTTAAATTCTTTTTTTTTTTCACAGTATCTTTTCTGCCTTCTTCATGTAACAATCAGTAGCTTACATAACTTAGGGAAAATGATGTTATTGCATTACTTCAGAAATGCTCTTTGATGTTTTGGTAACTCCCTTTTCTGACTGTCCGTTTGAGATGCTGTGGAAGAACAGCCTGGAGAGGGAAGGGTTGGACTGTGCAACAGCCTGAAATCAGAGCATGAGTGCAATTCAGAATAAAAGAATGTGCCTTGTTCAATTTTTAAGTCACAAAATCAGACTTAATATTCTCTTTTATTTCTGTCTTTTGCTACATAATCTTGAGAGAAATAGCTAAGACTTCATCCCCCATTCCTCGTCTCTAAAAGGAATAATAATATTTATAATATTAGTAAAATCTTTGCTTTGGGTGTAAATGCATGACAAGATGGAGGTATCTGGGTAGTATGATAATGCAGGTTACAAAAGTAACTTGGATCAGTAATGTACTCAAATGTAGTTTACTGGAAATCTTAGCCCCTGGATTTGCCTTTTAGGATCAGAAATGGTTAATCTTTCCACTACTGTTATTATTGTCTTTAATAACCTTAGAGTCTTCCTTTTGTTCCAGCAACTTGCACTGCATGTTAACATTTTAACTATAGGTGTGACATTTTAATTTGAAGTTGTATGTGTGACAGTGGCTCTTTAAACCAACAGATCTGAACCATTTCTAGCAGAGCTTTATTTAAATTTATTTGTTTTGCTGATAAGAACTCTGGAATTATGTTTGCTAAGACTGGCCTGTGGATATCAAGGATATCATTAATAAAAAACCACCTTGAAACAGGTGCCCTTTTCCATGGCACGTGTCATTCCACATAATGATCATTCTATAGAAAGATGCTAATAAAGGACTTATTAAAGGTAGGTGCTCTGTATCTGTCTTAGAAGGGGTTAACAGGAATTCTGGTGAAGTTTGACGACGACTTCTTACATCCATAACATTTTTCTTCCTCTTCGTGTAATATAGTCATTCTCTTTCAATGAGACTTTGTATCTTCCCATTAACTCGTTAACTGCACTTGTAAACTGTCACTGAAGCAAGCAGATCTTACAGGAACCTGGACACAATGTTGGCTTTTATTGGTAAAACACAATTACAAAGGTAATTGGCTCCTATATATCTATGTGACACTTTCTTGGCACAAGCTTCTCCCGTTCCTGGATTGCCTTCCCCTCTTCCACTCCTCCTCAATATGTTTTAGTATTGGAGCCAATAGCCTGGTGACCATTCAGGGGTTATACTTGGCAGGTTTAGAACACAGATGCTGGATTGCAACCTTCAAGGGCTTGGAGTTTTTATACCAAGCTCTCTTAGCGAATCCATCTCTTGGACTGTGCAGCAACTACAAAATTGCCTTTAAATATGGTGAGTTAACCTGTTGATGAGTTAAGCCCATACTATAGACCTCCAGTTTCGCCTGCTTTATTTTTATCTGGAGAGAATTAGATTCCCTCAGCTTCAGGATCATGTTTTCCAAGCATTCTTTCCAAGATGAGTTGATGATGGACCATTTTATGTCACTTTTTTTAAGATGATAGAGTGCTTTGAAGACCACCCACCCAAGCCCCTCTGCAGTCATTGAGACAGATTACCATTTCTGCATCCTACTACAAATAATCCAAAGTGTAAAAGAAAAAAACATGCCAGGTGGCTGAAGTGGGAAGTGGGACTAACAGAATGATGTAAAGCTGTCAATTTTTTCCACCAGTCAGAGACAGTAATCACAGCCCACAAAATGCAAACAAATATAGTCATAGTCTCCTGTGTATAATACTTTCTGAGAGCTCCCTTGAACAAGATCTACTATAAATTAGTTGTTCCAGGATAAGAACAAACTAGGTACTGCTTCATGTCCCTTGGAAAAAAAAACCAAAACCGACAAAAAACAAAACAACAATAAAAAAATCCAAAACCAAACCATGGCTCCTCCTTGAAAGGGTGTCAGAGTCCCTGGTGTACATTGTCCTTCAGATTGTGGGGTGGGGAATAAAGAGGTTTTGCCATGAAAGATGTGACAGCTGAGTGTTGAGATCAAATTCAGTGAGATGAGGTTTTGTAAGGAATATCTCAAAGAAAAACAAAAGTGAATTCTTCAACCTCTAAAAGAGCAGAGGCCCTGCAAGATGAGATCTGATTTAGAGGTTGTGCTTTGCTCAAGCTCATCCAAAAAGAACAAAATGAAAAAATACACAGTTGGAGAATATAGAAACTTCTTTACCACTATTTTTATTTCTTCTTTGCCATTCATTGTTCTTTTCCTCTTCTTGACAAATTAATATCTATAAGGTTCTTCAATAGGAAAAAAATATTTAAAAATTTGGGAGGCTAGAGGTTTGCTTATTACTTACAGAACCAACTGTCAATTCCATTTGGACTCTGCAGAGCCACCAAGATGAAATTTTCAGCTCTGAATCCAGTGAGGTCAGAGGCATTTAGGGATGTCCACCAGTTCTGAAACTTTTGCCTTCAGCTGTAATTGAATTTATGCAGGAGCGGCAATAATGTCTCATTATTTGCCAGAATACAAAACAAGCCAAACACCATTATCTTTGTTTTTTGTAGGTTGGATAAAGAGACTAATGTCAGAATTCTTTCATTTTTGTTCAGGGAATTTAGAGACACATGTGGAGCACTCAAAATTTTGGAAGGTCCAAATGCAATTAACACATGTAGGTGTTCAATAACCACATCTGAAAGTTCAATCAGGAGGATTATTTGGAGTAGTGTTACAATCTGTGCATGAAGCAATCTCTTTTTTTTTCTGCTCTACTGACCAGAAATTTCTCAGCTTGTTAATGGTTGAAGAAATGGGGTGCCAAAGGGAAAGTGCAAAATACAGATAAAGCTGTAAGTAGAAAGAATAGGGGAATTCAGACAATGCTGTGCAAAGTCAACAAAGATTTAGAGATGAACAAAAACTTTTTAGAAATGAATTTTAGTGTGAAGAAAGATCTTACAAGTAATAGTGCAGTTTCATTTTTAGCATAAGATACAGATCAAAAATGTGTGTGTATTTGCACAGATGTATGTAAGGCTTTTCCCACTGCAGAAGTTTTATTTCTTCTGGAAACAAAAATAGCTGTGTGATTTAAATCTCTTATTTTGCTTTGCAATTGGATGTTTATGAATAGAATAACTGCAGCAGCAAATATGTCATGGGCAATCAATAGGTTGTCATATATTTCTATAAAATATTCATCAGATAACTCGAAACTGAACAAATTCATAAAACATGTTGTATCCACTTTGCTTACAGCAAGCACTGCTGGAAGTATTAGTTCCATTGGCATCCTTAGGAATTCTCACATTTGAGCAAAGATTCACAGTCTGGCCTGGGAGGATTTTGTTCCTTTTTAAGAGCAGGCAATTACATATATAAATACACTAGAAATTTCCTTTTGATAATAATACATCCTTAACTGCCAGAAAAAAATGCCTAGGAAAGCAGTGGATTTTCCACCACTGAAAGATATTAAATCACATTTTTGTATATTGTAAAAGAGATGTTTGATGCAAAAATGACTGAGAAAGAAGCTCTTTTTGATTTCCTCTGCTTATGAAATAGGTTAGACTGTAATTTTTTTTCTAGTCCTAGAATTTATGAATCTATGATACTTGTAGTATATTTGCAGATGATTTCTAAAAAAGATGTGAAAATAGATCAATAATATTCATTGTTAGTTGAATGCAATTTGTTTGCCTCACTGTATATTCTCTACCTACACCTACAGATCCATCATGCACAAAGTTATGGAATATTTAAATGCAAGTCTAATTTAAGGGAACATAACCTCTTGATCTAAAAAATAAACAATCTAACAATAGGAAAAATTGCAATCTGTCGAGACATATTTGAGTTATTTTGCAGTAATTGGCTTGGCAGCAGCTTCAGTCACAGATTTCTGTTTCACAGATTGTCCCCAAATGAATAAAAGTTTTGCTTTGAAATATAATTAATACTGCATTCAGCTGCAAGTCTTTCTCAGGTTGTCAAAAAGAAAGAGAAGAGAAGAGAAGAGAAGAGAAGAGAAGAGAAGAGCAGAGAAGAGAAGAGAAGAGAAGAGAAGAGAAAAGAAGAGACGAGAAAAAAAGAGAAAA
>JBBMKD010000053.1:4925940-4974221 GCA_037834095.1 Argya squamiceps
GAGAAGAGAAGAGAAGAGAAGAGAAGAGAAGAGAAGAGAAGAGAAGAGAAGAGAAGAGAAGAGAAGAGAAGAGAGAAACCAGAATATGAAATAGCTAAACTAAATCGAAAAATTTACTGAAGGGCAGCAGAGAAAAAAAATGAACTATAACAAATGGCAAAAAATTCTCAGGTATTATTATTATTATTATTATTATTCAACTATCAACGCATAGTTCAACAATGTTCCATGAACTATACAGACACTTTTATACTGTCAGTTAAGGTACCATATGATGAAATATTTGGTCTCAAAGTGTGTGGACATTACAAGGCAGAAGAGACAAGAAAACTCTATTTTTTAGTGCTGGAGTTGTAAATATCTGTTTCACATACATTCATTTGCACTTTAAATCTACATTCAAATGTTTAGGGTTCAAAAAGATTGCTTGTGGAAGTTGTTGACTCAGAGTGCAATGTGCGGAAATGAAAAAGTGGGTGCAGTTTTTCTCCTCTTCATAATCAATGGGTTAATTGATTCCTATTCCTTAGCCACTCTGTACTCCATTTTTTTCCCCACAATTTCATCAGCATGAGATTTGCACACAAGGCAGGGGGTAGGAATCCTTGCTGGAAGTGAAATGGAACCAGGATTTTGGTGTGTGGGGCAGGGCTGTGTTATCCAACCTGTCGCTGGGCCAGGGCATGATGGCCTCAGGTCACAGGATATAGACAGGGGTGTAAAGAAACCCCTCGCGGTGCTAAGGGCTGTTATTGCCCTCAAAATCCTGACACAACCCATTTTTCCTCTAAAGACCACCTTTGTGATTACTGACAGAAGGCAGATCCTGACATTTGAGGTGTCAAAATCCCATGGCCAACTAAGCACCAGTCTACACATAAATTTTTACAAAATTTCCTTGATGCTAATCTGCATCTTTTTTATATCAACAGTTCAAAATTAATCTCTAACAGCTTTGCAGTGCACTCCTTCTCCTATTTAAAAATTCATATTAACAGCATTCCCCAGTAGACGGCAGTGAGGGAGAACAGTTCAAATCAACACAAACCATATAAAGTCCATTGAAAATAGAAATGGAACAATGCCTCCTACAATATTCTTGTGTTGCAGCAAAAATGTTGTTTCTTGCTGAGGTTTCCTAGCCGGTTTTGGAAAGCAGCTCTGGTTGGCATTGCTGCTGCCCCTGTTGTAGTTTTCATTAGAGAATCCACATCTGAATTAGTCATGCTGTATTCTTACCACTGTCAGTGAAGAAAATTCAGATTTCAGCTTATCTTATGACCATATCTTTTAATGAACATAAAGAGATGGTCACTTCAGACTTTCCGGAATTTAAGGTTGAATAAGAAGCAAAATGCCTTCCAGTGTGAGTACAACTTTATCTATGAATGAAATAAGCAATTACAACAGTTGACGAAAGAATAGTTTTTTCCAGGTGAACACCAGATATTTCTAAATGTTCTAGTTATCCAAAATGAGTTTACTTTTCCTCAGAACCCAGAAGTCAAAATTCTCTTTGCTTTGCCTCGACTTCAGCTGGGTAAATTAAGCACATGAACATCTACAAGAACTGGCTCATTGATTCAGTCTGTGTGTAACCTGTTATCACTGCACTTACAGTTCACCAGAAGCTTCACATTGTCAGAGATGATTTACAGTGAATTAATTCCACATATTAACCAGATTTCTTTTCTGTTCAGGTAATTACCAGTGAATTAGTGGAATTAGTTGTGTGTGTTGTTTTTTCCAAGAGAGTTTGGGGAGGAAAAGGGTGTAGCTGTAGCCTGTGTGCTCTGAGGTAGCTACACAGAGTGTAAAGGATTAACAAGAATCTGCTACTGAGACAGGTTGATGTACAAAATGGAGCTGTTTGCAAAGGATACTGTGAAAGAGTAGAGAGAAGGGGGAGACTGAAGATGTGGCTTAGTGTATAACCTAAATCTGGCTGGAAGATGGGCTTTGAACAAGCTGTTATTTTCCACATGGGAGTAGCATTGCTACAGTAAAATGCCAGATTTCATCCATCATAATGTCATGGCTCATATTAAAATGTCTTGAGGGACCTGAGGGAGGGATGGGCAAAAGACATCAAATCAATTTTCAGGCAATTGCTACGGTTTTCAGAACCTAAGCCCTGTGTGATGGCGTTATGGTTGCACAAAGGGAGGCTGTAAATAAGGTCCATATATCAAGAGAGGAAGTAATTTAGAAAAAGGCAGTGGATTTGACTTTTGTATGAGGCTGAACATTCAGTGAAGTACAATCAGGTTATCATTCTATATATTCTTTACAGAGATAAGCACCAATTCCATACTTCTGAGAAATTAGTACATCAGTGTAGTCCTAAAAGTGTCATCTGCAGAGAAATTAGCACACCAGTGTAGTCCTAAAAGTGTCAGCTCCAGAGCAGAGTAGCTCTCTTTTACCAAAACAAACAAGCAAACAAACAAAAAAGCAACCCCTCACCTCTAGGGTTTCTTTTTTTACATTTGTTTAAATTAAAATTTGGCTATAAGATATGCAAGTCAAACACTGTTATGTAGCTTGTTTCTTCTGGAAGCTTGAGCATTAAGCTTTTTCAGGGAAAAAAAGGACTTTTTTATAAGGTGCTTTTAAGCAGAGAGAATGGGAAATTAGCCCCAGGATAGTCCTGCACTAGAAACAAGTAGAATATGAGAGGTTTATGGTGTACATAAACAAGGATAAATAGTTTTGTGATGAGTTTTTCAAGACAACAAATGGTCTGTGTACCACAGTGTGCAGGGGGCAATGTTTGTACAAGATCCCCAAGCAGGTGGCTGAGAAGGAAATTGATCTGCCTAATGGCTTAATATTTCTGGATGCTGCATCCACTTAGGAATTCTTCTGTTTCCAGGTCTTTCTGTTGGCAAAGGACCAGCATATATGAAAATCTATTCAAGGCATCTGAGTGCCTTCATATTCCATCTGGAAACAGAATCCAGGGAGTTGCTTGTGAAGAGTCTAAGAAAAAAATGCTTGTTTCTCAGGTATGCGCCTGTGGATATTTACCTCCTCCATGAGCCATGTAGAAGGGAGTAAAAAGAAAAATATCCATGAAAGCAGGTCTAGAAAGGTGGTTTTATCTGAAATGATCATTACCATAGACATGGTTGACCTGCAACAATCACTAAAGAGAGAATTTTCCTTGTAAATGGGTAGTTTTAATCTCAGACAAGGAAACATCAAGATTTGCTACCCAGCATCTGTTTATATCTCGTATAAAATTAGCAGCTGGCCTCAATCCTAGCCAAAGTGGACATATGGCTGAATAAAAAAAAAAAAACTACAATACTTAACACTAATCGACATACTTGTTGGCACTGGAGCTGGGTGAATAATTCAGTTTCTTTTCTGTTTGGTAGCCAAACCACACAAAAAAGGTGGGGAAATTTACTACATCAAAACGTCTCAGCAAAACTAAAAAAAAATTGCACAATTTTTTCTGCTCAAGTGTTTCATCAATACAAACACATAAATTTACTTATCTTCTTTCTAAGGTTAGTTGATGTCATTACTTGATCTTTTTTCTGTCAGTGTAGATGATTTGCTTAAGTACAAGATATTCTTCCAAAATGTGAATTCAGTTAGTTCTGGTGAAAGTAAAACCATGCATTTTTAAATAGTAAAATAAAATAATATGACATTCTCAAATGATTCATTTTCTTTTTCATTGTCTTAATGGCTGAAAATAATTACTGATTTTGCCCCCTCTTTCAGAGACTTTTTATTTCTTCTTTAAAGCTTTATTTTTCAGTAAATCAGTAAATTCAGCGTTCACTAGGAAAAGAAAAGAAAACAAATAGACTGGACAGTACTCATTTTTAATTCCATCAAGGACCAATGTACACACAACTGAAATAAGTTTAGGTTTAATCTCTTTGTGTAAGCCAGCTAGTCTGGTGTCCACTGGACACTGAGAATTTTCTTCTTTGGGTTTATTTGCCACACTAACAGCTCCAATGTGTAATTTAATTTGATGGTTTGTTCTTTCTTTCAGCACAGACCTCATACTGATATTTATTAAGGTTCCAGTATAAAGTATCTGTTCTTTGTGCACTGTCCATTGTGAAGCTGAACTTATGGTCAATAAGAATTTCTTTATAATGAACAAAGGAGTTGCACAGCATTTGAAAATTCTGTTGGAGCATAGATTATTTCTGATAAATAAAGATTTCTGGGTTTGGGAGACGAGATCTGTTTCTTTTGGTGAGCCATAAAAAAGAGTGAAAAGCTCCTTCAATCATTTCAACAATATCTATGTTTATTTCCTCAGAAATATTTGTTTAATGAAAATCTATCTGCCCTACAAACAACAGAAGAGGTGGATTGTATTTTGTGAACTCTGATTTGTATATTTTCTTCTCCTAGAGTCCTTCTCTGATTTTGCACCACTGGTGGAAGTAATGCTATTGATTGCTCAGGTCTGATTTAACACGGTGCATTAATGAATGCCCCTGTGTGAGCCTGTTGATATGGCATTAAATTAAATTCCTTACCTGAACCTGTGTGCTGGCCTCCAGTTACCATTCCTAAAGGTCACAGGTCTCCCTCAGGTTCTGCATCACATTTGCCAGGTCTGTACAGCTGTCATGCATAGCCCCTGGCACCTGAAATGGCACCAGCTGTCTGTTCATAGGTGAGTGGATTTACCTCTGAGGACTGGATGCCGCTCCAGCCTCAGATGAGGTGTCTGGGATGTAGTGCTCCCAGCTGAACAGGTTCATTTTTGTCTACAGAGCCTCTAAAGCCCTTCAGCTTGTCAAATGAGCTGGATAACTCTCATCTCCATTGAGCTCGATTTTGTTGACCACACGGGCACTTAGGATTATTTGAGATGCTTGAGTGTCTTTAAGACATCCTCATGGTGCTTACAAAAATGACACCTGACATACCGGGACCTTTGCCTCCTGAAGGAGCAGCTCCAAGTGGGATACTCAGTGGCCTCTGAATTGGCTTTACATGTCAGAATAAGGACAAACTGACTCAAACCCTTCTGACTGTACTGGAAAATAACTTCTTAAAATTGCTAAATTAGGTACCTACCAACGCTTAACATGACAACCCCTTGAGATCTGCAGTGATCTCAAGTGACAGGCACAAGTGACACAGGCCTCAAGAAGACTCAGGCCCCTCTTAGCAGCAATTAGATGTCAAGATGACCTGAGTTACCTGCAGTGCCATTAGATGAGTGGTAGGCAGCTGAATCAGCCCTGTGTCCGTGCAATAGCAGTAAATCCTTCTTGCTCTCATAGAAGCCCCTGCAAAATCAAAATTAATTGCCAAAATCTGGAGCTGAATCCCATCCAAAACCGGGTGTTCACCTAAAGTGGGTACACACAGAACCAATAAAGCAGTTTAGAGTGCCAGCCAGAGAATAAAAATAGCCTTTTAGTCAAGTGTTAATATGCACATGCTTAAAATGCAGTGTGTGCTTAAGTGATTTGCTGATTCAGACCTTGAAGTGCTTGGCCAGTCTTTCCCTCTGCAAAGCTCAGATTAGAAAAACATGTGATTTCCTTTTTTTTTTTTTTTTCTTTCTTTTCTTTTTCTCAAGACAGGAAATAATTTCTCACCTTTTTAAGTGCCACTTGTCTGTGGGTACTGTAAAAATGTTATATCTTGTGGAAGTGCCAATTAGAGACAATAATTACTTGACCTGTCTACTTTAGCATTAAAATGCCTAAAAATCTCAGTACTTGGCAGCCGGAATTTTTAATTCTGTGCTTTTCTGACTAAGAAAGACATTGTTTTTTTAATGGAACTTACTGATATAGTAATCAACAAGAGAGTCACCCAAACTGTAAAACTCCACTCTTCTAAACTAATATTCCTAGTATCTTTATTTCATTTATTAATTTTAGGAATTCTTTCCACTGTAGTTCATATAATCGCTTTGGTGATTATATAATATATAATTTAAAATTATTCATATGAACTGTAACATACATTTTATGTAGAACATACTTCTAGATGAAGCATTCTAAAATTATATTAGATTTTTCTATCCGAAGTCATATTTTCAAGGAAGATGAAACCAGTCTGTACTAATGAAAACCTAATTTACTAGAAATTTATGTGTATAAATGAAATGGAGTGAAATGCAGAATCACATTTTTGTGTGTAACTCTGACTAAGTTTTCTGGGAGGAGAAAGTGGAAAAACTAGCTAAACCAGTTTTTCATATTCCTGCATTTGAGCACATCCCCTACAATCTTAAAAATCATGCTGGTATTTTTTTCTAGAATGTTTTTATGAGCTTTTAATAATTCTCATGTGTAAAATAAAATATCTGTTTTAGCTGCATGCTAGGTACTTTCACTGGAAACTGCTTCCAACCAAAATTTACAGGGGGGGATTGGTGGGGTTTTTTTGGTTTTTTTAAGTGTTACAGAATATTTTAGGGGGGATTTTTTCAGAACTATTCAACACCATTTCTGTCTAAAAATGTGTAAGCATAGGTGGGAGCTGATTAATGGTGCTAAAAACACTTTGTGTAGGATCTTATGCTAATTATCCTTTATACCCTAACCTGTGTCAGTTTTAACAATCTAAATTAGCATTTTCTCTTAGGACTTAGAGGAATGTGAGAATTGTGAAATTGGCTCAGTAAGCTGAATTAACAGTGCGAAAATTGAGATGTTCTGTCTTTCCATATTAACATCTGCTTCTTGTACCAAATGTGATGTTCTAATCTAAGTGATGGAGACAAAAAAAAAAAAGAAAAAAAAGACAAAAAGAAAGAGGAAGAAGAGACAGGGTGGGGAAAGAGAAATTATAATCTTGCTACATTGTAAAAAAGTGTAATCGGTGACAATTGTTATTGGCAGTTCCAGGTAATCATGTCTGGAGTAATGGATTTTTGACATGCAAGTCTTGAAAATTGGTTGCATTATTGTTGATGCAAATAGTTTAGTTTCTTTCCTATTACTGCTGCAACATAATGGAACACAATCTTACAGGCAGTGGGTGATACAGACAGAACGTTGCTCAGATAAAATCCTGATTACAAATGGTTCCATTTGGTTTATTTTATATTCTAATAGGAACATAAGTCCTTCTGGGCTCATTACTGTATTAAAATAAAACCCCACAATTCTGAAGAAAAAAATAAGCTTTTATTATTGTTTCCTCTTCTAAAATTGTGTGAGGATTATTCAGATTTTAGGTCTTAGTGATCTGATAAACAGCACTAATCAATGGCAGAGAGAAGAAATTTACGTTTTCAAAATATAAAGTCTGTGAACTGCTCATTGTTACTCCTCATTATCATAATCAATGCTGTCTAAAGTGTTTCTGGGCTGCCAGGATGGCATCTGTGGAGGAAGCATCTCCCAGGCAGCAGCAGCTCACTGCAGATGTGTGAGAGTCAGACTGCAACTTCCTACAGGCTCTGCTCCCCAGCCCTGGGAGTAAAAGCTGGAATGAAAAATGCCTCAATCCAGTCAACGCTGGAAGTCTCAAATTTGCTTACAGAGTTCAGGCACACGGCAATTCAAAAGTAAATAAAGAAATAAATAAATAAGGGCAAAGACTTCAGCAACTCAGTGTGACAGCTACTGGAAAGGTGTTGGGACAGGGAGAGAGGCGTAAGCTGCACCAGGTGGCTGATGGCACATTAGTCCAGTCTAAATAGACCCAAAGGTGGTGATGGCTCTCTGGGAAAAGCTGCTTCCACAGGGCTCCAAGCCCTCTGTGCTCTGGCTAGGCAGGAGGATATGGGAGCACCAGGTTTTAGGTCCAGAGATGCTTCCAGCCCACAGGTTTTCATAAAGCTGATGGCCTGAGCTCTTGGAGCCAACTCAGAGGTTGGAGAGAGCTCGTTCAAGGCTCAGTTCTCATCCTCCCCTGTTTGGCAGGAAGAAAAGAGGGGAAAGACTTTCCAACTTCTATTCCTTAAGGATTTTTCTCAGACTTGTAAGAAAGATAGAAATAATGAGCTTGGCCCCCAGTCATCACTTCATTAAAATAAAAACCCTTCCTGACAGCCCAAATGTTATCTTTAAAATCTTATTACTTGTCAGAATACTCTTTTGTCCTATTCCTAGCCAAGAACATTTTAAACTATTTATTTTACTTTTTTTCATCCCTGCAGCATTGCCATATAAAGCCCTTCAGAAACATTGTATCACTTTTCAAGAATTCAGTTCAAATTAAATCTCCAGACCTTAAAGGAATTCCTGGCAAAAGAGATTACAAGTACAAAACCACAGAGGGCAGTACGGATACCCCGATTATGGCATTTACATTCATCCTTCTTTGTAAACTACCACAGTCCAAAGGATCAATAAAATAGTTTTGAAAGATCTGGCTGAGTAAAACTGTAAATGACTTCCTATCCCACTGGTATTTTGGGGTTAGGCATGGGCTCCCATTAGGCATCTGCTTAGGAATCAACATACTCAAGTGCAAGAATCACTCCAAGATGAGTTTTGTTTATCAGAACTGCTTTGGGCCTGGCTGAGCTGGAGTTCCTTTCCCCACAGGTGCCCTCAGAGTGCACTGGTGCCCAGCAAGGTGCTGATAATGCCCCAATGTTTGGGCATTGCTGGACAGAGCTGGCACAGCACCAGTGCTGCCTCTCCAATATTTACTCTTCACCAGCAGGCTGAGGGTGGACAAGATCCTGTGAGAGGACACAGCCAGGACATAGACACAAAATGACCAAAGGGATTTTCCATGGGACATATACTCTGATATAAAAGCTAAGAAAAAGAATTGGAAGGTGGGAGGGGCATTCATTATTTACAGTGTTTGCCTTCTGGAGCACCCTCTCCATGCGATGAAGCCCTGCTTCCCAGGATGTGGCCAGATATCACTTGCTTATGCCTTTTTCTCCACCTCCTTCAACTGTGCTTAACCTTTCATTTTTGCTTTAGTAAATTTATCTCAGTTTTAGTAAACATATTTCAACCTACATGTTGTCTCCCATCTTATTTTCTTTGCCCTGTCCAGCTCAGAAGGGGAGCTGTAGCAATGCACCCCACACATGAGCAGGTGTTTCCATATAAGGAAAGGTTCAAGACTCATCCTTTGCTGTTCTAATTAGGTAAAGGACCCAGAAACTTCCATGTTCTTTTCCCAGTAATTGGCCAGGTGCCAAGCAGATAGTGGTTGGATGCCTAGACCTATACCTCAAAACCTGTTGCCAATTTAATTGGGCAAGGTGCCAAAAAGCCCACCTGGATCATTATGTATTTAAAAAACTGCACAGAACTGCTCAGTGCTTTTTTGGACTGCCTTACCAGTGCAAGAGTGTTCTCTACACTGTGTCCTACTTATATTTCTTTTGTTTTATAATGTTTGTTATTTTCATCATAATTAAAACCTTTTCTTTTACAAAGCATACCCAGAGAAGTTGTCTCGCTATTATTAAGCCACTCTGGGAGGTTGTCGGTCAACCCTGAGACTTTATACATCTTCATGGAGCTTATTACACTCTGGCCAGGTGTAAATCTGTATCAGGGAGCAGAGCAATAGAGATGCTTGGTGGGCACCTGGCACCCATGCTTTAAAATTTATGTGGACTTCAAGCAGAGCCCAAAGTGTGAACCTCACTCTGTACTGGCTACCCCAGAATGTCAGAAAATACACAGTGTTCAGGGGAAACCTCTACCTTAGTGTGTTTTTTATTAAGTTGCATAATGACCAGGCAGGGCACCTGTAGCTCTAACAGAGTAGCAGATATTTCTGTCCCTACTGCTAAGTTAAGGTTCTCTTTTATGGTTTGCCTCAATGATCTTATAGGCTTGTGCCAGCTGAGCAAAGAGGCTTATGCACCATTATTTTCTAGTTTCTTGTCTAACTCTATAAGCTGGGTGTTCACTAAACATTATATTTACATTTTCTTTCAGCATTGCTTGAACACCTGCAATAAGAATGTTGTTATAACCTGACAGTCACATTGTGGTAGACATAAAATCAATCCTTGAGCACATTTGAATTTTTCCTGATTTTTTTTCCACTTTATCCTAAAGAACAGTAAAAGTGACAAATTGCAGCTTTGTTTCTTACCAGAAGCAATTTCTTCCCAAACACCCAGAAATGCTCAACAGTATAATTCACCATTCCCACTCCATGATCAAAGACAAATCTTTTCCTGTGCCAACAGGCAAGTCACCCCTTTGAAACCTGTTTTTTAATCCTGGATATCATAATCCATACTGGCTAGTCATTGCACTGTCCATCAGCTGGGACATTGGCACAGGCAGGGTGGCATCAGCTTTGGTGGTTCATCTGTTTTCTCCTTACAAAGTTCCCATAGCTCCACCCCAGCAATCACCTGTCCCTGAAACCATCTGTGACTAGAATCTCTTAGGACTGGGATATTTAATCAATTATGTCCAGAGCTGTGCGGAGAAGATGGTTCTGGCACTGTCATGTTGCATGTGCTTCAGTGCTGAGCCTTTTTGGAAAATTTTATTTTTATTAAGTATATCTGTTTTGTGTTCTACAGTCTCTTGGGGGTAAAAAGGCAAATTAATTTAATAATGGATTGAGTTTCTACCAATGTCTGTTTGCAATCTGGCCAGGCTCTTATAAATATCCTCTCTCTGTGTATCAAAATGAAGTCTTGTATTACTTACACTGAGTTCTAGAATGATTTCAGTGCTCTTTTGCTTGGGAAGGATTTTTATTTTATTTTATAATTATATTTTTTAAAATTGAATAACACTTTTGGACCTTATGAAGCCGTGATTTACCATTCCCCAGATGGTAACATATGCACTGGTATTATTTTGTAGCAAAAGCCTCATGAAAACAAGAAAGAAAGATGCCAAGCCAAAAGCATACATTTTTCTTTCCCTTCTTTTGGGAAACAAGTGGATATCAACCAGTCCCATTAATCCAATTTTTTTTTTTTTTTTTTTACTTTCATTCTTTGAATCACGGTAATGTTAAGGGAGAGCAAATATAGGTAAAAATGAATCAAAAGAGTAGAATTAGTGCAAAGAGAAAGGCCCAAGAGACAACCAGCTCAGTACTTTCAGGTGTTGGGCACCCCCACTCAGCAAGTCACATCAGCTCATGGCTTTCTGAAATGCTGATGAAGAACTTGTGCTCAAAAACTTTGTCAGATCAGGCCCTCAGCTTTCATACTGAAAGAGGACCATTATTGTAAAGAAACCTTTATGATGATGGTGATAAATAATAATAAATATAATAATATTAATAATGATAATATTAATAAGAATTTATTATTTCTGTTTGGTTTTCCTATTTTGCAGTTACCTAGGGAAGGTCTAACTCTGAATGCTGTGGCACAAGGTAAGCATCCTGTTGTTTCCATCATGGCCAGTCATTCTCCAGGTCTTGACTGCACATTTCAGGTACCTCTCACCTCACAGAACGGGAAAAGGTGAGGTCATGAGCACCTCAAGCTTCGAGATTCTGACTGTAAGGAAAAAATGTTAATTGCCCAGTTGCTGAGAGCAGTTTGCTTGACAAGTGTTATTCTGAGTTTCTTTGACAAATGATGGTAGTGAAAGAGTCAGAAATACAGGGATCTCCACAAAGCCACCTACCACCTGCAGCCCATCTGCTTAGAAACAGTGAGCACAGGGAAATAATTTTTTAAAGTTGCATTTAAGATATAGCTGAACAAAAGTAAACTCCTAGTCCTAACATACAAGTTCCAAAACCTCCACATTTTTTTAGGGCTGACCTTGACATCCTGCCCAGGGCAATGCAGTGTGATAGTGATGAGCAGCACAGCAGCAGAACACTTTGCTAAATATATAAAAATTCAGGATTTTCTATTCTTTAAGAGATGGATTCTTTGTTTCCTGTAAAATAATAAGACTACAGTGTACTAGTTTGGGCTGGACGTTGCCATAGTTCAATACTTCCTTGAATTTGTTTTTCTTCCACAGTTATTTCCAGCCCTTGCAGATCACAATTCCACAAGATGTCACCTGACCATTAGAAGCCATTTGGAAGAATGTGACCTGAGAGTGCAAACAGTCTGAAATAGATGGAGATTAATTATATGGGATTATGAAGAGGCAGATGAGAAGTTAATGGAAAGTCAACAGAACTGGGTTTGACCTCTGTTCTGAAAAGAAGTACTAACAAAGAAAAAAACAAAACAAAACAAAACAAAAACAAAAACAAAAACAAAAACAAAAACACATAAAAAACCCCAACAAAATAAAAAACAACAAAAACCACCAGAAAAAAAACAACAACAAAAACAAAAACGAACCAAAAAACCCATGATCTTGGAGAAATCAATTTGAATCTTTTCTTTCTTTGTTGGTTTTGTCAGCTTTGTCCTTTCGAACACAATGCTCTGTGGGACAAGGACTGTTTTTTCCTTTGTCTGTACGGTGTCTAAAACAAGGCACTTCAGCCTTGGTGGAAATCTTCAAGTGGAATTGCAAGGATAGTAATTATGGAGTCTTTGTATCCAGTGTCACAAGCACTTAATGAGTTAATAGAGAAGTGTCAGTATTAATATTGGAGGAAGGAGAACAGATTCAGCCAAGAGGGGGAAAAATCACCTTCAGCGTTTGAAAAATCCATAATAGAGGAAGTGTTTCTTGTGGAGTCTGTTTTATTTAGACAATAAGACATTTGTTCAAATTACAATAGACATTCAAACACTTCTTATTAGGAACTTTAAAAACCTGAAGGAAGCTTTCTTTCCTTTTTTTCCATTGAAGTCTACAAGAAAGAGAGAAAGGCTCTTGCTTTCTTCTTGCCCTGAGAGAGACGTTCCTACCAGCAAGTGAAACATTTGCAAAATATAATGGTTTATTTTTTTTATATCAAAGGGTTTGACCAAAACCATTCTTTATAAACATTTTACAGCTTCTTCTGTGTCCTTTCCTTTTTCTAAAGAGTGTCAGCTGCTCAGTGTGGAAGGTGACAATGAGGCTCAGGTACTCAGCGCAGAGTACCAAAGGCATTGTACTGAATATCTGTGTGTATTTGAGAATGATGAAAATGAGAGAACCTAAATTTGCACTGCTGGAAAGGAAAGCACACAATTGTGCAATTCTATGGATACAGAAATTTTCTCTGGGTTCACAGGCTAAGCCTGTTGATGGGGAATGTATGTGTTTACATATCTTAATTTCTTTGAGGCAGAATGTTTACCATTTTAGCTCCTCACTGTGAATAGAGAACAGGGTTTACGTGGTCACTGAAAGCAACAAAGGAATTCAGTGAGTTTGTAGCATAATTTCCTCAAGCTT
The DNA here is from genome assembly GCA_037834095.1 of Argya squamiceps. Lineage (NCBI taxonomy): Eukaryota > Metazoa > Chordata > Aves > Passeriformes > Leiothrichidae > Argya > Argya squamiceps. The sequence continues at coordinate 4,939,158 of JBBMKD010000053.1, forward strand.
TAAGAACAGTGCAGCCGTAGGAAAAGAGCACATCCAGTGAGCTGCTTTTTGTGACAAAGCTGGAGATAGGAAGATGTGGACTAAGAGAAGCATCCTGCAAATGCTTGTACTTGTAAGTAGTTCTTATTTTCTTAACAGAGAAGCTTGAGGTGTTTGGAAAGTCCAATTCACTTCAGTGGGACCTCTTGTGTGTTTAAATTGGACACGTACTTGGTGTTCTGCTGGGCTGGCATGCCCAACCTGGTGCTTACAGTGGAAATGAGGAATGCATTTGATTATCATGAAGACAAGCAATTCCCATGACAAAAGGATTAGACTGCAGGACATCCCTACTCTTGTGGGGAAAAACTAAATTGTAACATTTATCCCTAAAAGTTTCAAAACATACAGTGTTTTCAGCAGCAAATTATGTGAGTTTATCATTATTTTTAAATACCAGGAAAGAGGTGGGCAGTTTCCTCTCCCCTGCGTGATTCCACTGATGGGGAGAAAATCCCGTGAGATAAGTGGTAATGGGACAGGGCTGAAGTTGCAGACTTGTGCCTTCTTCTCCAGCAGTGTGTGGAAATAGGAAGCTTATTTCCCTTTTCTCCCCCGTATCTACATGGCTTTGGCTTCAAAGCATCCCTGTCACATCTGTTCAAGAAGAAAGAATTCGCTTCTTAAGATTCATGGTTTCAGGATAATCTTTTAGTGTTATTTTCCAGAGAGAAAGAGCACACACTCCTGAAATGTCAATCCTGCTTGATACAGTTAAGGATCCTGTGTCAGTTCAAGTCACCAGAGCCACTATAATATAACAAAATGTTAGATTATACATGTTTGGTTCTGTCCTTTTATTCTCCTTCCCAAAACTGGAGGAGGACAAGGTCTGGTGATAGTTTGCTTTGTTGTTTTGGAAGATATTTTAGTAATCTGTCTGCATCGCATTTGGAAATGCAATTAGCTTCATGTATTTGGACTGCTCTGTGCAGACATCAGGTGCTAAGGAAGAAGTGCTAAGAAAATTCACAAAAGCTTTTGGCTCTCTTGCATAGCAGCTGGCTGAACAGATAGAGGGTTGGGGTTTCTTTTTGGAAGTGGGCAGGCCTTTGAAGTCAGTGAAATAACTCTCCTGGTTTAGATTCAATTTTCAGTCAATTGCTGGTCAGATTAGCTGTAGGACTGCAAGTGTCTTACTGGTGATGAGCTAAAGCAATTAGATGCCTGAAGCATGTCATCTCCTTGTTAAGAGGCTCCTGGGTATGCCTGCAGCCCCCTTATTTGCAGAAGACTGTAATTCAAATGACATCTGTGAGTTATTTATAGGAAACCAGTGCTGGAGCTGTAACCCATATAAAATCAGCCACTATTTTAGTTCCCTGGCTGAGATACAGTCTCTAAGTCTCTCATGCTTTGTGATGCTCCTGACATCAAATGTAGGGTCAAGATTGACCTATGTTTTCTGATTTTGTCTTTTGTCCAGCTGTATTCAGAAATATTTCTACTACTCTGAGTTTAAAACTCTGTTGGAGGCTCAGTCCTGGGAATGCTGGGTATAATAAATTGAAAAGGATGCAGAAATAAGCAGGGTCAGGGGCAGCCTCAGGACCCTCAACCAGCAGAGAGCCACCAGGCAGACTGGCAGAGCCAGAGTTTCTCAGAGAATACTCACACACACAGCTCGTGAGGAAAGCACTTCCTGGGAAGGAAATTCAGTCACATCTCTGCTCAGTGAGCTGCAGAGATGGAAATGCTGGGTAACAGCAATATTAACTGTGAGAAAGGAGCTGTGTCTGCCCTGTCACTCATAAGCAGACACATTTTCTATGCTTGTTGAATTCATCCTCTGGTGTCATTATTCCGTGGCTGGTGCTGCTCCTCCTATCTCCACAGCAGCACCAGATCAAACCTTCCTTTCCTGCTGCAACATACAGGAATAAATCACACCAGTGCAGCTGGTCCAGTCCACTGTGACACCTCCTGGGTTAAACCTACAGAAAAAAACACAGCAAATTTTGTTGCTTTTAATCATCATCTTCCCTTTTCATAACTTCCCTTTCATTCCCATTCCAGCTCCTTCCCCCTTAAAAATTACCTGGAAAGAAATAATCTTCTAGTCAGACACAGATGTTTAAGTTTGAGCTGAACAAATTTAATTAGTGCACAGAACTAAAAACTAGAATTGTGTCAGCCCCTTGGTCTTAATATGTATTAAAAGTGTTATTTAGGAACAGGTGTAATTTATTTCATAGCATAAAATTGATCAGATCAGTGCATATCAAAATGATTCATGAATGATGAGATTATGGTAATTAGTTAATCACCTAAATGTATGTTTAAAGTGACGCTTGACAGAGAAGAGACAAGAAGTTCAAAATTAATCATTAATCCACACAAAATTGCATATATATTTTTGCATATCTTTTGCATCATTTTTGCAGATCTTTCACAATTTCTTACAAATACCAATAAAAACAAATATGTTTTGACTATGGAAAATAACCTTAAAAGCTTATCAGGATCATTTTTTATTACCACTGACTTATCTCCAGGATAAATGTGTGTGTGTTATGCACAGGGAGATGCCAGATTGACACATCCATTCAGGAGTGCCAAACTGAGTTCGCCCTGACTGCTGTAGTCACCCAAACTGTGTTCACCCTGACTGCTGTATTGCCTCCAGTGAGAGGTTCTGTCACTGGATCTTAATTAAGCCTACTGTAGATATAGCTGAAACCAGATTGAACACAACACACTCTTCATTCTTCTACAGTCATCCCCCAGTGACATCAGGAGCCAGAAGGGCAACCAGTTGTTACACATAGGGAGAATCTACTTGTGATTTTGTATTGCAAAGGATTTAGGCTGTTGTGAAAACAGCCTAAAAACCTCTGAAAACCTCAATCAACCATTAGTATAAGTTTATCATTTCTCATTCTTGCACAAGTGAGAACTATGTATTTGTTTTATGTGTTCATATATTGATATGTCTTTGCATTTGCTAGGAGTCCCACCTCTTGCTCTAGCAGAGATCTACTCAATACATTGGATGAAGTCTAGAAATTAATCTCAAGTCTGGAAATTAACTTCACCCCTGATCATATTGTTCCAACCCTCTGCCATGGACAGAGACACCTTCCACTATCCCAGGTTGCTCAGAGCCCCATCCAGCCTGGCCTTGAACACTTCCAGGGATGGAACATCCACAGTTTCTCTGGGCAACCAGCTCCAGTGTTTTATCATCCTCATATTTTCGTTTTTCCCCAATTACATGGTAATATCAGGAATAATCCCTTATTTTTTATAAATCCTTAGTTTCTTGAATCTGAATTTAGCTTCTGTTGCTAAAATTCTTTTCTGTGCTTGAGGGTTGAAAAGCATGAAAACATGAAAAACTCCTTGCTGAGCATGCACGTCAGAATAAACTAAAAGAATTAAGATATGTCCAGGAAAAAGGAGAGAAAAGCCTCAAGGAAAAAACAAACAAACAAAAATTTAACAAAACCCAAACAAACATACAAACAAAAAACCCAAAATCAAACAAAAGAAACTAACAAGCAAAACACAAAAACCCAAACCAACCAACTAACCAAAAAACCCCAATGAACCAAAAAAAACCCCAAACAAAAAATATGAAGAAAACCCCCAAAACCAACCAACCAAAAAAAAAAAAACAACAAAAACCCACCAAAAAAACCCAAACAAACAAAAACTCAAAAACTAAAAAACAAAACCACAAACCCAAAAGCAACAACAGAGAAAACAAACCAAGCCAACCAATGAAAACACAAATAAAAAAATAAAAAACTTTAAGCAATGCAAAATCCCAGATCCAGCAATTTTAAAACCAAGATATCTAATTAGGAACTTCTTATCATTTGGACTGGCAGACTAAGCAATTATTTGAGTTTTTGATAAACCACTTTACTCTCTTTCCATCTAGTCACATAACATCTGTAGAGAAAAGCTGGTGAAGGAACCATGGGGGTCAGACAGATACAGACTTTTTACCTCTGGCACAAAAATTCCACTCCATTAATTACTTTGTCATCACTTGTGCACTGCAGCCAACAAATGGCAATGGTGTATTACTGGTATGGCAATAATATTAATGTTCATGTTCTGGATGACAAGGCAGTTGTTTGGAAATTTAGGAGCATTGGAATTGACTTCCAAGTTCTCCTGCCAGACTACTGTGAACCCTTCAAAGATTGTTCCAGCTATTTTCTCTGGTCCAAAAAAAAGTCTCTCTTTCTTTTTTTTTCTTTTTTTTTTTGGAAGTGTTGTTTGTTTAATTTGTAAATTCTCCAGGGTGAAGAATGTCTTGTTATGCATAGAAAGGGGTCTTGATCTCAAAGGAACTCCAAGATTTACCGTGATTCAAAAATTCAAATAACATCAATCTCATATATCTTTGCCCCTGTTTAACCTGGTTTTGTGTATGGGCAAAGAATCTCATTTGGTGAAGACATTTTGAAAATGAGACCGGTCTTCTGATTTGCTTTCAGCTACTGATTTCAATCCATTTTATGGTCACTTAATTATAAAAAGTGAGCTTCATTTACAGAACAGAATGGTTTTCAAGTTGCACTAATGCATCTGGTGTTAGTTTCCAAAATATTTATAGTGTGCTTCAGCAGCATAGCCTGGTGTGGCCAATGTAGTGTGGTTCAACAATTTGTCCATAGGACTGTAAAAATTCAAGAGATCCATAAAAAGATTTGACACAGTAATACTGGCATCACACCCAACTGTGCCTTTTCAGAAGGCATTTCTAGAGTTTATTCTATATAATCTTGGTAAACTGACGCGAAGTTAAATGTTTGATTTTACCATAATAATTTTGTTTGAGCGATTTGGCTCTGCATATTAGTAAGATCTCATAAATCACTTGAGTATAACTGCAAAATTTCCAAGCAAAGACCAATGGTATATAAAACACTTCAAAATGTCATGCAGAAAACAACTCCAGGCTTTCTACAGCAACTTCCTTCCCTCATCTCATGTTAAGCCTTTGCACAGTGAGCACCAGTACACCAGCTCTCTCTGACTTGCCTCTGTTTCAATCATCAGATCTCACTTGTGGAGCCAGCACTGCTCACAACAGCCCAGACAGAGTCAAAATTTAGGCTTCCTAAATTCCTAGGCATCCTAGCCAGATGCAGAAACAAATCCAAGACGTGATGAGCTTGGCACCAGTGATGGAGAAAAGCAGCAGTTACTGCACTGAGTGTGAACAGAGACATGAGTGGAAGGTGTGTTTGGAGTCCAAATGCTGGAGCCTATGATCAGAAGATGAGGATGATTCCAGGATGAGATGTCCATAAAAGAGGGACTAAAGCCGGCCAAAGGTGAGGAAAGAAGATTAAAATTCTCACACATATGCTTCTCCTGTGGGTTCATGGGCTTACATATGCAGCAGAGCTTGAGATCTCCTCTGGAGGAATCTTTGTCATTTGGGTTGAGTTGTTAAGTGAAACCTATGGAGGCCAGCAGGCCAGTCGGTAAGGTGGACACTCTCCCCTGGAAAGAAAGCAACCCTTAGGTTTCAAGTATGTGGTGGTTCCCCTAAGGGAGAAACCCTGGGAGATGCTCTCTCCCTCAGGGCGAGCAAATCTCTTCCCCCCCATGAGGCTTTGTGGTTGGTATGTTAATCAGTTATACCTCATTGGTTGTTTCCCTACGCCCTCCTTTTTACCCTGCATTATTGGTCTGTTCCCAATCCTTCCTCTGATTGGTTCATTTCTCCTTTTTACCATACCTGATTGGTTCATTTTCAATCCTTCCCCTGATTGGTTAATTTCCCAATCCTCCACCTGATTGGCCAAGTTGTGTAACCCCACCCCCTGTCTTACCTATATAAGTCCCTGCTGTGATTGGTTCTTTGTCCCTGAACTCCTTCGAGTGAGCAGTGGAATAAAGGCTCTGAGGAACCTGCAGACAAAAAGCACGTCTCTCACATCACCCTGATGGTTCAGCTCACAACTGAGCTGAAATCACTAAGCCGAGCTGAAATGACTAGGCTGAGCTAAAATCAGTAGGTGTTTGCAGACGTGCCTGTGTGACCAGGTGTGTCCTTTTCAGGACTCTTCTCTGGCGATGTCACAGCACTGACCACCACTGCCCGCCGCGACAAAACCAACCAAAAAATATCATGCAAAAGCAATGAGCTTGAAAGCCTCATTCATGCACCAAAGGCCCTAGACAATGCATAAATTCTCCACTCATTATTTTTGAAAAATTTGCAGCTGTCCTCTTACCAGCTTTGGTGATTGTCTTCTAAAATGAGAAATATTCCTGCCTTTTTAGCATAGAAAGGAAAAGAGAGCGTTAAAGATTAAGTGATGAAATCGCAGACAAAGTTGATGCCAGGGGCAGGCTGGTGAAAGTCTCCCCTATAATTATAAAATTATACAAAAGATAACTTCTTAATTTGGCACTGCTTATTTTTTGACTTCATAAAACTAGAGGGATAATTCATTCATTGCCCTTTTCTGCTTTTTTTAATTAGGTATTCTCAAGAAATCCCTTCTTCAGCATCAAAATTGCTGTGAAGCAGGAGTAAGACAAGATTTTTTTCTCCTCTTAATTATTTTAGATAATGATGGCAGGATACTGAAAATTTTTCTTTGGTGGGGAAAAACTTTCTGCTATTTCAGAGGACCCCAACCTATATAAAACTGCTGCATAAAAGGTGAAGCACAGCTAAACCAAATGTAACTCCCATCACAGACCCACAGATGAAAGAGTAAAATATGACATAATGCTCCTATGTTGTCCTAGTGCTTTTAGCACAGGGTTGTCTTACAGGATCTCTGGCAGGTACCAATCTCTACACTCTTGTGAACAGTGACAGGACATGAGGGAATGGCCTGAAGCTGAGTCAGGGGAGACTTAGGCTGAATATCAACAAAAGATTTTGGTTGAGACCCTGAACGGCTACCCAGGGAAGTGGTCACAGCACCAAGCATGACAGAGTTCAAGGAGCATTTGGGCAACACCTTTAGGCACAGGGTGTGACCCTTGGGGTGTCCTGTGCATGGCCAGGAGCTGGAGCCAGTGATCCTGATGGGCCCCTTCCAACTCAGCATATTCTATGATTCTATAATTTCCCTGTGTATTCATTTTACAGTAAGCACTGGATTAATTGCATAAACAGCCCCTGAAGCAGAAACAGAGGGATCCCAGCTCCAGGATGGTACCCCAAGAGATTCTGACTCACCCCAGCCTTCTGCTTTCAAAAGTCTTGCACATCTTTCTGCACCCTCTATATAAATGTAGGCGTCACCTCCTCCTTCTCTCCTGCCTCTTCCTGCTCCTCTTTCTCCTGATATTTTGAAGAGAAATGCCTATCGATGTGGTGGTGTTTGGTTTGGTATTTGTTCATGTTCCCTGTCGGCCATTTTGTTCATGAACTTCCATCTTGTTATTTACTGTTCTAAGTTCTAAGTTCGCCCGGCGACAGGACTCCCATTGGTTGAAAGTTTGGTTCAACAGTTTTCTGTCAATTATGTTATGTATCAGTTTAGGGGGCATGCCTGCCATCCTGATGCCTCGCCCACCGGATGGATACATCTGAGGGGAGACATCGGGTGGTTGGTTGGCAATCCCTTACCCCATTCCCTCCATTTTTATGATTGGTTTATGTCCCTATGGTGCCACTCCTAAGCCTCTGTTAATTGGTTGTTGTTGTTACCTTTGGAGAGACCACGCCTTGAATAAAAACCATTGCTCCCACTGAGCCGGTGTCTCTCTGGAGGCACCGGTGGTGAGGTGAGGGCAAACCCTGTCCCAATAAACTCCCACTGTTCATCCATCCAGAGAGTCCCGTTTCTTTCTTCATCCCTTCGTGATTCCATATATAGCAGTCTCTCGGCTTGTGGCCACGAACCATCCGTCAGTTGCGGATATGCCTTGGATTGCTGGCCGTTGTCAGGCACGCGGCTGTTGAGCACCCTAACAGTTTACCACCGCATATCATCAGCTCTGATCTACACTGAAAAAAAAAATCAGTGTTCTCATTTTGAGTGTGCTCATCACACTGCACCCCCAAGAGGTGCATGATGGAGGAAAGCTTTGCTGATGTGTCCTGGGCAAACCTGGCAGTCAAACACTGAGCCCTGCCAAAGTGGTGGCAGCTTTGGAGACAGCTCAGAGACTGCCAAGCATTCTGGGAATTATTTAGTGGAGACAGAGGCACGAGCAGATTTTAAAAATCTAAATATTTATAGACTTACTTATTCCATGCAGGTGACCTGAGAACAAAGTGATCCAGTGAATGACTGAAAACTAATGACCTGGAGTCACACCTGGGTATTCTGAGCATCCAATTTAGTGCTTAATCACAGGTACTTTCACAGATCAAGTGGGACTTCAGGCTTGCACTTGCATTGCCAAATTGCAAGTCTCCACTCTTTTAACTTGACACATGTCTAATAAAAAAAATGCACGTGAGGAATCAGACTGATGCTCATCTTGAGTGTGTGTTCTTTCCATTGATGCTAATATTCAGTTTCATTCTAATTTGTTTTGTTGGATGTTGGGAATAAAAATGTTTCTGGGGCACTGGTTATAGTCAGCCCTCTATTGTCAGGCACAGAGTCAGAGAGAGTAGAGCTGGAAGCAGAGAACAACATTTGGGATCCCCAAGTAAAGGCAAATCAGCTAAAATTCTAAAAAATAGTCAAAGTGAACAAATATCTCTGTCTTGAAAAAATAAATTAAAAATTATTTCTTGAAATTATAAAAAAATATTTTTCTGCTTACTTTTTAACATTCCTTGGGTTTAAAGGAAATATTTTAGATGTTGTTGAAATTGACACTGAAAGAGGAGCAATGAGAGGAAGAGCAATTCTGTTATTAGCCTCCTTTTTTTTAATATAATCAATTATTTCAATGGGAAAAATGCCTTCTTATGTGTCCCCATTATTCCTATTTGAGATATTAAAACTAGAGAAAATGTTGTCAAAAACGAGTATCAAAAATGTGTCCATAGCAAATCATTACAGTTTTCCTCATTTTCAACTGTTTGTCATTAAAAGGATGAATTCCAAAAGACTTTCAATTTTTTAAGGTAGGTTTTATGCATAAAGACTTAATAGGAGAGAAAAAAAGAATCCCAAAGTAACACTACATCTCAAAGAAAGTATACACAAATTAAAGCTCTATTATTCCACTGATGGGTTTGTTCTACAGAATTGCATGAACTTCATTACAAGGTAGTCAAGAGTCATAATTAGAATCTGGTGAATAAGAAAAACGCAGAAAAAATACTGTCCTTTTTCTTATGATCTCAAAGAAGTTCAGAGTCAAATATTAGTTAATTCTGCTGCAAATTAGAAGCACTCTAAGCACATGAGTGGAAATGACAATAAAATTGGTCCTACATGTTGGTTCACTGGTAATAACCCCACACGACAAAGCCCAAGGTCTTTTCCTAATAACTCTGGATGTAAAACCTGCTGTTCTCTGCATGGAGGGGACTAATGAGAGCTGCTTCCCTACAATTTGAGGTCCTGCCTTGCTCCACTTCTCCATTTCAAATTATGGTGTGCAGCCATTGCACTGTAAGTTCTTTCCTGCAATACCAAGCTGCCCCTGGAGCCCAAGTCCTCCACCACCCCTCCAAACAGGGACAACTCATGATACTGTCCCTGGGCTGTCCTATTCCTCATTATCAACTCAACCACTCATTCATTGAGAATCACAGAAAATATTTGAAATGTCAAAAAGTCAAGCTTGAAAAAAATCTTTGTACAGCTACTTAGAAGTTTTAAGGTTTTTCTGATAAAAATTTTAATTATTGAATATTAAATTTTCTCTCACCAGAAACCACTATAGACATTATTTGGGTATTATTTTCCAGTAATTTTTACAAGACCTTCAAATGTGTTAAAATTTTTCTTTAACAGTGTGTAAACCTAGAATGGGGGATCTCTGCGAAACAGCTCCTTGATTTGTATAGCAAATAACCTGACCTTTACAAATCTACAAAATAGAAATTAGCCTTGTTTTTCAAAGCTAGAATAGTAACACTTCTATAAGGTTTGGTATCCTCTATCTAATTCCAGCACATATCCCTTTATTTAGTAATTTCAGGGTATCCACTGGCTGCATAAGTGTTTATTGAAGACACACATTTTCCTATTTTACTTTTTTTCTGCTTCTGAGAGTTAAAATTTGCCCAGAGTCTCATTGCATTTTAGGACATTATTTTCTTAAATTTCATTTGATGTCTCTTCAGAATAGTTCCTCCCCTGTTATCTAAATGAATAAAGCACCAAAAAAGACTGATAGGTTTGAGTGAATCTTTTCAGTTATTTTGATTCTGAGAAACCAAGAGCAATTTTCAAATCCATCTTTTTCCATTTACAGAGATATATAGCTACAATAAGAAGACATTAAGAGTTTTCAGTTGGGTTTTTTTTAAATCAAACTTTGGCCACGAGGGTGGAATTCATTGCACTAAATTTTAGGCATTTAAAAATTAGACACTGACTTCTGAACTACTCAGCGTAGGCAGGATGTTCATTCGTAGTCAATTAAAGGAAAAGATGCTTCCAAGGGTGATTCATCTGACCTGAGCTACCTGAAATGGCAGTTAGGTTGAAATGTCTCTTGAATGCCTGTTTCTCTCCACTGACTGCTAAGAGAACTCATTCTTTTAAACATTAGATCACTCCTATGTCTCATCTCCTAGGCATGTATTTAAAAAATTACCTTCCTGGCCCAGCTTCTCCATCCTTCAGTGTGGGAATTTTGAAAGTTCTGGCTGACCTCACAATGATGGAGGTAGAAAATCTCCTGCTAAACTCAGCAGAGAAATGTCAGCACAAGATTATTTTTGAAACCAAGCAATTTATGCAATTGCCTGCACATAACTGATGTGGGGTTTTTTTCTTTGTATTTAATTTGGAACAATTTGTGAAAACTAATTGAGTTACTTAAAGCATAAAAACATTGTAAAACCCACTGTTAGTTTTTTGAGTCAATTGTTCCTTCCAATTCTACAGATGAAAGCAAGCCTGAGCAAGAGCTTAGGTGTTATCAGAACTCAGTGAACACTTACCTGGCTGGATCCTCCATTTCTCAGCAAACTGAGCTCTCATTTTTGTAACTGAGCCCATGTATAAAATGCTCTCTTACACAATGAGTGAATTAAAGTGAAAGAAGTTCTATTTAAATGAAAGGTAAAGTGGGAATACTTCACAATAAGGGTAACAAAACAATGGAACAGGTTGCTCAGTTGTGGATTATTCTTCACTGGTCAAGGTCAGACTGTCTGGGTCTTTGAGCAACCTGACCTAGTGAAAGGTGGAAAGGTGCTTCTGCCCATGGCAGGGGTTTGAAATGGATGATCTTTTTATTGACCTTTTTAAATCAAACCGTTCTGTGATTCTATAAGCCTATGATTATTTTTTTTTTTACTTTTGTTAGATGAGGAAATCCCACCCTAAATATTTTGGAAAATCCACAGTCCCTAAAGGTAGTGGCACTGCACGTGTCTCGCTTTATCCAGCCCTGCCAGCACCAAAAGTCAAGGTCCATTTTCAGGTGAGGTCCCACAGATTTGAACACCAGAGAGGCAGCTGTGATGTTATCCTACTGTAAATAGGTGGATATTTTCCTTTGTAAAAGCTGTATTTAAGAGCCATGGAAATTACAAAGGTCTTCAAAGAGACATAGTGAACTGTGTCCACTTGAACCACTGAAACTTGTAGGTGTCAACACTGGCTTAAATAAATTCCACCTTGTTCCAGGGATTTTTGTAGAACTTAAAAGATATTAAGAAAGTGGTGAAACTCATACTGCACTCAAATAATTTCTTAAAGTTGGCACATAAAGAGGTCTTCAATGTGGTTAGTGAGGAAAGAGAGAGACCTTATTGTCCTCAATCCCATTTTTTCAGGCTCTGTTTGTATTGTCTTCCCCTCAGCATGGGAAAGCATTTGAGGCATCAAACATGTCTTTATCTCTTGTCACCACATTGATCACCCAATTTTGTCCAAATATTCACTTGAGTCTCCTTCAGTTCATTTGCCCAAATTGTATTCCTGTAATACCAGAGGAATAAAAGCAGAATGACTATATGGAATTTCACCCTTTTGCATTATCATTGAAAAAGACATTACTATTCCCTTATCAAAAATATCCATCAGCCTAATTACATCCCTTTTCTTCACAAGGTTTTAAAATAGGATACCTAAGTATGATAGGCAATGCAGACTTATTATTTAATGACCATAGGGGAGATACATTTTGATTCATTCTCTTATGTGTTAAAAATTTATGACAAACATAAAACCCAGTTATAGCAGCTGGATCATTTGTAATGGTCATAATTGTATTTAAATCACATATAGATAAAACCTTATGTACATTTTAAAGCATTATGCCATTTTGAACCACTTGGGGAGACAGTCTTGTAGGGTGGAAATAAAGCAAGCAGTAAGAATAATCTTAGCTGAAAAATGCATGAATTCTGAAACTTGGCACCTAAAACTTTAATATATTTTTAGCCCTTTTCAATGCAATTTTTTTAACCAATTTTAATCATCTCTTCTATACTATCTATTTTACTCCAGTTTAGTTTAAATCTTTTTGTTTTAGTTTAAAGTTTTTTGTTTTAAAAGTTTTTAGTTTAAAAGTTACTCCAGTTTAGTTTAAAGATACTGATTTTTTCACTGGCCTTGTAATAAGACGTTGTTCTACCTGATTCTTTCCCCATCAGTTTTATTTGTCTCACAATTTGAAACTGAAGAAGAAAACATGCCAATAAGAAAGCAAGGAAAGATTTTTAGGCAGCATAGATCATCCGAGTGCATGACATCTAATTCAGTCCAGACCAGGAGAAAGTTTTTACATTTAACTGGAATTGCAATTCCTAGCCACTTTGCAGGCATCCTAACAAATTTTAAACCATACCCAGATGGTTTCTGTTCCACTGGAAATTATGTGAATAAATTTTCCTCTGTTGTAAAAGTTGGTCCAAGATAAAAAGTCTGAAAAATACAGAAATTATTTTTAAGTGTAAAAGACATTTATCCTGGAATTTTCCTATAAATAAGGATGGTGGATATGCTTCCTTCCTTATAAAATCCAGTTTAATAGCTCAGTGCTGGTTAAATCATTGATAATGTCTGCTCTTTTCCTAGAGAATGGCAGTTCCAAATATTTTTATTTTTTTCACTTAGTGTTTATTCAGAAGGAAAGTACAGCAGAAAATGCAGAGAGATTTGCAAATTTTCTTTTCAAAATATTTGAATTTCCACTTTAAAGTACCCAGTTACCTGAAAAGGGAAATAAACATATACAAGGAAACTGTCTTACAAGCAACTTTCAAGATTTATAGGGGAATTATGTCCTGATTCCTCTGTTTCAACAAGTTAGGCCATGCCCCTTTATGGTTAAAAAGATCTTCCTCTCTCAAAGCGTCTTGCAAAAAAAATGAGGTTTAGTTTCTGAGCCTTGATTGATATAAAATGGTGGAACAAGCTGTATTTTCATGTAGCCATGAACACCATCAGCTGTGGATCAGGCCCATTTTTTTAAATATTTTAAAATATACTCAATGTATATACTAAATATATACAATATTTCCCCATGAAAAATCATGAAAAATAGATGCCAGCTACCAATACAAGGGCCTGAAAGAAGGTCTTAGAGGGAAAGAAAAAGTAATTGTATTAAGGACAGGATCCAAATGGAAAGTAGTTTGAATGGGTTACAAACTGACAATTTCTATATTTCTATGAATGTACATGTGTGTTGGCAAGTTAGAATTTGGGTTGTGTAATTCTGACTTGGAGAAAGACAGTCTTATAGCCTGTATTGGGCCATTTTGTAGTGCCATGGAAATGCACAGTGAGCCTACTGACAAAAAAAATCTCTTGGTTTCTAAATCATGGACTTTTCTATCATATTTTAAATCAAGCAACTGCAAATTTGCTTCAAATTTATGAGAGAAATTAGAAAATTTTAAATTAATCCTAAAAAGTCCCTCTCTTTTTTTTTTGTGAGAAACAAAAGTAGTAAGGTACAGATGATCTATGATTCTATGTTATAAAAGTAAATTATGACCAAAGTCTTCTCCCAGCTTCCTTTTTTTTTTTTCTAGAGTAATACAAAAACATAACTCTCACTCACTCTGTTTTCCTGCTAGATAATATTTTGCAGGTGAAGGACTTTTTTTTTGGGGATTACCCCAAAATGAATGTTAGGGATATTTTTCCTTCTTTTTATTATTCTATCATAAGTTTCCCTAGGGAACCCTGAAATTCTAGTAGTTAGATGTTTTATCTAAGACAGATGACAGGGTTACTTCTCTGTGACTCATGAAAGATTTTTGTGCTATGGCTGAAATTTATTTTGAGGATTTTTTTTTTTAATAGTTCAGCATAAATTATATGGAATTACCTGAAATAACTTCGACAAGTATGAGCTAGTATAACTAACAATAATAAGAAAAAATTACCAGGAAGTTACTTACATTTGCAATACTTTTCTGCAATATATATGAGTCAAGTACCTATATTGCTTGTTGCACTCCCATCAATATTAATTACAGCAATAAAAATGACTCCGTTATTGCTGTCCTGAAAAGATGTTAATGATGTGGTCATCACTGAAATAGCTAAATTGGCTAATGTGATGGCACAATAAATTCAGACTATAATTGGGCTGATTCTCTTTTCTCTGACATCTGTGTAAATTAGCAGCTCCCAAAGCATAAAACTCACACAAATGAGCAAAGATCTAGATCTTTGCTTTATAGCTGTGGAGACCAGTTTGTAACAGTTAGGTAATTTTAGTTAGTCACTCTGCACTTTTGTGCTGCATTAGCTGGCATTTATATTCCATAGACATAGCCACCTGCATCTCAGCTTCTTCAATACCTAAATTACTTATGTATTAATATTCTTGCATCAGTTACATTTTCCAGCAATTCACCAGAAAGTATTTCATGATGAATAAATATAATCATAGGAAAAATACCTTTATATATTGCATGTATTGAATAGCTGTTTAAAAAAATATATTTTAACTGAATTCACATTTAAAACCCAATTCTTTAAACCTTAGGAAGAAAACCTCAAAACATCTACTTGCCCCTCCTGTTTCTTTCATTTTAACTACGTGACTGTTTTTCTACAAGGTCCCGGGTTTGTTTAGAGAACACACTGAAAAGTCAGTTACTGACGAGCAGCAAGACAATACTTCAGGTTTTTGATTTTATTCATTTTTTTCAAGCTTTATTCACTGTACAATATCCAGACTTTGCTCTGAAGATAGAATGATTGATTTCTCCCCAGCATTTCCACATTGCTTCTCCTTTGTAAGTATCCATGGGTTTCACAATGATTATTGAATTTTTGTGCCTAGCATTTCTGTTAGACAAAGAGATTACAATATTTGGAGAAGGAGAAGGTGAGGTAATGGTTGACCTGGTTTTACCTCACTTATTTTAGTTGCATAACTTTGGTACCTAAGTCAACAGTTTATTAATTTCAGATTTGATCTATTGTTACTTAAAAGAAAAACGATATTTGAAGAACAGCACAGATTTTAACTGGGTGCCTCTTTGTTTCGGTTACTAAAGGAGCATAACTGAATTATGATTTTAACTCTTATAGTGCCAAAAATTCACTGTAGATTGGGGTAGATTGAAACTCCCATTTACCAGTGAGTTATGCAAGGCTTAATCTCTCCTGGCAGTAGGAAAAAAGGCCACTTATAGAGTGCATCTGTTTCCATAATTTTATTGTTTTCTTGAAGGAATTATTCTGATAATCAGTCTTGCTTGTGAGGTTTTCTTCATAACAGAGGACCTGCAGATCTATGCCAAGCATTCACAAAGTGTGAAACATACATTTAACAGCCAACAGTAGGAATTTTGGCTTAAACAATGGAATATAGGAATATAGAAGGCATTCTGCAGAAGTAGCTCTGGGCTTGGGTCGCCCGCAGATACATTTCAGCCGCCTCTGTCAGTTGAAGTCTACTCTCCAACATGTTATACATATTCCAATTTCTGTTAAAAAAAAAAAAAATCTTAACAGCTCATTAAACTGAACAACCTTCACTTATCCCCAGAGCCTGGCCCATTTCTGGACCCTGGCACATAAGAAATTGAAATGGAGAATTCAGCCGCTAACATGCAGTAGCTGAAATACTTTGGCACTTTGCAGTTTTTCACTACTTGACGCCCCTTGTCAAAACATTAAGGGGGATGTAGAGCAGCAGCATGTCATTATGTAACATTTTTACACATCATATTTATAAAGAGTCAAACACATTTTATTCTTGATCTAGAACTCTGCTAATTAGATGCCACTGACAGTTTGACTGCAGACTTTGAGTCTGAGCACTGTCATGCTGTTCCCACTTGGCATTTATAGTTGGCTACTCCATAGAAGCTTGGGCCATTCTGCCCAGGTTTTCAAGGCGAGACAGAAGCATTGAAACTTTTCACCACTTGTTCATCATCTCTTGCTTGTTAATTAATGTCTGCACAGCGCTTTGAGTATGTGCTGTCAGAATTCTGTCTTTTATTTCCCTGGTGAAAAAGCCTAGAAAACACAATTGTGGATGCCCTATAAACCATCCTAGATAGGAAAAAGAAAAGCCAAATATTAAATCACCTGAGACTACAACCTTTTCAAGAGTGCATTTATCATAATATTATCATACTAATACAGGTTATTGCTCTTGTGATTTTAGGTTAAAGAGATTTTTGTCATTTAGCCAGCTCATGTTCAGCAAAAGTGCAAAAATACAGGGCTCAGCAGCCAGTGCAAAGCCAATCCCAAAACATGGAAAGGTAATGGTCAAGTTGTTGAACTTTTGAGCTAAAGGTACATGCCTGACAGATCTTACTTTCTTTCCTAGAAGCTGTAACTGTGCCTGGATCACATCCCAGAACATCCTGCTGGTAGCTGGAGTTTGTAATATACTTCCCTCAACTCTGACCATGCTGCTAAATGGCCCCTGTCCTGACCATCTTTCTGAGCTCTGAGTGAGTCAGCCACACATTGCAGACACTTTGGGGGTTCACCAGGTCCATCACAACTGTTGTTAAAGGTATTCATTGTACCCACATTCTCCAAAGTCTTAATCTTTGTAAATTACTAGTTTTTCATACAGACTAAGTGGCACATATCTACAGGAAAGGATTAAAGCCCCTGTAATGATATTTAATAGGAATTTATCTGCCTGTACCCAAATTCATCATATCTCCTTCCCAGAACCGCATGCCTTTAAATTCACTATGCATTTTCTATTTGAATTTTTCTGGATGCCAAAAAATCAGGCACAGCAAGGTAGAGAAAAAGGTGTTTTCCAGCAAAAATACCACTGCAATGCAGATTAGGAGAGACAACAAAGCTAGGAAGGATCATAACAGAGAAGGTCTCCATGAGAAATGGCATTAATTCCTGGCATTCCTGTCTGTCATCTATACACAATGATAACCGTATCTATTGCATTCCCTAAGTTAAGTGGTCATCTGAGGGTGGTAAAAGCTCTTGCAACTGTTTAGTTCATCAATTATCTAAAACTCTTTGTGTCAATGCTCAGTGAAAACAAAGGCAAAATAATTTATACTTTTCTGCTGATTTCAAAGTAACAAATACAGTTTCATGCTTCTTCCTACCATCCAGGGTACTCATGCAACTTCTGAGATCATCTATCATTTATTGAAAACCTACATACACATTTATTTGATAAACGTGGAAGCAAATACACAGAAATACGGTTAGAATTTGTTATTTAGATACACTCTTCCAATCCATGGAAACACAATAAAAGATTTTAAAGGTGGGGGGAAGAGGGGGGTGTTGGATTTGTTTTTCAGTATTAATTATTTCAAGTCCCCAGACCATAGGATTATGTTGAGAGCTCAAGTTCATCTAATATTTATAAAGAACTGGATGCTTTTTTAGAAGTGTAAAATCATGGCTTTACATAAAGGCAAACTTTACCTTTATCAGCTCAGCAGTCTTAATCTTGATCTCCTCATTTGAAGAGCTATGGAAAAGGATATATGTGGGGAAAACATGAGCATAATTAGACAGGAAAATGTTTGTCTCTTGATTTTATTCTCCTTGGTCTTTGGAAACAAAAAAAAATACTTTACATTTACTCACAATAAAGCAAGATCTTGCTCAGGTGTGAAATTCTCTCCACAGAAATCTTCCATAGTAGTAGTAAATAATGCAGCACAAGGTAATGACAATGACACATTAGAGCTTATTTTGAATGCATGCTGTGCTCTGTTCATGGTGCAGAATTCAATGGACAGGGATTTGAAGGGGGGGAAGAGGCTTGTTTGTGTTCACATTACATAATCCACTTGTCTTTATTGTTCCCATTCTAGGCATTTTGTCCAAAGATGTTCTGCTTCTCATAAAGTGCATTCAGCCTTATCTGGAGCTCAGAAGCCTAAGGCTTTGTTACAATTGTTATTTATAACTAAACTATAAAAAAAAGAAAAAAAAAACAAAAAAACCCAAAAAAACAAAACATAGCTGAACGGGAAAACACTTCTCCAGTCATAAGTAAATAGCTCATTTGTACCTGGGGAGGAGAAGAATAGCTTTCAAAGAGCTTTCATTTCAATTGCAGAATCATGACTTCCAGGTAGAAGCAGTTGGAAGAAGGCTCTCTAAAACAAGATTTGTGGCATTTGTTGTTGAAAGCACATTGCTAAGATTTCCAAAATTGCTCTGAGATTTGAATACCTTTGTGGGTTTTTACATGTCCCACTTGGAATTAATCTGAAAGGAGCCCTTATAATACTAAGCATTTCCAGCTCCCCGAAAACCAGACATCCTTGTCAACCATCTAGAAATGGAAGAACACAAAATTCTTGCCTAAGAGAAAATGAGTGGCAGCTGCAGATGGAGAAGCATATTCATGTGGGATAATTTAAGCCTTTGAAATACAATGGAGGTAAAGAAAAGAAATCTTGATAAGTACTGTTTGAACTATCCAAGTAACAATTTTTGACTTATTACCACTATTGATTTTGTGCTCAGAAGCTCATTTCAGATAAGGGCCTAACTATGTTTATATTTATGATGACACTGCTATGACTGTGTTTAATATCAGATATATTGGTATGAAACTAAAAACTAAAAACTAAACTGAAACACTAAAACACTGTTTCTTCCAGATATAGAATAAGATATAACCACGTAACTACATAGCATAATAGGGCTTGGATTGGAAGGGACCTTAAAGACCATCTAGTTCCAAATCCCTGCCATGGGAAGGGATGTCAAGACTCATCCAACCTGGTCTTGAGCTTCCAAGGATGGGGCAACCAGATATCCCATGAGTGTAACCATTTCAAGTATGATGTTCAATGATATAGCAACATCATAGTTGAAATGGGGAAGTTTTCTGTGTTTACAAGACTGTTGCAATGCATGATTAAGCCTTTCAGAGTTTTATATGTATTTTATTTATTTCATGTTGGTATGTTCCTCCCAAATCCCTTCACCCATTCCCTGACCCCCATGGTACCTCCCAGAGGAAGCCCCTTGTCAATCAGCCTGGTAACTTGAAGGGAATTCATTTCCCATTCGACCAGGTGCTCAGACACTTGCCCCCTTCAATTGTCCTGTTAAGTGTCCCCCTCTAGAACCTCCCCCCCTCTCCATCCATTGGCCCGAATTCTCCTGTTGCCTCATTGCCTCAGGCTATGTCCTGAGGTACAAACGGGAGAAAGACAGGCCTGAACTTGCTTTTTGCACATGGAGAAGCTGCACCAATAAACATCTTCCAACCCACAACCCACAACCAACATCTTCTGCACCAACAACCATCTTCCAGCGGCAGAAGTCCGCTCTCCATTCCAAGCCTTCTCCACACTCAGCAGCTGATCTGAGGGACCCACACAAGCTGTTGAGGTTGGTCTGGGTTCACTGCTTGCCAGAAGCAGCCCCCAGGGAGAAACCACCACACAAGACCTCACATATTAGCTCCAGACAGAGAGGAAAACAATTCAAAAGGGTTTAACTTTCAAAAGCCAGGAGAAAACTCTCAATTCTGTTCTCCCCAACATGTGCAGGTTTTGCAAAGACATATCTCCATTTCATTTTAGCAGATTTTTTTTGGTGTTTAGAGGGAGAAAAAGGAAGAGAAGGATCATCATTCATACAGTGGAATTTAATTAGAACCACATATAAACAAGGGTTTTTTACTAAATTTTAGTTGAAGTTGATTTTGTGGTAAATGACCTGCTTTGCTGATCTCTCAGATCATCACCCACATTACATTTGAACATTTCCAAACCTCTTGAATAAACAGAGATATTTTCCCTCGCTTTTCTGTTTTTAATCTTGAAGAATACCTCCAATTTCCCCAGCATACAAGTTTTCTAAGCAGGAGCAGAGAAAATGCCTGAACTCTCCAAAGCTCGTGCTGAAATGCAGCATTTCTCTACTTTTGAATTCTTTTCAGTAGGTGTTGAGATCTTTTATAGTAAATTGCATTTTACATGTTTGAAACTTCAAAAGAAGGTGTTAATATAATTGATACATGATAAGTTTGACAGTTTGTGTCATTATATGAGTTTCACTCAGCAGCCTTCTGAAGCAAAAGATAATTTAAAAATCTGTTTTCCTAAGGAAAGGAAGCTTATGGCTTTAATGATCAAATAACTTCACAATGACATGCTCTAATCCATAAAGTCATAGTTCACGTCCCAATATTCAGCATTTTGAAGTGGATTACATGTAACTATTCTGACTCTCATATTTTAGATACTATTTTTTAAATGTATCTTTTGTAGCAATAGGATTGTATTTTGTGGTTATATACTCTCCCTTATGTTTGTATTAAATTACAAATAGGGAAATACCTTACTTGACATTTTAAATCTCGTTGCTTCTCAGTGGGTATCAATAGGATGGGGGCCTGTCCCAAATTACAACTTTTACCAAGTTTTTCTGATCAAGCCAAATAACAGAGAAAAGCCTGGGGATAGCCAAGAACAGACCTGGGAGCAATTTTTGGAGAGCCTGGGAAAAGGACATACTCTGAGTATCAATTAGATGATTCATTTCCTGCTGAAATTTTGGTCACCAACATGCCATTTAGTTGCTCTGGGATTCAAACTGCTAAAAAAATGTAGGCAGATTTTTTGTTTGCTTGTTTTGGTGGGGTCTGTGTGAGGCCTATGAGGAGAAGCCAAGAAAAGAACAATTGATCAACAAACCCAAATGATATTAGATATGTAAATACAAAAAGAACTATCCTTTAGAGTTATATATGCCAATGTAGAATCAAATAGAGGACAAATATGACCACTAAATCATTGGGAATTTTTTTGGAATATGTCATGCGAAACCAATTCAGAGAGTTCCTTTTACCATCTCTCCATATTCCTTGCTGAAACATGAACAGTGCTGCCTAATTTGTCTCCCTCTTCCTTCCAGCCTTCATTTTGGTAGACCATCCTTCTGAAAACAGCAGAAAGTTTTATAAATTCTAAGTATAGAGGAAGGCTTTTAAGCAGTCACCCTGTTGGACAGGTAACATTGAGTTTGTACCAAGATCCATCCAACAAAACCCACAGAGTTATGGAGAATTCAGGAATGGACACAGCATCAGACCTTCTCCATAAACATTGCATTGTACAAACATTCTACGGCTACAAAAAAAAAAAAAAAAAAATCAAATTTTTTTTCAGGCATAACCCCAGCCTTCACACAAACCTGCTTTGCACCTAAATTCATCTCAGTGTCACGTGGCTGTTACTCTCACCTTGGGGGTCTTCTTGGTATGAATGAATCAGAATTTAAAACCAAATGCTTGTATAAACAGGCCTCCAGTTAAATGCTGCATGCACATTTTAATCTTACAATCAATGATTTGTGTCCCGCAGCCATCCCTGGCACCAAAGAGTTTGGTATCTGTACTGCAAAGTTCTTTCTTGAACAGTTCTGAGTCATGAAGAGAGGAGGGTGTTCTCCTTATGCACAAATGAAACTCAGGAAACTGCCAGGCCCAGTATATCCCATGGGATTAGGCAGCATTTCTGCACTGTTTACCTCTTCATCCATTTTACAACTCTGCTTAGCTTTCTGCATGCTTGAGGACAAATGATCCAAGAAGAATAAAACCTACATTCTGAGAAGAGCAGTTCTCCATCCAGTCTGCTCTACAGCCCATGAGCCTTAGGTTAGGTGCTTCCACCTCACTTAGCCAGACAATTCTGCTCCTGTAGGAGTACTCAGACCACGTCAGACCTCCCTGTGTAACTCCAAATAGAGATTTGTGAACTTATAGTTCAAGAGAAATAAAAGTACCAACTTTACACATTCTCAGTGTTGCAGTAGACAGCAAGATGAGAGAGAAGAAAGATAGATTTGGATGCCAGTGTCTTAATTTAGGTCAAGCACCAGGTTGAAGGCAAGCTTGGGACGAGCAAGAAGGTGCAAGAAGGTACAAGAAGAAATAGGCAGAAGAAAGTAGGAAAAGGATTCTAGGCAGGCAGGGAGAGCTGAGAGGTCAAAGCTAGGAATGAATGGTTTATAGAGGAATATTACTGTGGTGTGCAGCATGCTGAAGAATGGATTTTTTGGGCTGCAACAGCATTTGATGGCTTAATAACATTAGTTCATTATCATTTTTATGGCTTCAGTAGTGGGTTCTTTAAGCCTTACAACTTTGATGCCAACATTACTACTCATTTACTAAGTTTTCTCTAAAAATGTACATCTCAGGTATTTCAGATCCATGAAAACCTTGCTGCCTCTTCTCCTTTATAGTGGTGCTTGCAATTCACATGGCAGATCTTTCCAAATTCCATGAGGAACAATGTACCAATGAGAGTGTTTGTGGGCTTGTGGGTTTGAGGGAGGTTGAGGATTTGTGGGTTTGAGGGAGGTCAGTAAGATCTTCACCGTAGCCAGCATGTCAGTGCGGGACTCCCCTCACATGATGTGTCTCTGGTAGTTCACAAACACCATCCCTGGGCTCTAAGCCTGTTCCCCAAGATCCATGACACTGAATTTGTTGCCCTGAGACATTGTGGATGCCCCATTCCTGGAAATGTTCACGTCTGGCTTGGAGAGAGCTCTGAGCAACCTGGTCTAGTGTAAGGTTTACCTGCCAATGGGAAGGGGTTGGAACAAGATGATCTTTAAGTTTCCTTCCCACCCAAATCATCCTGTGATTCTATGACTTGCTTCATGCTTGTCATGTCAACTTTTCAGTAACCATTCTCATGGCACTTTCAGCAACAGCTTTCCTGAGAACATTTCATGTTGATCCCCATGAAGCAGTTTCACATATGGCACCATCAGTGGCTTAGTCCTCTTGAAGAAATATTCTCTTAATTCCCTAAGCTGTGTGATCTACCCTGATTGCACAGCCTCAAAACCCTTCCTTGTTTATTGGGGTTTAAATCTACCTTTTCCAGACTTCCTATTTTTCAGCCAGACCTGAAGAGAAAGGAAACCAGAGCACCGCTGGGAGAACTGGCTCTGTCATTGTGAAAATATGACAGATCCTCAAATTACAGTGGGGATAGTTGAAGCACTGTGGAGGAAGGCCCATGTTACAACACTAGTAAATTAAATGTACTTTTGTAGCTTTTGTATCTTACACAACCCAGCAGGAATGACATGAGGAGAGATGACAGGCAAGCACATGCCTCAGCTAAGGAGAGGGGAAAGAAGGTGAGGAAGCAGGAGGTGGTGATAGAGCTTGAATAGCTTCACAAGGCATCCCCAGACAATCAAGTTGACAGAAGGAGTGGGAGTTTGCAGGCAAAATTTCTGCAGTCTCATTAGATTGGGAGCAGGCTGATGAGAGCTCTAAATAACAGGTGCTTTATTTAACAAGGGAGAGAGAACATGAAAATTAAATGAAAAAAAATTATTAGGGCTGAAGTTTCACCAGGAGTGTCAGAGGCTGAGGATATGACAGGGAGGAATGGTGTTCTGACTCTTTCTGTGCCTTTGGATGTCTGTAGGCTCATGGACAGGAGATCAAAAGTCTCCTGTGAATACCAGCCACCCTGCAGAGTTCTGCCCATCCTTGCAAGGAACTAAGTTTTCACAGCTGTAGAGTTTTTGGGACTCTTCTGAGGAAGTCCTGATATTTCTTCTTCACCTTCCAAAAATATCCACAAACCTCATTCACCGAAATAACTAGTTATATCACTCTCAGGAATGGAACACAATCTACTATCAAATTCAATTTAAAAACATGTTCTTTGAAAAGCAGGATCTGCCTATGAGGATTTTAGCTCTATGTAATGAACCAATAAAATCCTCATCCAGTTTACAAAGGGATTGTTTAGAGATACAGCATAGCACAGGTATCCAGCAATTACACAAGTTGTCTATCCATCACCAGCTTCTTTATTTTTCTCATGGCATCTTAGTAAATGAGTAGCAGTCTTTTGTTTTTTTGGTTTTTTGTTTTTTTTGTTTTTTTTCTTTTTTCTTTCTTTTTACTTCATATTTCCTTTTAATGCCATGTTAGTTTAATACAACGTTAAAGGAACGTTAATGTTCTCTTGTCTTCACTGATCAAAATGAGATGGATATATCACCATCCTAAATTTGCCAGTGGCATTTTTTAAAATTTGAAGCTACATCTGAAAGAATTTTAAAATTTCTCCACTTGTTTTTTAACACTGCATGGTGACTGCCTTGCCAAAAAGAGGGAATTCACTTTTGAAGGAGACACTTTGTTCAGTAACAACTGGCAGACTTGCAATTAGTTAGATCTGGACTTGCTAATTGGTCACAGTACCTAGTTCTCCTGAAATTCTTGAAGGCAAAGGGAAGAAACTGGAGGCTGCTTCCCATCTCAGAGGCAGGAAGTGATTACAAAGTTGACAAGCATTATTTAGTCTTGTCAGGAGCGTTCAGCTCCCACATCTACCAGGACTCTGAAGAAACTAAGACTTGCTACTTCATTCTGCAGCAAGTTACCACTTTGTGCCTGAATTTTTGTTTTATTTTGTGGAGGGAAGAAGAACTTAGAGATAATTTTTCACTCAGTGGGTTTTTCTGATACCTACATATACTCCTATCGACCCATTTCAAACTTCACCACAGGGACATACTTTAAAATCCTGAAATTATTTAACTTTTTTTTTCCTTGTTACCCTTTTACACCCTTGCCTGAGGGTAGCACAATTTCACTTGCCTTCTGCAGTCTGGTTTTGTCCATGGTACAAGATACACAGGAATGTGGTGATTCATCTCCTCTGACTTTGGATCCTACTGCTCAGCTGCTTTGGCTACCTGTGGCTTTCTTTGTAATCACTTCAGAGACCAGAGGGCTTTAAGGTACAATTCATTTGACCTATTTTAGACATTGGCTTTAGCATGAAATAAATTGCACTCCGGAATTTCCCATTTCTCTCCCAAGTGAGCCTCAGGTGACCAGCACAACCCCAGCTGCCTATGGTGTACCTGGCTGCAGCTATGTTAAATCAGTCCCACCCATGAATTTCACTCAGGGCCTCCATCCACTGAAATCCATGGTGAAATTCCCATAGGCTTTGAGTACAGTTCTGCCCCATTTCATCTCTGAGAAGAAATGGATGTGCTTGCTGATGTTTTAAACACATGGTGGGCTTTTACTTTCCCAAGATTTAGGACAGCACCTTAAAGACTCATTAAATATCTCTATTGAGTTGCTCCTGTTCACTGATCTGTTTGAAATGAAAATTAAGTTAGTGCTATAGGGTTGGAGATGTAACATTCTTCTGCAGGTTTGAAATTGTAAAGGTAATTGTTTTATTAAAATATTTGCTCTTTTGCTCCCTACAAGGTTTTTGATGGCCTGGGAGTCAGTGTAGAGCATCATGCTAGCCATTAGCACTTTGATTTCCACAATGCCTTTCCTTATTTAATAGGCCTGAAATATTGATTAACATTTACAGATTCAATTCCAAGCACTTGCCAGGGGTTACAGAGAGCCAGAGAGAGCTGGTTGTGCCAGTCAAATTCTGAGGTGTAATGAAATCCCCTACTGTGCCTGTCAGCTTATCCAGTGTACAGGTCATTTCCCACAAGGTCTGCCGTGTTGAAAGAAGCAGTTTTCACATGAAACATTTCATAGGGAAAGGGAAAATATGTCTCCAGTATTGTATGCTTTATCCCTTTGTCTAATATTGAATGGCCTCATTGCTTCACACAATTTTTGCCCCCAAAGCTTTCTAAGTCAATAGAAGAAGAATGTTTCAGGTGGGCAAAAGTCAAGACTCGCAGCGTAAATGCTTTATTACTGTTGTCAAGGAATTTCACAGTAACTAAGGCTAGAGATAGACAAGCCCCAAAAGGACTGGAATCTCAATCCATTTTAGTTAAGTATTGAATGATTCTTTTATTCTTCCAAATATTACAAAGCTCCCTTTGAAATATACTTACATCTTTCTTCGAATAATGTCCTCTTTCTTAATTTGTTCCAAGACCACATCTTTCCTTCATATTCAAACTCTCTTACCTATTTCAATCCAAGTCCAAATAGAATATATTCTATTCCATCCAAGTCTACATCTGATTTTCTCTTTTTTAGGATCAGGGTGCTTTTGTCTTCTTATCTCCTATAGAGAAAAGAAAGAATATGCAGAGAAAGGTTTCATGTTTCCAGTTTTGCTCCTGCTACTAAATGTTAAATATCTGATTTTAAAAAAGATTCTTTTAAAGAGAGATGTTCTGTTCTTTGAGTGACTAGGATCTAATTTTAGATTGACTATAACCATAGTCTTTAGGCCAAAAAAATATCAACGGTGCTGATTTTTCACGTGGTATTGTCTCAAGTTTAAAATTTCTGAATGAGGAGTACTGTTGTTTGCCCTTAGTTCAAGGAGGGGAACACAGGTACCTGAGCTGGTCAATGCTTCTAGTGCCATGGCCTGACCTCAAGGTGATGGCTTTGATTTACAATTTTAGAGTGGACTTTGGCTGATTTTTCCATCAACTTGAATTGTAATGGGACATTTGACACTGATGAATGGCTGGATAGAACCACTGATGGATTCAAAAATATTTTCTTCAGTTTTTGCTGGGTGTATTGAAAGGAGAGGGAAAACATCCACCTGAGAATCGTGCATTGGGTATTTTAGATGTCACTGGTGCTGGCTCAGGAGGGATCAAGCCCACTGCTTTAACTGAACATTTCTAACAATCTAAATGTAAGGGAAATTGAAAAAGGCAAAGGAGTCTCCCATCAAAAATGGGTGATGAGCAAAATCCCACTATTTGACATTCCACAGAAGGTGCACATTTTCTCCTTCAAGTTATGTTTTAATTTATTTATATGTTATTTACAAGAAACTTTGCACTAAGATAACTGGCAAATGTGCAATCCTGATAAACAATTTGCTACCAAAGATTGGTTTTCCATCTCCAGGAATGAGCTTTGATGAAACTTCATCTACAAGTTTATCTTTGTCTGAAATATACACCCATTTCTATTGCTAAAAATTAACTGTGGTTTGTATAAACCTGTTTTAGTCATTATACTTCAATTTCTGCATTTCCCACTGAGAACAAGATGTCTTTAAAAAGAGTTTTGGAAAGAGGAATGAAAGTGATTTTTTTTCTGGTAGCCAGCCTTCTCGGGGTTAACTTATAGAATTCTGATGATCCATGAGTGATTCCTAGAGTGGGATCCCATTTAAGATTAAATAACATATATTTAAGTATCCATATGTAAACTATTTAATCTCCTGATAGGTACAGCTGACAATCATTGTATCCAGAAAACTGTTCATGAAGAGTAGAGTTCAACTGTTTAAGCTTCCTGAAACTTAAATATCTGGGGCAATATGCCTAAGGCATTCCTACTGGACTGGCAAATATAAAATAGGATTTGTGGGAGTTGACATCACTGTGAAGCAGAAGCTAAAGGCCAAGCAAGATACTTCTCAAAATCTGAAATTATGCAAGACTGTATTTAGGCAACTGGATGCTGTCCTAGATAACTCCTTCAGGGTGAGCTGATAATCTGAGCACCACAAATATCACAGTTTCCAGTCATGGAGACATCCTAGAGGATTTGTGCCCCATACATAGCTTGGACAAACATGACACAGTCTTTGTAGAAGACATAAGCCCTGTGCCAAGTGGTGTCCATAAAGGAACTTCAAATGGCAATTGACATATTCATTTAGGCAAATTACATTCTAGAATCCATTGAATTTTCAATAAATGTTCTTTGACTATACCAGGAGCCTAGACATGTAGACACCTGTAGGAAAACTGTTTAGGACTTCCATGTTTCATCATGTCAATATATGAGATTGCTCAGAATACACCATCTGGTGTACCTCAGGCCCTTATTGGCAATAAGAATTGGGGTTTTTTTCCACATAAAATCAAATAGTTTGGAAGAGACCTCTGATATCATGGAGTCCAACCTATGACTGATCATCACCTTGTCACTCACAGAGAGTGACACATCCAGGCTTTCCTTAAACAACTCTAAAGATGGTGACTCCACCATCCCTGGGGCAACCCATTGCAATGCTTAATCATCCTTTCTGTGAAGAAATTCTTCCTGATGTGCAGCTTAAACCTTTTCTGGCACAGCTTATGCTCCATAAGCTATGGATCCACAAGCCACTACTGGCCAGATATCAACTGACCACAACTTAGATGATCTCCTACTTTCTTCTGAGGTGGCTAAGACTCTCTTTTTCATTTCAACTTCCTAATTCTCTGGTCTTTGTAAATCCCCAAATTACTTACCTTAGAAAACTGCACAGTGGAGGGTGCAGTCTCACCTCATCTTGATGGAAGACATTGACCCAGAGAATCAGGGACATTGAAATCCTCTTCAGATTAATAACATTTATTGGAATGACCAATAAACTTTGACCAGGGGGGCTGATATTTCAATACTGATACTGATTTTCTCTGTACAAAGCAGTTAAATATAAACCAGTGTGAGATGTGTGACGCAGATTTTACTTCCTCTTGGACAGTCCAGTCAGTAGCATGATGTAAGTCTCAGGTTTTTTTCTGTAGCCCATTAAAAATGCCATTGATGCAAGTGGAAGAAAGCAATGAGCACTTGAGAAGAGATGATTTCACCATGCTGAGCTGCATGGATGGACTTGCCCCTAACTGGATGGACAGGATGATTCAGATTAGGGAAGAATAAAAGTGAATTTTAGCATCTAATACCCTGCACTTGCAAGTGAAAGACAAGACTCAAACACTCTCACATTTCTGACTCAGGAGTTTATTTTTAAAAGAAAACACAGTGTTTCTAGATGAGGCAAACCTTTATTTGACTTTTAACAAGGGCAAAAAAGTATCTCAGTTCAGAACAACTCAAACATTGTGGGTTATTCTGAAAAGAGGTAAACAGAAAAAGCAATAACTAGCCGACCCCTAATGAAAAGAGGGTAAACTCAGATGAAATTGAATTTCAGCAGAAGATCTGTGCCTAATTCCCTTCTCATTTTAACAATCTGTGTCACAGTTATAGTCTCCTGGGATTACCATGCCTTGGTTTCTAGTGTGTCTTGACACCATTTCATACCCAACTCCACTTTTCAGAGCAGCTTTTCAGCTACTTTTCAGCTTTTCTAGCTTCAGCTAAAAAACCTTTATTTTCAAAACTATTGTCACAAATTCTGCTTTCTTACATTTCCTTTTGTTAGGAAAGAAAGGTCTATTGACTCTAATTCAGCTTGACTAGGCTTCAGAGCTTGAAACATTTTTTATTTTTGTTTTCTTTAAGAAAATGCAATGTTTCTCTTTACATTGCATTTCTTGTTTCTTAACCATTTTGTCACTGTTCTGCCCTTATGAATGTATCCCCTTCAGTTAAATAATTGTCATTTTAGAGCGACTTTGTAGTATTAAAGACAAATCTGTAACACTTTCATCATGTTGACATAATAACAACCCAAGATATCCCTGACTGCAGAATGCTGGGGGCATGAATTCTAACATTTTGATTGTAAAAAAAAAGGTTTTTGCAGTTGTGATTGACCCTATCTGGTATAAATCAAATATGATGTTTTTACATAGGTGTCTTTCAGTTAGACATACACAGGACTGGGGACAGCACTAAACATGATCAGGTGAAATCTCTGCTGAAACCCACAAATAAAGTTTTCATTTGCCTTTGCTGATCTCCCATTGTGACACCTTTTAGGAAGGTCTCCAGTTTCTCTTTTCCTCATGCTGGTCACACCTTCAGCTCCCTTTGTCTCTCTGCCCCTTTAAAAAAATGGTGCACTGACTTCTTCCTGAAGACATGAAATCTCATTTTCTGTGTGTTTGGCATAATCATTTTAGCAGCCCCCTCATTCTCTGCATTTTCTGCATCTAATCACCACCTTTCTTTGATTAACTGTAAGTAAAACTTATAGGTGTTTTGGGGGATTGGTTTTGATGGAGGTTTTTTTAAAGTTTTAGTGTAATCTAGCCAGAGATTTAGAAACACAGATCACACCAGCTTCTGTGGTGCTGTTCTGTTCCTACATTTAGTAAAGGTGCATTTAAAAGTCTCCTTCTTGGTGCCTCAAATAGCTCTTACACCATCGAAACTTAAATGGAAGTGAAGTTTTAAAACAAATGCTGAACACTCACAGGTTCCTTTGGTTTTAGTGGTTATTGCAGGTGCTTTATCACTTCAAAAATTTGTACACTTTTACTCAATTTGGAAAGGCCAGCACTTTGCAAAAGTGCACTCTCCCCCCTGCAGAGTTTTGTGTTTCAGTAAATGTGTTACCAAGGGAAAAAACAAGACGCAGGCCTCGAGATTGTTGCTTAATTTCTGCCTTTTATTACAGGAGCCCTTCCTCTAATACTTCATGATGAATTCAATTATTGACCACTTCCTAAAGCAAAGGAGGGAATCTCTGTCTCCAGGAGCAGGAGGTTGAGATTTCTTTTGAGATAAATAATGGTCACTTTACAGTGTGTGAGTGGGACACAGTCAAGATGCTTGACAAGACCACCACCCTTTGAGCAGGGTAAAGGTACTTACGTTCACCTTTGAAAGCCCTCTTGTGGCTTTTCCATTGACTTCCATCAAATTCCATTAAACAGCGAATCTTGGCAGGGATTTTAAAAAACAGAATAAGCTCCCGTGGGTTCAAATTCACGAAAAAATCAAGGTATTGACATCTAATTAAGAGCTGCTTCTTTGGAAACTCAAGAATCATTTGAATGTATTGTCATTTAGTTCTCAAGTTTCCCACACAGCCAGGAAGCTAACCTAAAATTCAAATATTTCCAAGAGTTATTTTCACAGATCAACCCTTTTTCTTTTCTTTTTTTTTTTTCTTTTTTTTTTGTTTAATTATTTCTCTGACAGTTCACATCTTAAAGCATATAGATTTTTGGACATATATCTTTTCAAAGCTAAGCAAAAAATATGAAAGCAATTTGCAGGGTGAAAATGAAGCAAAGAAAAATCCCCAAAGGGTTCTTTCCTAGTGGTAAATCTGGGCCTATTTTATAGCTGAGGTAAGAAAACCCTTCCTTGAAAAGACATTTTCTAATTGAACATGAGATAAACAGATCTTTTGGGCTAGTTCTTTATTTTTCTCCTCTTATCTTAACAGAAGATTATTCACATTATCAAAATTCTATTAAAGGGTTTTTATTGAAGAAAAATGTTGGACTTATTGAAATTAATAATGTAACCTTCTTGAGTACCTGTTCACAACTATCAGAAGGTCAGAAGCTCAGGATCACTGAAAGATTGCCTAAAGATTAAAAACAACTTAAATATAACTTGTGTGGGACATTTTAGCTCATTTTTAGCACGTTGAGACTCCAATAACTCATATTTTCCAAGAGGAAATTGCATTCCAAAGGACCAAGAAACTTAGTTTTCTTGAAATGAAAACTGAGGACCAGAAGCTTATGTAAAAAACAAACCCAAACAAAACAGAAAAATATTATGGCCCTGAGGATGAAATCTTGAGATATGTCAATATTGTGATCTGGACCTTTGTGATTACAGTTGCAGAGGAATGTTCTCATCTCCTTTATCTCAGAACAAGGACTGAAGATCTCCGAGAGAAGATAGTGTCACAAAAAAAACCCGCAAAACTGAAAGAAGCTTGCAAATATGATTGTTTCACCTTCATTTAAATTTCTGCACACCTTGAAAGGTGACATTTGTGCTGTTTCTTTAAAGCTATACCTTAAAAAAGAAAAATACTGCAATGAAAGAGATTCTGAAGAAAATGTGTAATTTTAACGAAAACAGGTAGTTTCTTTAAAACTAAATAAAAAGTTGAAAAGTCCCCAAATTACTTTCTCAATACTAGGCGATATATGAATTAAAATTTAAATTTTTAGACATTCATATCTATTGCATATTTGTTTTATTCAGATATTCCAGTGATCTGAAGCCCTTGAGTGTGAAAGGAAGCCAAAATTTCTATGCCAAGTGATACTTTGTAGTCAAGAATTTACATTCCTTGAGGACAGTTTATTTTTACTTGTTGCTAAAAAAATGTTTCTTTTCCTATGTATTTAGGAAAAATTATAAAACTTCTGAGAAAAGTGAACTTTTTTTAACCCAAATTTTTCCTAATTCTAAACTAGAGATTTGAGGAAACATAAAAGAGAAAGAACAAAGGATTGGAAGTGGGGGAGGAATTAGAAAATGGTCCTTAAAATTTCATCATTTCTATATTGAATCCATTTCATTCATCCCCTTTTCAGATTTTTTTCCTTCTGCTCACAGCTGGAAAGTAGCGTGGCCCAAATTATAGATCATTTATATTGTATTAATATTCACCATTCCTTATTTTGAAAAAACACTGATAAAAGTTGTTTGCTGAAGAAATACGCTAATATTAATAAGTGAATAATGAATTCACTTAAGACTTTCATTATCTGTAGATTCATAAGTTTGAAAGACGAATATGATAGCTGAACAAAAAAAAAAAATTGCTAATTATGGTCTCAGCTCCATCACCAGAACAGCACAGCCCCTCCTAGAGATGCACTAAAAGCAGAAATCAAAATATCAGCCTTGGACTTCAGAGTGGAGCTGAAACCCCACCTCAGGTTCATTTCTTCCTTCTAGCTTTACTTCTCATCCTGCCATAACTTTCTAAATATTTGTTGAAAGAGCACTTGGGAGCTCTCATGTTTGTTACAAAAGACTGGCCATGTTTATTCCAGTAAGGGAAAGCGTTGCCCTCACTGTAAACAAGAAGCAGCTGGACTGTGCTGATGAGCTCCAGTGAGAGCAGAGTTTATGCACATTTTTTTTGCAGGTAGGCATTTGTGTATTGTCTGCTTCTCCAGCGGAGTTTTGTTTTGTCTTGGAGTTGGTACTCCACACCAAGATACATGTAAATAGACTTCCCATGGGCTCTTGTAAAAAAAAGTGATTGCAGAATACATCAAAACAGTCACAAACTTACTAAGCTGCCCTAAAATTGGTCTGAGAACCGGTTGAGGAGCAAAGAACAGCTGGAGTGGGCAAGAGGTGGCCACCAAGGGCTGAGAGAACTCCCTTACTGGGGCCTAGGATTGTTTGTTTCCAGGAGACACAGGAGAGCAAAGCCCACCCTAGGAATATTTTCTTATCATCTCGTTCATGCTCTGAAAATTGAATCACACAATATTTTTTACAGGAAGAAAGAAACAAAACTGAAACAAAACCAAAACAAAACCTTCCAGAAAAGGGTTTTAGTGTACATTTGAGGACAAAATTAATAAGATCAACTCAGCCTTCAGTGCCAAGTCAGGAGGAAAATTTTCTTCAAGGTTTTGATTGAGTCTATTAGGGCCTCCTCATTATAAAACTTCCAGTGTTGTTCACAGTGGGAAACATGATTCCAAAGTAACTTGTCTGTCAGATTTGTTCTGGTTTAGCAACAGGAAGATTGAATTTTAAAATTAATGTAGGAAGTAGAACAGTGGGAATGGCCGAAAGATGCTTTGCCTATTACAAGTTTATGCTTGTGAAATGTAAATCTTGATGTATTTTTGCTTTTTTTGGACATATGTAATTGCTGGATCAGCTGGAAACTTGAGTTAGTCCAGCTCAGGTCTGACTTGCTCTTTTAAAATCTCTATCCATCATCTGTAAAAAGCAGATTTATACAACTATTGCCCTAACTTTTATGCCTTAATAAAGTAACAAGACATCTGTGTCCATCTAATATTCTAACTAGTATTCTGAAATGATGAAGATATATATATATACGTATATATATATATATATCTCCAAATAAGTAATTCTAACTTCATTGATGTGATATAAGCAGATTTTTCCCAGTGGGCCACATGCCCATCCCAGAGGGCAAGTGCAGTCAACAAATGGAATTCTGACCATAAAGAAGTTTATGGTGTGATTTCTAGCCTGTGTGAAATGCTCTAATTTAAGCACTGTGAATACCTTCCAGTGTGATCACCTGTTAGGCAGAACACACAGATTTAAGGTATTTTGTTTTAAAGGAATTTTTTTACCTTTTCTTTTCTGAGCTGAAGATAATCTGAAGGTTTTTCAAGATGAAGGCATTTATATTCCAAGGAACAAAACAAAGAGATACTGTAATGGCATATGTGAGCTACATTTACCCTGAGGCATTTACCATAAAGTTCAGGGTGTTTTTTTTGTTGCATCATTCTGACAGCTGTGAATAGGAAAGTGAACATATTGCTATTGTCACTGGGAGCTACCATTTACATCTTCGAATACATGAGGGAAAGGGAAAGGTACCAGCATCTGTGAGCACACACAGAGGACATAGATCCAGAGAGCTCCCTTGGATTCATTTTGTTTGGAATTCAAGAGGGACAAAACAGTTAAAACAACTGCTGATTCTTTTTCTAATAGGGAAAAGAGGGAGGGAAGGAAGCTGGGAGAAGAAAAGTAAGGAGGAATCCATGGTGAGAGAGAGAGGGAGGAAGGGAAGGAAACAGGCAAGCTGGCAGATGAGTATGCCTTAAGGAGAGACAAATAGGGAAAATTGTATAAAAGGAAAAGTAAATAAAATTAAAGAGTGAAAGAAAAATTGAATGGAAAAGGAAATAAAAAAGAAGGAAGGAAGGAAGGAAGGAAGGAAGAAAGAAAGAAAGAAAGAAAGAAAGAAAGAAAGAAAGAAAGAAAGAA
>JBBMKD010000053.1:4974349-4987430 GCA_037834095.1 Argya squamiceps
GAAAGAAAGAAAGAAAGAAAGAAAGAAAGAAAGAAAGAAAGAAAGAAAGAAAGAAAGAAAGAGAGAAAGAAAGAAAGCTGAGAAGACAAAGGCTGACTTCTTCCTACATATTTTTCTGGAGAGGTACATATGGTATATTTGATGTGCAGAGACAATTTAAAATGACCTTCTACAAATGTCCTAGTGCACAAAACAAGAAAAATCCATCACTTTAAATGTCTGGAAAAGTTCATTATGCTTTCTGTAGTCTCTGTGGAGCATCTTTAAGTAAAAGCATGGTAAATAATATATCAATTTTCTATCGCCACCTATGAGTGAAAATGTAGAACTGCAATTTATTCTTCTGTGCATAACAGAGGAAAGAGATGTGACAGCTGCAGTTCAAATATTTCCAGACATATATATTATATGTCTGAGGCAAAACCAACTACAATAAAAATTCTGGAGGAAATAAGCTAATTTTCAACATATTTAGGGTTTACATTTTGGGACTTACTCTAGTAGTTCTGCTATCCTGTCCTAACTGAAGCCAAAATTTGGGTGCTCTGTGGTCCAGGATAAAGACATTTCTGGAATGGATGGTGCATGCCACATAAAAACAGGGGTAGTCTCAACCTCCTGTATCTACATAGTATTTCTAGATTATGAGATGTAGGTAGTGATTTAATGGCAAGTGGTGCAAGAGGAGAGAACCATGGATTAGAATTTGCTTAAACCAGCAACAGGGTCGAAGTGGAATAGAGCAGAAAATTGAATTAATGTAAACCAGTGAGATATAGAGTGGTTGAACAATGGAGCTGAAAGGAGAATCAGGACATGCAGGATGAGAGATTAGGGAGGAAATGGGTATGGCTGCTGAAAGTGTGTGATTCCTGAGGTCACAGAGCAGGAAGGAATGAATCCTGTGAGATGGAAGCAGCAGTACTTGAGGAAGAGAGTAAAGCAAAGTGAAGACAACACAGAATGTGTTGAGATGCTCCTTTAGGATCCAGGAACTCTGGATATCATATTTAGCTGAACAAGAATCTTCCTATGTCATTTGGAAAAAAAGGGAAAAAAAGGAATAACTCTCGGCCCAATTCATGATGAGAGTCCTGCTGGGATTCATTAAGTGAATGAAACATTGCAGCACAGAGATCTTTGAGTCTCCCCAGGCTCCTGAATAGTCATGGAGGAAAAGCCACATGTGGGCTGTGAATCATCTGCGTGCATTTGGCTGGATGAATTGCATTTAAAAGGGGCCTATTTTGCTCCATTGTCTTTGAAGGGAGCCAAGGGTGCCCAGATCACGTGGCGCCTTCTGGAGCAGTCATTCAGCTGCCTCCTCTTGTGAATGGAGAGAAATGGGCATTTCCAGTGTGTGATTCATTGCAGCTATCCTGAACACTTGTCTAAATTGCCTTATGGAATTGCCCTTTATTTCTTTATTTTAAGAAAAACTCAGGATGTTATTCCTGAGTGACTAACAGGCTTTGATAACTCACACTTCCATGCCTAAAGTTAGGTGAGATGAATCCCACACATGAAATACGAAATCCCCATGAATTCCTTCCTGCCAGACAGCTGGTTCACAAAGGCTGAGAGACCAGCTAGGCTGAAGATTTACATTACAACTGTCCTGGCTGCCTCAGGTAGATGGATAACTTATTGATGCTGTGAGTGTTTCTCTTGGACACACCTCTCAATGCACCACAGAGAGGTCCCAAAAATCCCATCATTTTGGCAGCTGAGGGGACATCACTGAGTCTCAAGCCCACATTATCCCTGTGCCTGTGTTCTTGGGGCAGGACTGTCTCATCTCACTGTAAGGATTGACACATGGAAGTTGCTTGCAGGGACATAAGAAGGTATGAAGGCAGAGATCATAAATAAAACGACCCAGTGTAAAATATCCATTGAAGGATAAAGTGAAGTTAAGCAGCAGCATTACAAATCTATCATAATAAAGTCCAATCTAGGCATATGGTGAATTCTGAAATAGGTCTTCCTATGTTTGAGTTGGATCTGCCACAAAATATCTATACGATCCTCAGCCAGGCAAAGAAAACTTTTGGGAAAATCAGGCACTCTTTGCTTATAGAGCATAAACCAGGATAGAACCTTTATTTAATGCAATTTTTATCTGAGGATACAGAGAAAGATTCCAAAAGGCAAAAAGCTTTGGCTTTGAATGGGAAAACAGTATGTTTATATTGGATATCAGAGAGAAATTAGTAAAAATTCTTTACTGTGAGGGTGATGAGACTCTGGCACATGTTACTCATTCAAGCTGCCCCATCCCTGGAAGTGCTCAAGGCCAGGTTGGATGGGGCTTGGAGCAACCTGGGGCAGTGGGTTGCATCCAAGCCCATGGCAATTATCTTGGAACTAGATAATTTTTAAAATCCCTTCCGACCCAAATTCTTCTGTGATTCTTCAATTTACTCATCTATGGTTGCATCCAGGACCAATGGACACTTCTGATCATTTTGCTTTGCTTTGCACTATTTGAATGGAGGCACAAAACATGACTTTTTTTTAACGCAATCCAAAGGAATCACAGAGTGGCTCCATTTGGAGGGAGAACAAATGGTCCAATCCCCCTGCCCAAGCAGGGCCCTCTGTAGCCAGTGGCCCAGGATCATGCCCAAATGACTTTTGAATATCTCCAGAGTAGGAGATTCTATAACCTCTCTGGGAAACCTCTGCCAGTGCTTGGTCACTCTCTCAGTTAAAAAGTATTTCCTTAACATCCAGAAAGAACATCCTGTGTCTTGGTTTTGTACCCATTGCCTCTGGTCCTGCCACTGGACACCAAATGACAAATATACTGCTGAAACAAATACATATCTTGAGATGGTTGTTTTCTTTACATGGGAAATATGTCAGATATCTGGATAATTTTCACTTTCTTACATTATGAATCTCATGTGAAATTAATATTTATCTGAAACCTAATGAATATTCCCAGAATGTTAAGAAAAAGAACATTTTTGAAAGCCTGTGTTGAGTGTATGAAATATTTATAATTTCATATTGATTTTGGTAGCTTTGCTGGTAAATATTTTAATTAAAGAATTTCACAAAAGACTCACAAAATGAGATAGAGAAGAGCATAGTTTTTTTCAGCTTTCTAAAAAACCTTTTTTTGATGATCCCTAATACTTATGATCAGCTGTGAGAGACATGTATCAGGTTATAAAAACTGAAAAATGTGAGCAGTAAAAGAAAGTCTGGTGCATTCTCCAGGTGCTCATTTTTAAACGTACTAGTAGCATATTTAGGACCTAATTTAAACAAATCATTTAAACATCAGGGTTTTAATTTTCATCATCTGCTTCTCTGTCCAAATGTTTAGGAATTTGGGATATAAGTTGGAAATTATTTTCAGAGGTCTAGAACTCATGCACCATGAGAAGAAAACTTTTAAATTAAACCTATTGGACAATCAAGAATTTATCATTCTGGTAGCTACTTTTACTACTAAAAAAAGAAAAAAATCTGTTACTTAAACCATTTTTTGGCATTAGATATACTGTTAAAAATGTTCAATTAAAACTTGTGCAAGTCTCAGAGTATTTCTACTTCACTGAAGATATAATGGAATACATTTAATTTGAGTGAAAGGATGTTAAAGATATAATAAAAGACTTTGACAGGTTTCTCAGAGAGCAAATGAAATTTAAATATGCAGATCGTACAGGCAGAAAAAAAAATGTTCTCAGAGATCTGATTAATACACTTCAGCTCAGCAAATATGGCTTTACCACTAATCCAGGTAAAATAAAAGCAATATATTAAATGATTAATCTACAGTCTAAGATGGTTGTCCTCAGATTTTTTGAGGATAAAACAGGATATGGAAAAATTCACACAAAACAGATGTGATGTCAGTGAAGCCTAAAGTGAAGAACTGAAAATTCACATGACCTTGCAACAAAAGGACAATTATTAGTCATTTGAATAGTTAAAATTGCTCATACCATGTTTTTCTTTTACTCCCTATACACGGTGTTAGATATGTGCTGTATGGAGTATTCGCTGTGAATTGTATTTATATCTTAATCCCTAACTTAATAAAACAATCCAAATTAAGGGACTGAATTCAAGCTGAAACCACAATTTAAAATTCTAATGTTTCTTTGTTTAACTTGGTACCAAAAAACCCCAAAAGTATATAGGGGAAAACAGGCTTGGAAAACTGATGCAAGTCACTCCAAAAACTGTTCTAACCAATTAATTGCTGGGTACTCAGTGGGTACTAATTGGTGGGACTGACTCTCTAGGATGAGGGTTCACTTGCAGTCTTTAAAACAGACTAAAATTCAAAATAAAATTATGATGAAGCTGACAATCCCAGGTTTGAAGGATAAATCATAAAAAACATTAAACTTCCATTTTAAAATGACAACAAGGTCTGTTTTTCAGAGGTGGTTTCACAGCTACAGCAGTATAATACTCTTAGCTAAAATCTTTAAAAACCCCACTGCTCATATCTCCTAGGAAATTGGTTGTGTCCTTAATTTTCTCCTAGAGACAAATGATACATAAACATTTAATTGTTTTCATTAATGGAACTTGATCTCCTAGAAACTTTCTGTTCCTTTGAAATATTACTTCAAACTCTCAGCTGACATGAATTTAATGATATGATGCTACTGTTGCTCATGAGGCTCAAAATTTGCTTTTCTTTTTTTTTCCAACACGCCTAGCTCCAGGAGTCCAGTTATGCAAGAATCAATTTTTATTTAGTAAAAGATTAACTTCTGCTTCTTGCCATCCACAAAAAAAAAGTATGAAAATGCAAAACAACACCTAACCAAACTGGAAAACAAATAGAATTAGTTCTGCTGTTCTGAAAATCTGATTTTTTTTACATTGGACCTTGTCTTTCAAGAAGGGGAGAGACTCTGATGTTGATACTGAGCTCCCCAAAATTCAGAGAGAAAGCCACTGGTTGTTCTTATATTGAATACCAAGGGGATCAGAATTATTGTGTCAATAAGGAATACAGAGTGAATCAAACAGAGTGTCTGTATGCTATAAATACCTTGAAATTGGCAGAAATGTCATTCTGAAAAAGGGAGACCCAGTTTTGCAGAAGTGAAATAAACAATTTTGCATGAATAGCCCAAAGGGGGATATGGGTTACAAAACCATCTTTCTCTGCTGCTTTCTCCTGGCTTTTCAGCTGGCTGGTGTTTTCTTTCTCCTTTTCTCTCTCAGCTCTGACTCAGTCAGGCAACTCACTTATTAAGTAAACAGCCTTCAGAGCAGCTTGTCTGAGGAATACAGTTCCATTAAGTAAAAACACGGAGCAAGAAGCTCTTGAGAAGCGAAGATCAGAGTTCTAAGAATACAAATGAACAAATGCACTTTCCGATTTAAATATGTTATTGTTATTAGCACCATTATTCATCTTCCAGTAGCTTCAGAACAAATGTCTCGCTGCACTAAACTTTCACAGGCATAAACATCTATTCTGCCCTAAATAACTTCCAGTGTAATTGAATGTTAGTAACATAAAACACTTGTCAGGAAATGAGGCTGACTCATAGAGTCAACTCACTGTGTGACAGGTGGGTTCCAGCCTATTTTTTCAGTTGAAAAAAAATGTTCTTTGTGTTGATCTTGGGGTCTCTCAGAGGCTGGTTGTTTTTTAATACACCCTCCTGCAGTGCTGGCTGCCAAAACACTTGTAATTCTCCATTCAGCATTCAGCTGAATGATGCTGTTTCCTAAGGGTCTGCAAAGTGTTTCTACCCAAGAGAAGGAAAAGTCTACAAACCCCTGTGATTTCTGCAGCAAAGGCCCGTGTTGCTGCACAAAATGTGAGATGGGAACAGCAGTGGGGCTGCAATGGCTTTAAAATGCCATAGGGCAGGGTTAAATTGGATATTAGCAAGAAATTCTTTGTGGTGAGGGTGATGGAGCACTGCAACAGTTTGTCCAAAGCAGCTGTGGTTGCCCCTGGATCCCTGGAAACATTCAAGGCCAGGCTGGATGGGGCTTGGAGCAACCTGGGATAGTGGAAGTTGTCCCTGACCATGGCAGGGCATGGAACTGGATGATCTCTAGGGTCTCTTTCAATCCAAACCATTCTCTGATTCTTTGATTCTGTGTCAGCGGTCCCCTGCAGCAGCCAAAAGAAACTTTCCCAGGTCCCACTCAGCCCTTGACTCACAGCCCTGTTCAGGAATCTATTGTCTTCGACAATCAAAGTTAACACATTCTTCTTTTTGTCCAAGGCCAACGAAGCACTTTGGAAACTGAAAGCATTTAAAAACATGCCTGGAGCATCACTTTAGAAACAAGAAGACGCACAATATCCCTGTGAGGCAGAACAATGCTATTATACTAATTTCACAGATGGATAAACTTGAACGCAGTAAGGTAAGGCCTAGATCCTGTTTGATGCTGTGTTTTGATATTTTAGGGGACTAAGCAGCACAGAGAGACTTTTCTTCCCTAGCAGGAAAGCTGAAAGGCAATCCATACAAGGAAATACAATAGGAGTGCAACTGCAAATGCATTTACACACACAGCCTGCACATGGCAGTGTGGCTCACCACCTGGTGGGCTCCTCTTCTCTGCTGAGCTGCACAGGTAACAAGGATACCAATGAACATTTTCCTGAAAATCTGCTTACTTTTTTTTTTTTAAACAGTAGTGAAATGAGTCCCATCTGCCTCAAAACACTTCCATGTTCTCCAAGCTGGCGTGAGATCAAGGCAGATGTTGCCTCTGCTCTCCTCCTTTCACCCTCACCTCACCAGCAGGGCAGGGTTTGCCCAGAATAACCTTCCTCGAGCCTCGAGCCCGTGGGGAGCACCCAGGTGCTCAGGTCTCTGCTCAGACCACCCCTGAATGTTAATGCTGATCTTCCTGCACGTCCCCTGGAAGGGGCTGGACTTGGGCAGGGTGACAGAATTTTCTGCATCTGCTGGGCCACAGCATTGCTGAGTTTAATCTCACTTTTTTCACTTTGCACTACATGATATTTTTAATTGTCTAGTTGAGAGAGGGTGGCAGCTGACAATTGCTTTGTTCAGACTCACAGAGCTGATAATGCTCTGTTCATGAAACTGGGGCTGTTAATGATTCGTAAGCTGATACTTCCTCACACTTGATTGTGCACAGTAGACTTCACAATTTGAGCTTGTCATTTTCATTTTTCAGGAGGGGGAAAACTACAACAAAACCTCTCCTTTTCATGGTAGACTTCTCTATAAGTGTGTAATTACATCCTGATGTTCTCTGTGATTTGTACCTTGTTCAGCCCATTGAAAGTCAATTTTAATACACTTCCATAAAATTTTTATTTTGTTAGGGGAAAAAAAGCTTTTTTTTTTCCCCACGTGACACTGTGGCGGTACTGTTTTCTTGTATATTAAGAATATTATTTAAAAAACATAAAAGATGCTCCAAAGAGCATCTCCATTAGAAGGAAGCTGTAATCATTCCTATCCTGATATTTACTTCAAGAAGAAGGGACTTGTCATTTCTGAAAGTGACTGACTGTGGAAGCATCTCCATATCCATCCCAGGTCCTCACCACAGAAGTCTCCTACAAGGATCCTTCCACATCTTGCAAAGCTTTAAAAATCAGACCTTCAATGTCAATGTAAGGGCTGTTTGGAAATCCATGTAGAAATAAATTCTTCCAAATCTTGCATCAACTGACTGCTGTGGCTTCAGCTACATCAATTAAGTGGCTGGAGGATAAAGCATTCTGAGTATCTTAACATGCTTTGAACATTTATTTTAGGGCACGTTATTGTTCATAAAGGTGGGGTTTTTTGGTAACGAAGCCTAAATAGTAAAAGCAGACT
The DNA here is from genome assembly GCA_037834095.1 of Argya squamiceps. NCBI lineage: Eukaryota > Metazoa > Chordata > Aves > Passeriformes > Leiothrichidae > Argya > Argya squamiceps. The sequence continues at coordinate 4,982,161 of JBBMKD010000053.1, forward strand.
GTTGATGTTAGGTGTCTACCTTTTTTAGTTGGGTGTGAAGTCTTATGCTCTGAAAAGCAGAATATGTTCAAACATCTTTGTTTAGAGAATGGAAATTGATAATGGTTTTAAAACATCTCTTCTATAATTGAATTATAAACAACTGCAACCAGAACCACCTTAGAGACATATTTTCTAAACAATTTGTTAAAAGAATAGCTAGTCCCAAATGACCAGATTAACACTTTTATTCCATGACTGCAGAATGGAGACAGAGGAAAGCTCAAAGTCTACCTTAGATTTGCAGCTTGTAGTATCAGGGAACCAGACACAAAAAGTGGTTTCAGGTGACAGAGTAGAGAATATTAAAAGCTCTCTAGTCAAATAAATAAATAAATAAATGTTTCATATATAGTCATATTTATGTGTGAATAAAATTGTAATTTGTGCAATTATCCAAGATGTCCTGATACAATAAATACAGAAAATTTACTGTCTATAAAAAGCCAGGTAAGCCTAGAGAAAAGGCTCTTTGCAATCATTTAATTGCATATTTTCCGGACTTCCCATTCATTGCTTTCTGGAGTTTAGGCACATGGCAAAATAGAAAGGGAGAGATGTTTTCTAAGTGGCCTTAAACATATGCAGCCCAGCTTGTTACCTGCCAAAATTGGGAGTTTCAATTCTCCTAGACTTAGACAATCTCTATACACATTTTCCATTTCCTAAGGCACTTTTCTGACCACAAGGCCATAAATTTGGGATACAGGTGGCAAATAAACAAGAATCATGAAGTCAGCACATGGTGTGGAGCCTGATTTTTTAACATGGTTGTTAAGAAATATCTTCTGGGAGAGAGAGAACTGGATTGTACCCCTTGATAATGAAATAATTTCTGTATTATAAGAAAAAACCTTCTCATGTGGAAGACTTTCACACTTTCATATAAGATCAAGGTTAAAATGTTCTTGTACGTATGTGGTTTAGGTTTTTTGATGTAGAGAACAATCATAAAGCAGATGTAAGTGTATGCATTTCCCTCCTGTTTTAGGAAATAAAACAGGGAACTTCTTAGGTCTCACTCAAAATTCCTTGTCAGAAGATATCCAAACTCAGAGAGAACTTTCCTTCTGTCTTACATAATGATTCATAGTCATATATTTGCTGAGCCTCAGTGATATTCTCCATTTTCATGCCCTGAAAAACAAACATTGAAAGCAAAAAAAAATCAGTATGGTGAGATCATGAACAATCTCTGTGGTACATAATCTGAAAGTCGTGTGACCATCATTATCATTAGCAAATCTGTATTAAATGCATAACTCATGCTCCCTTCTCTGTCAATTTAATGCTTTTAAAAACCAGTCATGCAAATACCATTCAGATGATTTGATTTAGCAAATCTATCTGCTCTGTTCTAGAGGTAAGCTGAAGAGTGATTTAAAAATCATAAGGACTGTAATCCCCATTTCTAACTGAATGCATTTCATTATACAGATGTAGTCAAAATACTTTGGGACGTTTAATTCTTCCTAAACTTACCCCACTTATTAAAGACACAGCAATATTCCAGAGCAATTTTCCAAAGTTCTACAGCCAAACTATTGTTTACTGTGGTTATTACACACAAGGAAACACACACAATAGTATCTCAATTTAAGGAACTCAGATTTATCTCCCCTAGCTTTATCCATGTGAAAGTTAGACATCTGCCCTGGTTATCTGGGGTGTCTCAACAACGAAAAGGAGAGAGACACATCACGAGAGCATGATTCATCCCTCCTACCTTAAACACCTATCTCACTCTGGAAGCTGATGCAATTTTTCCTAACTGTTAAAAATTGATGTCTTATTTCCAATCTGAATCTGTCTAGTTTCAGCTCCCAGCTACTGGATCCTGACATGCTAGATTAGTGAGTTATTTACTGTAAAAAATGTCTTCTCTCTGTGCATGCAGAGCGCAAATAATCTACTCTTCAAAGAACTGAATAGATGGAGTTCCCTAGTTTCCCACTATATGACGTTGTGGTTGCTCTTCAAATAAATCTTGAGAGATAATATTTCTTATCACCCCAACTGACACAGCTGGAAAAAAATAGGTTTCTGGGCACATAAGCTCTTCTTTGGGTCTTACTGAGTTCAAAGCTTCTCTATGAAAAGCAAATTTATTTTCAATTTTGAAAAACCATTTAACTTGACAAATTAAAGCTTTGCAAGAGAAGAAGCACTTCTTACACATAATTGGCACTCTAAGGTTTTAATTCTATGAAAAACACCACAATAGTTAGACAATTTGTCTTCTATTACCAGGAGTCTCTTTCCAGTGTGTACTCAGCAAATTCCGTACATAAATGTGATGATTTAAGATCACACTCCTGAAGCTGGCGGGAATCAATGGGATTGTTTCCACTAAATGACTTTCATTTAGGCCTTTTGGTTCAATTCTCTATACTCACACAGGATGAAAACTTCTATGGGCATTGAGCAGCAGTCATTAGGAAGCTATGGTGTGCATGTAGGAATAGAGTTCATATAAATGGTGAGAGAAAGCGCACTGTTAATTTGCATTTTACTTTAAAACTCAAAGTGTATTCTAGCAACCCGTGACCCTATTATCAAAGGCTAGAAGAAGATAATGAGATTCTAAATAAGGCTCTGAATAAATGAAGGTTTTCTCTCAATTATGAATGGATACATGCTTACTATGATAGAGGTGTTCTCATGTCACTTTTCTGAGGTCTTTGTCAAAACTTTCCCTTTGTCAGATGAAGGTCAAGAGGACATTTTTATTTTCACAATTACAAGCTCACTGTGGAAAAAAGGTCCCTAATAAAAAATCCAATCCCCAAGCAAAGATATCCCAGCAACTAGAGGAGACAACTTTAGAACATTTGGCATTTTTGGCCTCTCAGAAACATGGAACCATTACTTCATCCTTAGTTTCCTAATAGATCTTAAATAAATGGATGTAGTTAATACAGATATACCAAGATACAAGAAAGTAATGGGGGTAAAAAAGAAAATAAGGCTGCAGCTGTAAAAAAAAAAATTAAAAACTTTTTTTTTTTGTATTTAACTGCAGGTACAAAATTTACCTAATTTTCTGGAAAAAAAAATTCTCACTGGTTTTCCTTTTTTCTTTTATCCCCTAGATTTCACAGCTTGATTTTAAAACAAAAAACACCTATTTCTGTAAAGCACACAGGGGAACAGCATTTCAGTGGCAGCAAACTTTCTGATATGAGATTTAAGAGTTATTCCAAAAGCCTTCCCCAAGGCCATTTATATCTTATATATCCATTATATCTGAGATGCAATGATAAACAAAAGCAATGTGTTAATTTAATTACATTAATCAATACTCTAAGATACATTTTTGATAGGAAAAATGTTGCAAATTATTCAGTCTATCAGTTTAGTTATGCTGGACAATACACAATGTCTGATGCTTCACAAAATGTCAATTATACCATCAATAATACTTCTGTCCAAATATCCAGGTAACAAAAAATAAATTGGACATAAAGCAGTTCTGTCCCTATAGTACATAAAAGCATGAGACCTCTTTCCTCCTTTGTGGTGGCATAAATTATATTATTGGCACTGCTTTGTTATTTCTTGAATCTACATTGGGTTTTCCCTGGGGCACAGCAACTGAGACATGCTTGATTCTCTTTATGTGTCCTGTAACTTGTCAACACGCTGATGCAATTAAGACTTTTCCTTCCTGGTGCTCTGTGTGTGTGCCCCGAGTGATTGGTTTTATTTAAAGATGGACCAGATTTAACATTCTTCCTGGAGACGAGTGCCACAAACTGCAGGTCAATTCAAATCAGAGCCCAGTCACAATTAGTTTGGTATATTTATTTTTTGAACCAGCTCTCAAGCGAAATTTCTGTGTTGTTTCACAGTTGAAAATGGAAATTGGCTGGTGGATTAAAATAGAAATTCATAAGCTCCTTATGAAGTATCCCTGCTATGAATAAAGGTTGTGCTGAAAAATCAAACTATTCCTATTATACACAGTAGACATCTTTCCACCTGAATGCTCTTATCTTTTTTTGATCATTTAAGACAAACAAGAAAGATTCTCTGGATTTAGAAACAAGACTAACCCCTTCAAATCCACCAATTTGAAGAGCAAAAGAACAAGTCATTCATTTTCTATCCATTTTTTACTTAAAACTGTAACATTTATATCTCTAGTGAAATATGCAGGTTTGTTTCGTTGGCAGTTACAAAGCCCTTTTGTGCTGTTATCTTATTCTTTATATTCATGTATCTTTCTTTTAGAAAGCTAACAAATGACAGATTTTTAAACTGTCTCAAATCCTTTAGAACTCCTACATTTTCAAGAACTTCAGTCACTCTAAGCTGTAAAAATTGGGAACTGTGATAGATATTTTAAGTGTACTATTGCAACCTGAATTTCTGATTTTCAATAAATGTCCTTATTCTGAGATGAAAATGATTTTGGCTGAATATAGTTTATTGTAGTCAGAAATCTATCTCAGTAGTTTCACAAAAATTAGGCAAGACTGCTTAATCAGATTTTTCATTTTGAAACATGAAAACAAATTGAAAACCAAACCTAGGCTTCAGTTATTCACATTAATCATTGAAATTCCAACTGAGATTTTTATATAGTCATTATTAAATATGTAGTTTATTTCTTACTTTTACAGCTGAAGATCAACAACTTGTGAGCCCTTTCCTGTGATGTTTGAATCCTTTCTGCTATACATTCAGAAGGAATTTTCCTTCTGACAACATTAAGCTGCAAGGGAACAAATAACACAGTGTTTCAGTTTGCAACAGTCTGTGATCACCATTACTCACTCAAAGACAACCCCCCAGGTTATGTGATGTCTGAGGAAAATGTTTAGAAATCCCCAGAGTGTCATATTTTTATAATGGATATTCATGCAATTATTCATGTTCTGTCAGATGTGTTCTCACTCACAATATTTTTGCCACTCGTAGTAATTTCTGTCTGCAGTACCTGACGTGACTGACTGAGCCAAGACCCTGATTTTCTCAGGAATGCCCCAAACTCAGAGGGAGTTGCCAATTCACCAAAATGTGTTTGGCCAACAGAGAAGATGGACAGAGAAGGGTGAAGGGATTCCCCTGTGGGGTGTGTGACTGCACTATGTGAGGCACAGAGCTGGGCAGGGAACCCTGATAACCCTTTGTAGTGGTTTGAAAGCAAAATGAGTGAGAGGCTCCAAGTCAGAAATACAATTTAATAAGAAGAAAAAAAAGTAAAATAAAATAAAATAAATGCAATA
>JBBMKD010000053.1:4987530-5020042 GCA_037834095.1 Argya squamiceps
TCAGCAATTGGATTCAACAGTTCATGAAGATGGTGATAGAATACTTTGTGCATATTTTATACTACAACCCAGGACACCCTTTTGGGGTGTCAGGGCCAGTGTGTGCTCCATTCACATCAGCCATGTTGCTCAAAGGGAATAGAATAGAGAAAAATCACCTCTTAAAAGTCGGTTTTTATATACAGATTTGAGGACACCAATAAGGGGATGCCCTCAAGATAATAAACATAGATGAAGGGAAAAAAGATATAAAGGAAAAAGAACAGTGCCCAGTGCAAAAGCTCTGACCACATCAAATGCAGCACGAATCAGAGAATCATTGAGGTTATAAAACACTTCTAAGGTCCTCAAGTCCAAATATTAACCTGGCAGTGCTAGAAGTAAAGTTCAGGCAAAACTGACTCAGAAATACTTAACACATCTCAATAAATCTGATATCCCCAAACCTAATAAAATGGTGAACCAATCTCATCTCACCATAAGAAAAAACACATCTGAAAAGCAAGTGATCATTATTTTCCAGTGGGACGCTGATACAATATTCTGCAATATTAATTTCTAACAAATTAGATTTTTTTAAAATCTACATGTGTAAGATTTTTTTATTATTATTATTTTTCTGTACTGAATTATTTACTCATTGTAGAACTTCTGTTTTTTCATTTGGAAAATATCTTCTTTAAATATTTAGAAAAAAATATCTATAAACAGCATGCAGTTTTAATTACAATTTATACGCTTGCATTTTAATTGCCTTTTAAACTAATTTAGCTTGTTCTTAGAGTTAATTAAACTCATTGGGGGGAAAATGTTCCTTAATTCAGTTGTGAAAATGGAGCAGATGCAGAGATGTATTTGTGATTGTGTCTATCAGTCTGAACTTATAGGAATCATTTTAATCTTAAACTCTTTAACAGACCTTAAAACTAAGTGTTTCCCATGTGATCAAGGTGCCCTGTGCATTTTCTGCTTTCAACATTAAAATTATACATGCACAGCACATTATTTTTTAATTAGTTTGTTCCTTCTGAAATTCATTGAAACTGGATATGACAGCATGCTCCACTGACTGTATTGCCAGAACTTTGGGTCTTGGGGACTATCCACTGTAATTTCCCAAACATTTAAGTAATCCAAATTCAAAATCAGGGCTTGATTTGAACAATTGTGACTTTTGCAATGAGCTTCTGGCAGGCCAGGGAACATTTTGGCAGTGAGAAGAGGGAATACACGTTCTCAAGAGAGGAAAATATTAGAAATACATGTCAGTTGAATTAGAGGTCACTGTGGCACTGCAATTTAATCCTTGACATAGCTTTGAATTGACCAAACTGATGTTTACAGCAGTTGTGTTGTTGGAGAACTCATCATGGGCTGGCTGCAATTCCTACGAAGTCCAGTCTGTTAGTCCATGCTGAACTTGATATTAAATCAGTTTTAATTTACAGCTGGTTCAGGTGCCTTTACTCTGGGCATAATTACAGTTGTCCACCCTGAAAATTAAATTGTTTGTTTAGAAAATAATATAGAAAAAAATAAATTCCCAAATATTGATTCATGAAGGCAAGTTCTTTCCAGGCAAATAGCCTTACCAAGTCCTAGCTTTGATTCCTACCTTGATGCAGTAGTAGGATGCGCATAGTGTCAACTACCAAAAAAAGAGAAACTCATAGCCCATTTTCCTTGAAGTTACCTGTTCTTATTCCTTTCTTGAAAGAATTTTATCTGCTAATCAAACTAAACTATATCTTCACTCTCCAGACTGTCCATGAAAATGGTCCAGTCAAGATTTCTGGTGGCAGTGATGGTACCTGATACACATTAAACAATAAGGCCGTTGCAGACAATTGATCTTGTGGTAGATACAGAACTTCAAAACCATAAAATAAATCTAAGGCCTCAAAAGGACCATTAAAATGATCAGAAGTGACTACCCAACAATGCTTGTTAGCCCAGATCTTGAATGGTGTTTAACCAACATAATCAAACAAAGGAGGATTTATTGTGAAGGTTGAGGGAGAACAATAGCCAGAATTTCAGTCACCTCAGAATGGAATCCAAGACACCTAGAAATTCAGAAGGTAAAAAAAAAAAAAAAAAAAAAAAAGAATTTCGATAAAGAAAACCAACCCTCATCCTGGCTGTTTCCAGCATCTGCGGGTCAGTGGTTCCGCGGTCACTGACATTGCCTTACAAGTTTTATAAAGAAAGCCTCAGTTAGCCTATGGTTCTGTTATTGCGGCAGAAACAAGCTCACTGCTGGTTTGTTAACTTGTTTTGATTCTGCTCTACTCTTGTTTCATTGACGTACACCAGGCTGACATCCAGAGACACTCTTCTTGGGCAGTCATGTGTGTCGGGCCCGGTACGCTCGCTGTCAGCTTGATAGAACCACTAAATGACTGTGCACTGATCCAGAAGCAACCGTTCCTCACACTGTGCAACTTGTTGGAGCTTTTATGCATACTATATAGTGTGTGACAGCTACTTTTGTGCATGTGTAGCTGCTCATTATATACACATTTAAATTCCTTTGCAGTAGCGCCTGCATGTATTTCACCTACAGATAAACTTTATGTTTTTCTCCTTTTGTCGTGAGTCTTTATTTGTCATGCTCTCTGGATTTGAAAGGATTTTTTTTTTTTTTAACGAGCTTTTTCTTTACTGACCATCCGTGTTTGTGAGAGCTATTTCATTAAATGGTGCAGCATACAAACCTTGTGGAATTAATCCATCCTTTCACACCCAAAAGCAAATTGAAGCCACCTCAACACTTCCATAAAACCGAGCGTGTACTTTTTAGATTACTGAGCACAGAAATGTGTGCATGCCCTGCTGGAGAAGCTGTACATTTCCACAGGAAATGTTCTGTTTTACCTCATTGTTGGCTCATTAGTCTTTCTTCCCCAGTGCTGCATCTCAAATCCGTAGGGAGAACCTTTGTCAGATGCAGCTCTCTCTGAGGCAGATAAACACAAGTGGGAGATTGATATGGGATCTGTGGGATCCACTTAACCTAAAAGGAAGCAGGGACCACATATTCCCTTGCCTGAATAAAAAATTGTCAGCTGTCATGGATCACCCCAGTCACACTACACACGTGAATGACAAATCACAGTTCCAAATCCTGACCTGTTATAAAGCTTTCTCTAGGTGTCTAGCTGCATTGTGAAGACTTCCCAAATGAATTAGCACACTTGGTTTCCTGGTGGCTCCTAGAATGTAAACCTAAGGCTGTGTATGGCACTGTGAAGGTTAATAGCCCAGTTGCAAAACAAGAATTTCCATTGGGTTGTGTCTATTTAGCAACTGTGGTCTCCAAGAATTACTGATCAAACCTCATAGATCTTCATCAAAAACATGGGTGTTGCTGTATTGTCAGACATATCCTTCTAAGAGTTTAGCATCACATTTAATTATCTAGAAACCTTCTACAGTCAATTAATCCATTAAAATAATCTCATTTGGGGGCTGTTCTGTGCAGGGCCAGGAGCTGGACCAACTTGACACTTGTGGATCTCTTCCAACTCACGATATTGTATGATTCTGATTTAAGCAACTTCTTGGTTACAGGAAGATTATATTTTTTTTAGTACCTCTAGAGGGATTTCCTCATGTCCATTTACATTTCATAGTAAACTCAACTCAGAATTGTAGATCAAATACTCCCTGTTCACATTTTAACCAAGTTTTCAAGCCTTCTCTACCCGTTCCGAGATTTGTAATTCCACCAGCTCATCTAAGATCAGCACAATAAAGTCATTTCCTCAGGTCTCTAAACAGTGTTAATGGTCTGGAATATAGTAGTCCAAGGTGCCTTCGTTTTGTCATCATTGCAGACTTCTTTTGAATCTTCTGAGATTCCATGCTGCTGGCATCCACATTTACCCTTGGAAGAAAAGACTGTCTTAACCTTGCTAATACGCAAGTCCCAGAGCACGAGCTGTCATGACTATGCAAGCTGTGAAATAACCACAGGGTCTCTGTAGAGTTTTAGATTATTCCCTATTTGCACATAGGTTAACTGTGATATGAAAGAAGAGAGGAAAAAATTATGCTGTACTGATTCCTAAAAAAGAGTTGGCGAGAGTCAGCACATAATGTCATTCTCTATTAAAAACCAAGTAATATAATTTTATTCTGTCATCCTTTAGTGACTTTAGTGACATTTTAATTTTTCCTTCTTTTCAACTTTTTGCTGGTCACACAAGTTATGAGCCAAGTCAGCAGCTCATGAAGTGCAATGGTTAGACCATGGCAAAGGGCAAACTTAAACTTAAGGGGAGGGTTTAATCTCATCTGGCTTCAGACACTTTTATCAACCTGAGCTATACAATTATTCTCATTTCTAACAAGTGAGGAGAAACTGCTGGTTTTCAGAAGTTTATTTTAATCCTAAAACATGTTTTCTGACAATCCATATATAATCCAACAAAACATGTTCCAAAAAATTCAGATTTGTGTGTGAATATTAAATGAAGTCTGGGCTTCTAGTTCAGTTGTAGGTATAAGGCATCTAAATTAGGGAAGATTAATTCACCTTAAATAAGTTAGAAGCAAAACAGGAACAGCACAAATCAAGTCTTGTAAATCATTCAGAGAATAAACAGAAGGCTTTGCTACATATCATCTCTGTGTGAATGGAGACAACCTAATGTCATTTGAACAGAAAATATCTGAACTAGCATTTTCAACAAGCTCATATTGCATAATGTATCCTGAGTCACATAGGAAATGTCAATATGTTTTCTCTCTCCATTAACTTTAGAAGGCAATTAGAGGACTAGTTTACACTAGACAGATCACTTTTTGAAAGCTAGAAGTAAAAGAGATTAATTCTACCCTATCTGTTTGCTCTGTGGATTTATTTTTTCCCCAAATCAGGCTTGTGCTGTCAGGCAGTGTGTAGTCTGGCTAGATCTATATCGCTGACTGACACTTTTAAGAGCATGTGGACAGCACAGTGCTCAAAAGGCCCAGGTTCTCCTGCATGTGCAAGTGACTGGATCGTTAGAACAGCCCTAATTCTGCACATTGTCTTTGTCCTGACAGCTCAGCACAGAGCTGGGATCAAAGCCACTTCAGAATTGTCTGAGAGAGCCATCTGGAGACACCAGAACAGGGAACTGTGCTCAGCAATAACATTTCTCAGCCTTGCCTTTCCTTCCAGTGAGCTGTGGATACTGCATTTTCACTTTTGCAACCAAAATTTTTGATTGAATCTGTGGTAGTATAAAAACATTTTTCATTTGAGGGGTTTCAATCAGCAAAAGGGAAATATCTAAGTGCAAAATACATCTTCTGCCTTTAATCTGTTCTGGATAATCCATCTGCATTGCCACCACTTGATGTGTGATGGCACAGCACCTGGAGCACTGTGTTGTAACTCAGACCCTGGGGACATATTTGGGTCCTTCATGACAAGGGAGACATTGAGGACTGGAGCCTCTCCAGAAAAGGGCAACAAAGATGGGAAAGTTCCTGAAACTGCTGTTTATTTTGTCTCTTTCATGTATGGATAACAGGTAATCTTGATTAGTAACAATTTTCCAGTAGATCAGTAATGGAAGAGTCATATCTCCATACTCCAAATCAAGTGGTTTATATTAGTCTTAGAGAGGAGAACCACACTCTTGTGTAGTTTTTAGCCACAGTGGATGTCAATATTTGTCAGAACATGTTCCAAAGCCCATATAGAGGATTTGAATATGGAATACTGCAAGGATATTTTGTGTTATGATGGAGATTAGCTGCAGTATATCAATTACAATCCTAAATTAACCTACTTATCAGGAAAAAAAAATCTTAATCCAATAAGGGAGACTGTGTAAGGGAAAGAGAATAAAAAGGTTGTTTAATAACAAAGAATGAAATAAACTCACCTCCTCCTAACACAAACTCAGTTTTATTTTTGCAACAGACTGTTCATTTTAAGAAGTTAGTTCCAATTTTCCCATGCTGAATCAGACCACTTGTGATTTCTACTGAGCATAGACAAAAGCAATTTTTTACAGTTTATCATCACAATATTGATTCTGTCATATTTTCTCTGATACAAGATTGATGTGGATGTTGGAAACTGCTAAAGGGAATTCAAGATTATGTTATATTCCAGGGAGTGGTTTATAATATGTACTGAAAAATAACATTTTGTGTTGTAGTGAATTTAAAAACTTACTTTGTTTTTTAGAGTGGGAAGTGATCCATATATATGTGTATTTAGATAGAAACAGCTCCTTTGACTAATTTAAAGAATGATAAATTAAATAGCATGGCACAGACAATTAGGGGAAAGAATACAAAAATGAAATTAGATTAAAAAATTTGAAAAAAATAGCATCAAAATGATAAACAGATGAAGATATTATAGTAGTTCATATACCCGCTATTACTAAATGCAGATGAGTATCAAAAATTCCATAGAAATGTTAACTCTGATGGTTTTCCAATTTTCAGTTGCTTTCCAAAACATGGTTTTCCAATTTTTAGGTATGTAAAATTATTTAAAATATTTAAATATTGTTTTGAAGCATTATTCATTTCTTTCAACTTTATCTGCAATAGCTGTGGCTATAAATGTCATCACTTTGACAAATTCTTCCAGGGCACACACAGTTCTAATACTGTCTAGTGAATTAGCACATTTCATGGGAATTGAATTAATAAATTTATCATTAAGATACAACTATTTTAACATTTCTACGCTATAAAAATAAGACTATCCTGTATCATCTTTAACTTCCTACCATTCATCAGAGTTATGCCAAAATTATTCTAAAAAGAAAGTTTCTAAAAGAAAACAAACAAAAAATAATCCAAAGTTAATATTGCAAAAAGCATAGGTAATAATCTCTTCACAAGCCTAGATTTTTTTGCAAGGTAACATCTAGTACACATCTTAGGTGTATGAAAATATTTCTTTCCATGGAAATACAAGTCAAATAAAATTCTTTATTTGGTGCAATTGGAAAAGAAATTTTCTCCCAATGTTTGGAAAATTTCTCACTAGCTCCACAGGTATAGCTGTCTTCCATCCATGAAAATGGCTTCCCAGCCTATGAATTTTGTTCTTCCCCAGACTCTTTTTGCTTGATTTGTTGGTAATGGTGCAAGTGATCCTTTTTTACTTACAGGCATTCTTATCCCAAAAATACATGCTGCAAGTACTTTGCTCCATATACATCCTGTGTGATTTCAGTGTTCAGCTAATGCCCCAAGAGTGCAATCATATTTATGGTTGGAGGAGAAAGATAACCAGGGATGAATGAACTGCCCACAGGCACAACCTTAACTGATTACACTCCAAAATTGGGTATTTCAGTTTTATTTAAAATCAGATGAGAAGCAGGCAGGCATTATTGTGCTAAATGGAGAAAGGAAGCAATGTTCTCAGGAAGTTGGGGCATGAAGCTCAAGATAAGAATTTTCCATTCCCAATTCTTCTACTGGCCAGTCTTATCTCCTTCTGATTTGGAAAAACAGAACCATAAAATGTCCTGAATTGGAAGGGGTTTGCAAGGATCATTGATCCAGCTCTTGGGCCTGTGCAGCACACCCCAGAAATCACACCATGTCCCTAAGAACATTGTCCAAATGCTTCTTGAACTATGTCAGGTTGTGACTACTGCCCTGGGGAGCCTTTTCCAGTGCCCAAACACCCTCTGGGTGAAGAACCTTTACTAATATCTAAACTAACTCTCTTCTGAGAGAGTTTCATGCCATTACAGTTCTACTCCATTCATACAAATGAGGATCTCTATCTTAAAACTTCTTTAAATTTATTTAATTAAATACAAAACTTAAAGCCATATATGCGAAAATTCATTATTAACATATATGTTATTATAAACTTCAAATGTGGTGGAATCTTAAATAGGAATTTCTTGGTTTTAAACAGAAATGTACAGCACATCAAAGGCCTAAAATCTTCTTTCAGAAAGTTTATCAGAATTGTATCAATGCAATGAATGATGAACACAAAACATTATGCAAAAGGTCCTAGTCATCATCTGGCTCCAAGATCAAATTCCTCTCGCTAAAAAAGTGATGAATGAGAACAGTTTCTTGTCCACACACCCTCTCAGAAAACTGAGGGCATGCAGTGCCTTTAAACTGTACAATGCTGGTGGAGTGACAGATCTTGAAACCCCATCTGCCCCAGTATTTCAGCTCCTGACACTTTTGTTTTGTGGGAGTCTATTCATAAATTTTTGTTTGCTGACGCTTTTCATCATAAATTTTTAAAAGTAAAGTGCATAATCATTTTCCCTTAAAAAAAGCCTGACTGAAATCTAACTGAAGTCAATGGGAGCTTTTCTTCCTTTGACATCAATAGGCTTTGGATCAAACCTGTACAATGCAATTTAGTACAGCAGTTAAACATGTGCTAAAGTTCCATGGACTACAGAGAGGCTTTAGACACACTCTCAACAAATGCCTTCAATATCCAGCTGTCATGGGAAGAGAGCATTTGTTTGGTGGTTTTGGGAATGAAGGATGAAGGCAAGAAGTAGAGGATAATTGAAGTTGATACAGTATCATAAAAACTTTTAATTAGAAACTAGAGAGTTTCTTACAGCATTCACAAAAACTGAGAAGGTCACAGATGTAAGTGGGCCAGTAGGAAGGTTTCTAAACTGCAGAAACATCTTATTTTTACAGATCTCTTTCTCTTAAAAAAAACACACACTGTAGTGTCCTGGAACTAATGTTTGGTTCTGTGCCCATATAACATGCCCAGGGATCTTAGAGTGCAGAGTACAAACTGTCAGCCTGAGTAAATCTTTGGAAGTGGGCCTGACAGGGTAAATGTGCAATAGAACACCAGGAGTTGAATGCTGTTATGTACAACACAACCCAAGCAGATGTGTCAATAAAATTCCTTTAAGCGTATTAAAAGTCATCTAACTAGATGGTAAAGGTATAACCCTTAAAATCTCTTTTGTTGTGATCTGAGCTGTCACAGGTTTATTTTGCAGCCAGTATACCTGGTAATGTATCTCTTTGCAGAAAATGTCATGTATCTCTTTGCAGAAAAATCAGGAAGTATGGATGCATAATTGTTACACAGTAGGTGTCAGGGCCAATACTGTAAATCCCCAAGACTCACAGAAGCACCATCAGAGTGAGAACTGGGTACCCTCAGTCCCTGCATAATTTGGATGTCCAGTCTGACTCTCCAACACAGCAGAAGTAGGTATTCAGATGGGCTTTCCAGTGGAAAACACTGATGCTTAAATTGTGTTTCTGCTGCATCACTTCTGCTGAAGAGAATTTTCAACCTTCCCTGTGCATGCTGCAGATCCATATTTTTATCTTTATTATCCACATTTTATCTATTATCCACATTTTTATCTTTATTGTCATATTCCAGTGGTCATTTTGCTTATTCACTACAGGAATTTAAGTTCTTTGCACTCTGAACCTCAGTTTTTTCACTGCTTGTGTTTATAATGTTGGGTGATGTCATTTATATAAAAGGTTTAGTGTAAATTACTGCTGTTTAGACACCACTGCACCAGACAGTTATGCAGAAAAGTAAAATGCTGAAATAGACACCAAAGAGGAGTTGTTTTGAAGTATCTAATAAACTGGTGTTTATTAAAGTTAAAACTCAAGAAATTTAATTCTGTTTCTTTCCCTTAGTATTTTAATTAAACAAATCTCAATCTGTCCCTGGAAATCCCAAGCAGGAAAAAAAATCAACCTTTTCTATGGACAACTTTCAAGTAAACTGGGGAAAAAAACCCTTTTATGAAGTCTTAAAAAAGGGAAATATTAAAAAATATGTGATCAATAACAAAAAGGGTCTTCTGTGTCTTGCATCGCTTCTGCCTTTAACACACAGGCACATTAATGAGTACATAAGCATGAACAAAAATATTATGGGAGGTATTTTCCTTCCCCTTAGGCCATTGAAAATTAAAGCAAAGCCTCTGACTCCAAGCTAGTTATATCTAAACCTTAAAATGAAATTTAAAAAGTGTTTCTTTCACCACTAAAGCCCCTCCTTTTTATTGGTATTTTTCTTACATTTTTCCCCCCAAAATCATCAGATCTTACATTGAATGCAAGGAGACAATCCAGACACAGTAAGAAAAGATTGCTCTCCAGTAGGATTGAGTCACTAGAAGCTGGAAACCTAATTCCTGCTGAAAGGGAAAAAAAAAATTTTGGCAGTTTATTAGTTCCATGAAAAGGTATCAAGGGTCACCAACTCTTCCTGTTCTGCTAAAATATTTATAAGAGAGAGTTCTGGAGAGATGTGCTCATATGATAAGTTTTTGGATTATTCCTGAAGGTGCCTATGGCAAAGGACCTTTCTGCCCTGTTGTGGTTTAACCCCAGCCAGCCCAGCCCCACAAAGCTGCTCACTCAAGTCCCTCAACACTGAGGTGGGGGAGAGAATTTCAAGGGTAAAACTGAGAAAACCCATGGTTTGAGGTACAGACAGTTTAACAGGTGAAGCAAAAGCTGTGCACAAGCAAAGCAAAATAAGGAAATCATTGCTCATTTCCCATGGGCAGTGGGTGTTCAGCCATCCCCAGGAAAATTGGGCTCCATCAAATGTAACAGTGACTTGGGAAGGCAAATGCCATCTGTAAAAATGGCCCCTGCCCCACTTCCTCCCCTCCCCTTTCTTTCTTTTCTCCCAAGATTTATGAACTGCACATGACCCTTTGTGGGCTGGGATATCCCTGGGATCAGTTGGGTCAGTGGGTCCAGCTTTGTCCCCTCCCATCTCCTCTTGCACCCCCAACCCCCTGGCTGGTGGAATGGGGTGAGGGGCAGGAAAGGCCATGACTCTGGGTAAGCTCTGCCCAGTAATAATGAAAACACCACTGTATTATCAACACCATCTCAGCACAAATCCAAATCAATGCTCCAGACTGGCTGCTGTGAAGAAAATTAACTCTACATCAGCCAAAACCAGCGCATCCCTGGACCTAATGAAACACTGGGAATGTCACTTTCCCTTCCAGTGTCTTCAGTCTCTAATGGACCAAACACAGACTGGAACCTTTGGGATTTTTCAACAGCTTTATCACAGGGTTTGGAAATGCTGTGCTTTCTCCCAGGACTTTTCAAACAGAATGTGTATTATCTGTGTAGCCTGAAATTTCAGACCTTGATGAAGGCAGTTGATGGGAAGAAAAATGCAAGGATAAACCATTGATACAGAGGGCTATGCAGCACCCTGACACAGTCTTCTTCTTCTTCAAAAGTAATAAATATTCATTAACCATTAGTGAAATGCATTCACAATCTAGTCGGCTTTTTTTTTCTTTTTGCAAAGCTACAGTAAAAGGACTCAGAATGTAATTTACCTTATTAATATTCTTTATTTGTATTACAGTAGTAATCAAGGCCCAGTAATCACCCCATTCTCACTGTGCTCTGACAAATGACCTTTATTTGGCTGCCACTGCAAAATATATCTGTAGCTGAGAGCAGCAGATGACCTAGTACAACTTCAGAACAAATACATGTGGGAGCTGCTGCAAACTCATCCTTTCTCTGGAAGTGGAGCTCAGCACTGATGATGAGAATGGAGGACACCAATTTCATGTTATAGAAGCTATTTTAAGTCCCCTGTCACCACTTTTTTTTTCTTTTTTGCTCTGAACTGTGAGAAGAACCACATTTTTACAGATTATCCCTAAATACAAGTCTGTCTATCTGAAAGCAGGGGAAGTCAGATTCATGGATATTCACTTTGCCTGAAGAGTTTTTCACCTCATGTTACAGCAAATTATGCCAAGAAGTGACATAACCTCTGTTCCCCAGAGCTTAGACCACTGCCTGAAATGCCCAGTTACTGTGTTTTCTCTTCCTCCACTTCTGCTCACTCTTTTCTCATTTCTTCTCTCCCACATTCTACTGAACAACAACAAATTCTGTGGAGATTAATTAAGTGATTTCTGTGCTTTTCCTAATTGTTGTCATTGCTGAGAAACTGAGCAGAGGCCTGAGGAAGTACATGGGCTGGTGGCTGAGGCAGGAAAACAGGTTTCAAGGGATTAAATTGAGTTTCTGGCTAACTGGAAATCTCCTAACTGTCACTGCTCATTTATTGTTCTCTGTCCTTTTTCACTTCCTGTAAAATGAAAACAGGGGAATGTCTTCCCTCCCAAAAGTTTCTTTATTGATTTATGATGAGATTTATTATCTTTTCTGTTGTGGACATTGTTTATTATCTCTCCTGGAATTAGTTAAAGTCAAGTTAAATTCCCCAGTAAAGGAAACTAAGTAGCTGGGGAAGATCATAGTCATGAGACTGTGCTTATTTAACCTGAGGCAGCTTTGGGAATCTACTACAACAAAAATTATATTAGATTATCCATGATTCTTAGCATTGAATAATTTTGATCTTTCTGACTTGTAATGTAAAATGGGATTGAGGCTAATACCAAATATGTAGAAAGGAACAAGTGGAACAGAGAAAGAGTGGTTTCAGGAAACACAAACAAAAAAGACTGTTCTACTCCCCCAATATGGAGGTTTGATGCCATTAAAGATGCCCTAAGGTGATTCACTTTAGTCTCCAGCTGTCACCTCCTAAATACACTGTGCAGTTCAGCTCACCTAACACTAGACACATGAAGGCAGGTCAAATGAACATTTAATTTTCTAAGCTGTCATATTGGCTTGATCTCCTCCAAAAGTGATGCAAACAGACCCACCTTAGCAACATTTAGAGAGCAACATGTAGATACTTGCATTAACCTTGACATGGATTTTACCCCAAATTGGAATAAATGTGTTTCAAGTATGAAGGGCTTAAAAATGGCTCCTTGTCATAGAGAGGAGCTCACCAGCAAATTTGATTCTGCTCCAACATGTCCTGTCCCTCCCAGTGACCCGAACCAAACTCTGAGTTTATAATGGCATCTGAAGCCAGGTGAGTTTCCAATAGCTCTAGGCTTGCTCATGTCATGCTGCTCTGCTAATTGCTTAAACAGCTGTACTTTTATATCTTCCATCCTTTCTAAAAAGGTAATCTCATTGAAGGGGATTTTTACACAAAGAAACTAAGAAAACAATGAACTTCATTTTCAGAGACAAGTAGACAGGTGCAGGAACAGACAACAGCAAACACATAAACAAAACTTTTTTCCACCATTTTTTGAATCATAAAGAGTAACAAAAATGCCACTGATCCTGACATAGGGAGCAAGGCTGTGATTAACCATTGAATTATTCATTGTTACTCTTATTATGTAGAGATTATGCAAAGGTTAAGTAAAAGTAGAAGAAATAAAAAGCAGAATAGAATCAACATAAAATATTTGATGGAAGAAAGTGATTAAATGTTGCTTTGGTTAGCAGTATGTATTGTTCATGGCAGGAGTCCTCAAATTTCAGTCCAAATTTAAGATGGACTTAGAGTAATGAGACCATGGAATTTGGGAATGAACTCAGAGAGAATCTCTGACACTCAGGCTCTTGCACTACTCATACCTGACATTAATCAATAGCACACTCAAGATTTGCCATGAAGCCCATTGCTATAACACTAATTGAACACAATTTACAGCTAAAATAAAATAGATTTTCAAATCACTTTTCTTGCAATAGCACACAGAGCCCTATAAACAAAATAATATGTCTGATGGAAGTAAGGAGAAAAACCCAGTATACAGCCTAAAGGAATCCCTCTGTTTCTGGATGTTTGTTGTTGTTGTCTACTGGGCTTGATGCATTGCTGAATTTTTCAACTATTTAAGCTGCATAGCACCACTGACTTCAGTAGCTTTACTGCAGTGTGTTTCTAGTGTAAAATGGCAAATCAATTTGCCTATTCAATATGCCTGAATTGCATTTCCTTCTTTACCCCTCAAACCGGATATATCTTCAATTATTGTCTGGTTATTGTATTTTAGTCAGCCAGTAATAATGTAAACACATTTCTTGCCAAAAATCAAAAGAAAAAAAATCCAAAGATGGGCCAGATAGATTCTGCAACTTAGCCCCTAAAACTGACCTTTCTCAGGGCTGACTCTTTTCCAGGTCATCTGCACATCATGTCAGAATCTTAAGAAGATACTAATATACCTAATAGAACACTTATTATCTCTTGCTGGCTTTGGAAGTAGGGATCATTTTTAGGTGGGAGAGGTGGTTTTGTGGCTTTGGGGATTTTTATTTTTTTCATGTAATTTTCTTGACTCATTACAAGTTGGAAGAGACAGTGAGGGATATGAGTTCAACAGTCAGAATCTATTCAGATTGCACTTGGACAGTAAAGCACTTGTTCCTGCAAATTGACTAGATTAAGGGCTCAATTTCCATTTTAACCAAGAACATGGAGTATTTATTTGTGGAAATACCCTTTGGCTTATCAGAAAGAAGGTTAACAGGTGGCTTGATCTGAGAGTACCTAAAGAGCAGCTAGAAGAGAGCTCTTTAATCAAGTGGCCAGACATGAGCCAAGATCCAACAGCTAGAAATTGAAGATAAAATTAAATAGGAAATAAATGCTGATTTCAGTTCTGGAGGGTAATTAGCTGTTATTTGCTGTTGGTTATTAGATTACAGGAAGAAGTGTTTCATACAGAAATACAAGACTGTTGAAGTTGGAAAGGGCCTTTGGAGAGCATCTTGTCCAACACTTCTGCTCAAAAAAGAGTCTTTTGCAGCAGCTTGTTCAGGGCTAAATCCAGATGGGACTTCAACATGGACAATCTGTTGAGCATTTCACCACCCATATAAGAAACCTGATATTCGTAAATTTACATGGAGTTTTCTCTATTTGAATTTGTACTCTCTGCCTGTTGTCCTGTTCTCTGTCTTCCCTACTCCCACATCAAGTATTTGTACACATTGGTTACATACCTCTAAACTTTCTCTTCCCAACTGAAGCCCTCTCGCCCTCTCTTTATTTGCATCACTTCAAATTTTGCTATCAAGAATGAAGGTCTCTCCACTAATCTCTCCTTAGCACTAGGATGTGCTCTAGCTCAACCAAAAATATCAAGCTTAAATGAATGGGTTATACAGAGATATTTGTCATGTAGGAATTCAGATAACCACAGTAACACATTTTACCATTAAAATCTAAAAAGTAACACCTTTGTCTTCAAACCTTCATTGAAGGTACAGATGATTTTTCTTTCTGCCTCCGCTGTAATTTTCAGTCATCCGAATAGAATTATAAAATCTGAATAATTTTCTGAATAAAAAATCGCACACAAAAATTTTTTGTACCAACTATTTAAAGACCTGTTGGGCTGTGGTGTACCCACAGCATTCTCCTGGTCTACAGGCACTTGAGAAAGTTGTTATAGGCTCTTGTTTCCCTCCTGGAGACAATGGCATTTTGGATTTAATGGATCAGCAAAAAAGCAGTGACATGGCAGGAAACCCGAGACAATTATTGCCTTTACCACCCTTTAGCAATGTGGCTGCAGCAGGGCTGAACAGCTTGAGATGCTTTATCAAATTATTTTCAAAATGTGGATATTTTTTTGACGTGACTTATTTCTTTGCTTGAATAGATCTATCACTTTTCTTGGCACGGGGTTAATTCTGTTACATTTCTGATCCTCTGGAGGGAATTTTTGTTAGGGTTTTTTAAGCTTTCCATTGGAAATCAATGTCTAGATTTAGTTCATCGGTACATTTTTGTTTAGTCTGTTACTTACCCCTCAAACATTGCATTCCTCTGAAAATGGCCTGGGATTAATACAGGAACTGGATCACAGAGCTGCTGGCATATATCTGCAGATAGATAGAAATTGGGGCATTCAGTGGGAAAAACTGGATGGTGTTTAACTGGAGCCCTCTGGATGTGGGAAGGTGGATACCGTTCCAAGAAAGGCCATACATGGCTGAAGTCTGGCTCTTCCTCACCCAGCTAATTCACCAACTTTGGCCTTCTCAGCTTTTTTTCCAAGGGGTGGTGAAACCATCTGTGGGATCTGGGTGCTCCAGGGCTGTCCTAAATGGGGACACAGCCCAGACACAAGAGCTCAAGGAGCAGTAGGATGTGCTGGTTCCCACGGTCCTCATGGTGTTCAGGCATTTCCTGTCCCTGGGTGTTCTCTGGCTGTCTCCAAGCTCACACTGGTTGGCAGCTGCCATTATTTCTCCCTGTAGCCCTGAACTGTCTCAGTGCAAAGGGGTCTTGAGGGCCTTTGTCTTTGCACTGTTAGAAATTAACACGTTGGTAAATGAATTACACCTCCCGCCAGCTAAATAAAAACACAGGCTGATCTGAGAAAGTAATTTATTGATCTTTCTTCTGTTAAAGTGATTTCAGGGTGCAAAATACTAACTCAGCTAAATCAATATCCCTTTCACTACCAAGCTGACTTTAAGGTTGTGGGGATATTCTGAAGACTGGAGTTTAATTTCAAGACATGTTCCTCAGGTATCACCTTAGTTAAAGCCACAGGACAAGCTTTGGATAAACAGGGTTCTGACAATGATGTGTGGATCTTCCACAACCAATTCATTGGGATCTCAATGACATGTGAAGACACAGCAAGGTGTATTGCTGAAAATTAAAATTCCTTCTAATTACAAAGCAATTTTAAATCCCTTATGAAAGAGTATACTTGCATATTCTGGTTTAATAATTTTTCCTTATCTGAGTCCTCAACTGCTGTATATCAGCATAACTTTACTGAATTTAGTGGTATCTCATTGAAAATCTAGCCCTATTTTTGATAGCAAGTTGTAAACATACCTTGTATAAAATGTCAGATAGATATTAATTTATGCAATGTTTGCAATTTAAAATATGATTTTATAGGAATATTTAAAAATTCTTTTAAAATAATTTTAAAAGCTTTTTTAGCTATAGTAAGGGACATTTGGGTATCAGCTATGATTCATATCTTGCAGTGATGAGCAAGACTGTAAAATGTGAAGTAATACTGCAGTATTCAACTGGAAATCTGTCCAACTACAAGTGAGGGAATTCAAGAAGTAAGTTGTTTGCAGTGTTTTTCTCCTCAGCAAATTATCCTACCATGCCTGAAAGAATTAAGAAGAGCAAGCTAATCACCCTTTCTGTTATTCTTTCCTACTTCATGATTTCAAAATTCTCTGCTTTTTCTGTTTTGTTTTGGGTTTTTTTTTCCTCTTCTTCCCTGCAAGGAAAATTTAATGAGGCATATTTGCTTGTTTCCATGGTATTTCAAAGAAAGATTACTTTTGCTGAAAGCAAAGAAATATATAGAATAAAGCAGGAAACGAATGTCTTGTCTTTAGTAACACATATAAACCTTAGTTTCAGAATTAATTATATAGAATTACTTTTCTGTATTTGTAATAAGTGAAGACATGCCAGTCTTTTTTTTTTGCTTTGCTATAAGTTCTGATGTCATAGAGAAAAAATTATTTGCTAGCCAGTTTGCTCTATTCTTTGGTCAGTTGGACATAAACATGTATGGCTTTAAAGAGCTTTTAAAAACAGCCTTTGCTATTTAAAATATTTCATAACTAAGTGACAAACAGTATTCTGCTTGCACTATTCACATGGCACAGGGCTATATTATGAAGATTTCATTTATTTATTGATGAAATAGAAATTTATGTCTGTGAATAACACCTGGCCAAGGATAAGAGTGTCTGCACCTCCCAGGCAGACCCAAAACTATAATTTCTCATGTACCCTCTAAATTCCCTGTGCCTGGTATAACAATGTTTGCACAAATGCAGACAGGGAAGTACAGTTATCATGAAATCCAGCTTTATTAAAATCTCTTGCTCAAGGTCTGAAAAATTATCCTTCATTATTCTTATGTTGTTAATTATTTGTTTAATTTTTAAAGGGCTTGAAAGTTCGAAGGATGGATAGGATCTCACCCTGCTGCCCTTGAAGTCAGTGCAAAAATGACTAATAATTTCAGAGGTCCAAATTCAAAGACACATAAAATACTGAAACTAAGACAGTTGACACCGACAGAACTTGAAGCAAGAATTACATTTAAGGCAATGCCTAATGAAAAATATAGACAGGTGATGTATGAATAAAACAGAAGTTCTCCAAGAACCTATGACCTACATAACCATGAGCAAAGCACTAAAGATTGGACCTGTCACTTAAAATGACATACCTGAGGTAGGAAGTCCAGCTTTCTCTCTGGTCAACAGAAAAAGATCAGCAACTTCTGAGGACAACTGAATGCTCCTGAGACAAGAACCTGCCTCATGACCCAGATTTTAATTTAGGTGCCTAAAGCTAGATGGGATGAACCAGGAAGAGCAAATACACAAAATAAATAGTAGTAGCAGTTGGGACAAAACTGCTGAGGGCTTTGCAAATCCCCCTGGAATCTAATGTGCTTTATTTCTTACCTTCAAATCGAGCTGGAGTTACTACAGCGTCTCCAGGGATTTGTTAACACAACGTGCTTTGTTGTGTTAAGCAAAGCAAAGAAAACCCATCTATTCAAAGAAGGTGGTTTGGTTTGAGTTTGTTTTTTTTTTTTTTTTAAATTTCATTGCAATGCTAGGAATAGCATTTTCCAAAGCTCTGATCTATTGTTTGAGGTTTTGTTAAGCCACTTCAAACTCTCTTTGAACTACATGAAGTCACCCTTGCAGGTCCTTTCTTTGTTTGGGTTTCAGTGGGGGATCCGCCTGTCTTTGTGTAGATCCCAGCTTCAACCATTAATTATCCAATTGCAATAAAAAAAGTTAATTCCACTCAGTCACTGCTGATCAACTAGATCTAATCCTTAACAATTTTAATAGAATCACTGTGAATGAGACAAGAACACTTGCCTGCAAATTCAGTTGGAGGGTATGCTTATGATAATAAAAAATCCATAGGTCATAGTATTGCCAGCCAAAGTATCTGATTTTACAGAGTATTGTTATTTCAATATTATCAAATGAAAAAATAAGGGCCATCTGCTCAGCATTTTAATGAAAACATGCACATATTTTCTTCTTACCTATGTTTAAAAAATAGTCATTTCATCTGCCATTTACCCATTTCCACAATCTTACAAAAATAATACTTTTTTCCCCAATTCCAATTTTACCTAACAGACAAGCAGGAATTATTATCTTCATTTTATATGTGGGAGATTATTGCCCAGAAATCTTTAGTCACAGAGGTTTTCCAGTACAGAAAACTGGTCTCTCTTAAATTCCTATACACTGCTCCACAGCTCAGGTTTAAATCAACTTCCATAATTAACCTAATTAATCTAGAATTTAGAACTTGGGCATAAAAACCCAATGTGAAATAAAAGACGAAGAAGATAATATGCCATTCTTGACTTCTCCTGATTTTCTGAATAACATTTCCTTATTTTTTAAGGAAAAAATCTCTGTTCAACTAAAGTGTTAAAATATTATCCTACATATACTTCCAGCAAGCAACTTCTCGGCATGGGTTAGGCTCTACTTGGAAAACTATTGTCATCCAGGAGACAACCTGTAGTTTTAAATGACTAGGCTGTCAGTTCTTTAGCTCTCTGCACTTGCTTTTTCTGCTTTAGTGAATAGTAACAATTACACGACAAACAGCATGTTATTTCCAACTGTGGGTTTTTGACAGAAATCTTTGTGATACAAATATTGCAAACTTCCATTCATTTGCACGATTAAATTCTATGCAGATTTTTAAAGCTTTAAAAAGGCTTTAATAAAGCTCACGGTCTTCAGAATTTGGAAGAAAACAGTGGAATCTTTTCAAAAGTATATTCATTAAAATGGAATGCTTTAAGCAGTGCAGATTTGGGTTTGGTTTTTTTACCAGTTTTGCTAGATTTTTGTTGAGATTTGCAAACAGTATATTTCATATCCTGGAAAGGGTATTGTCAGCAATAAGGATTAAATATTAAACAATTCTGCTCCAGAAAACATTTATAAATTACATTTTTTCTGAATTTAACACTGAGCATGCAACCTTATATCTAGTAAATAAACATGGAAATATTATAATTGAGTAAAACATGAATGTCATTTATTGAAGGCTGCTAGAAGCCCCAGACCCTACTCTGATTTGGCAGGAAGCGCTTTTAAACATTCACCGTGAGCATTTAATTTTTGAAGGACAAGTAGGGACTTAAATCATTCATCAGTGTCAGGTTTGAAAGATGTGCACTTGGATTCCTTTCCTCCCCGTTCTGCCTCCTCTCCCAGCTGGAACATGAGATGCTCTTCAGGTGTCACTTCCACCCAGCCCCCTGAGTGAGCCCAGAGGCTCCGTGGGAGCCCCGTCACCCCGGGCTGCCGTTCCCGGGATGTCGATACCTCCCCGGGGCTTTGGTGACATCCTAATTACCCTCTGCCGATGGCGGTGGTGTAAACAACTGAGGGAACGAGGTTGCACTGGGGATTTTGGTGAGGTTTTGTGTTTTGACAAAGGAGAAATTGTGCTCTTAGCGTGGGGTGGTATCCCCAACCCACGAAGAAGTCCAAGCCCCAGATTTGTTTTGTAAGCCTGCTCAGTTTTTATTGTATCTGCCCAAATTTCTCTCACTGTGCAGTCACCCTACCTGAGAATTCATCCTTTTTTTTTTTTTTTTCTAATTTTTTTTCTAAAGTTATTTTGAACAGTTCTAGTCTTCACACTCATGGCAAAGTCTGCAGCTCTGGTTTTTACAAACTGAAGTCTTTTATTTTGTGTTCTTTATGCAATACAATTAATGGATGTAACAACAAGTAAAATGCATTTTTTCATCAGGGTTAAACTCCTTAAACTCCTTATTAATTTTTTTTTTTTTTGAGCTTTTATAGATATATTTTAACCAATGAAGAGAAATCTCTGTACCTGTTGAGGCTGTTCGATTTCCACTCAAAAATTTTAAATGAATCCTGGTCTTTTCTATATATACTCTTACATCAACAGATACTTGATCTATTTTATAGCACCTGCACACTAATTAATGGTCTTATTTGAAATGGAAAATTTGCTATCCTGACAACCTTGAGTGATGGTTTCCTAGCAACCACACCACCTCAAATATTGACCCTTATAAGATGTCCTTTGTCATTCAAGGGGTTAATGTTTTGTATACTTTCTAAAACCAAATTAATTCCTTTACATATATATGACTCAGTTTCTGTAAAATGTCTTTTTTAATTTTCTCAATGTCATTTTAAGAGTAAAGTGATAGATTCAGAAAAGTATCCCAAAATTTAACAGCAACTCAATTATAAAAATAAAAAGAAGCTGTTGCACTCTGAAAAATATGTCAACTTTTTCAGTTACAATTTTTTTTTATTCCAGTTTCCATTAAAAATTAAATTCTATAATGGCATCTCAATAAAAATCCAATGTTTTAGTCCAAAAAATCACTTCAAATTGAAATTAATGTTTCCACCACAAAAGTTAGTTTATTCTGGGCCGGAACTGAAAATTTTCAACACTGTCTCAATCTCATTGTGTTTAAAGCTGAAACATCAATATTTTGGCTGCCTTGAATTTTTAGATTATGGATGTCATTTTCCCGCATTTATTTCTGTTTTGTCAATTCTTTTCTGACCTTCCAGAAATGCTTGGTAAAAGTCAGAATTTTAAAGAACTCTTCTTTTAGAAGTTTTGTTTTCCTCACAGAGGAAATAACAGAAAAAGAGGAGGAAAGACTGAGAAAGAAGAAGGAAAAAATTAAAGAAAACGAATGTGAAAAATGTTCAAGTCTTAAATTCTATTCAGAAAATTGAAATAATTGAATGATTTCTAGATTGTTTGGGTTTTTTGGTTCTCTGTTTAAATAATTTGTGAATATAACCAGACTGTTATTTCCAATGTTTTCACTGTAATTAAAATTTTGACTACCTTTAAACATTGGCTAAAACACTCAGGCCCCTGGCTGGGACACAGGTATCAGGTAATGTTATTTCACCTGTGTGGGGCCAGGATCATGCATAGACACAAGTAAAATAGATTTTTGGGAGACCTCTGCATTGCAACTCCCAAAATATTTGGATTTTTTACCTTATCAGTGCTGTGGGCGCAATTTATTAGCACACATTAACAAAACTCTGAAGCAATCCTTGAGTCATAGCATGAGGTTTCATTCAAAATATCATTCAAACTGCCATAGTATATAGGGGAAAGGGGTCATTTCAGTGGAAACTAGAAAATTAAGTAGACCCTGCAGCAAACAAATTTTGTCCATTTAATTTCCCTGTCAATGGAAAAACATCAACCAGCTCTAGTTTGATGTTAGCAGAATGGCTTTCTCAAACATTAAAATTCCTTCTCCTATCCATCATTGCAAATATTTTCTGTTATTTGTATGGGTTCAGATTCTTAGTCCGTTATTATTCACAAATTTCTCATTAAAATTGCTACTTGAAGGTTGGCCTGCTTACAGTGGCTGCCCCCCCACCCCCCTTTTAATAGTGTTTACTTGCCATTACTAATGACTGTGCCCCTACTTAGGCAATGATAGCAACACAGTAAAAATCATCTTCCAAAGAGATCCCACTTCAAACCAGCAGAAAAAAGGGGTGCTTAGCTCTGATTACATAAAATCTCTCTGCTTTCAGAGAGTCAAGTGAGCTCCTGCATGAAGCCTTTTGATAACTTCACAGGAAGAGCAGGACACGATGTACATCTCTCACCTGGGAGGCTGAAGAGCAAAACTTGTGGTTTGCTTGTGTGACAGAACCAAGCAGGATTCAAGAAAAGTGTGGGGCAGGGGAGGAATAACTCCTTGTTTATCCAAACCTCTGAGTGCTCTTGTCCAGAAAACTGCCTCACTGAGGACATGAAAACCTGAAATCTGCTTGTGTCTGTCGAGCTCCTAAAGGCTCTGGATGCCAAGGGTTGGGGCAGGTACCAGTAAGGAAGATCTAGAATGATTATTTTAGAAAAGACCTTTAAAACCATGAACTCAAACCATAAACTCAGCATTCCCAAGGCTACCACTGAATCATGTTCCTAAGTGTCATACCAACTTGTATTTTATATATTTCATTACCTGCCCCCCACTCTCCCAGTTTCACTGTCTGCAAATTCTTTCCTCTTTCATTTGATAAAAAACCTTCTCTGGGTTTATACTGCAGATCTCTTGATGTTGGGTGCAGTCCTGCTCACAAGACCACTACCTGTGTTCTCAGAGGTAGAGACTCCACCTGGAGAGTTCTAGTCAATGGGAGAATTCAGGTGCCTTACTTTAGCTCTGTATTTCTGGGTGGTTTTGTCAACCCTTTGGTATTGTGCCTATCTGTGGTTCTTTTGCATTTATATCTCTAGCAAAAGGACACAGAAAGCATTAGACATTTCAAATTTTAATTAATGGAAATGCGCTTATGGTGCATAATCGGGCTGCTGGGTAAAATCAAATAAATGGACCTTATTTGGAGACAGAGCAGAGATCAAGAGATCAAGCAACGAGATTACACTAGAAAAACATCCATCAATTATCAGTTACTAAAATTAGCCTTGTCAACTGTCAATATGAAGCTCTTTTCCCTTTAGATCCAGTGCTAGTGCAACAGACTTGTAAGATAAATCATCTTTGAACACTCTTTTGTTGTTATTGTTGGATAAATTTCCATTTGATTGTTTTATACATTAGCAAAGGTTTAATTACAGCAAATTTTTCTGTAAAACAGGTGTTGCTTATTGCTCTGCCTTCCTTTCATAAGCTGCTGTTAGTTTCGCAGTCAACAAGAAATATTAGTTTAAAAAGCTAAAAATCTTCGTCAAATAATTGTGGATAAGACACCCAATTTTGCAGAGTATATCCAAGTGCATCCATTCATTGGCTCACATTTTTGACTCTTACTGTAGAGATCTGTATTTATGCATGTTCTCTGTTTTCTTAGAAATCTATAAATTACTTCCATATCTGTCAGTCTAACAAATGTTTTAGCCAATGCACCAAAGGGAAGTTTGACCAGTAGGAATTTAATGGTGAGTAGATATTGAAATGCACAGCAAGGAATACATTAACCATTTCTTTTTAATATTGACAACTGTTTTAAGTAACATACAGAGTTACATCTGAAAGGAAAGAATCAATATCTTTGTAATCACAGACTATTCACAAAGAAATACGAAATTGGGAAACTGAAGATACTAATGGTTACCTCTGCAATTGACTGCATCATTTTGAGATCTTTCACATTAACATATTCCCAAAATCAAGTATCAGCATGCACACTAATATGCAGAAAGATCAATATTTTATCTCCTACAATGACTGTAATTGCAAATCTGTGCCTTTGAATAAAGAATCACTGCAGTTAAATGCCAAAGACACTGAACTAGTACCAAGAAACCTCATATTCCTGTGAATTCCACTAAGGAAAGGTTATTCCAGAAGAAGCAGGTAAAGCAGGTAAAGAAAATTCAAAATGCTAGTTATTTTTGAAGGGCATGAATCAAAGTCTTTCCCACATTTGGACTGATGCCTGATTGGAGTCAAACTTAGATGAAGCAGGCAATGGTAAACACTACTGTGGCTTGGGAAAAGAGGTAGGATCTTGCAATATATTGACTAAAACATGCCCAATTTTAAAGAAATCTCAGCCCTGAATTCAGCAAAATCAGTAATGAAGATGAACCCCCAGTGGTGCAACAACATATAAAAGCAACAAGCCACATGCATTCTACATATAGAAAAATGAAGGAATAATGGTAGTACACAGAGTTCTATTTTTACCAAGACAATATGAAGTAAAGCTGGAGCAGATATGCCCATAGGTAGAATAATCAGACTCTCCTGCTGCTGTCTGTACCTGAAGTGGAGGTTAGCAGTTAAAATGCCTGGTTAGGAAAAACCTAAATTAAATGTGATTTTTAAGAGCTGGAAAAACAGCCATATATAAAATAGCATTCAATATCACAAATTTATCTCCCCCATTCTGAAAAGCAGGGCAGTAAGACCCTCCATGATGTTATTTTAATCTAAGCATGTTTTGCAAGCAATTCCCTCTGACAGCAAACTGGTTCTATCAAAGCCACCCACTGTCTCACTAACATTATTATTCAATTTAGCTGCTTTAATGAGCTGGGCATTTTGCAGAACAAATAAATAATTAGTGGCCCAAGGATCTTGCCTAATAATTTTATGGGTGATGTAACAAGCAGCAGCAAGTTACAGTAGTAGAGAAAGAGAGGGCTGAGCTTTGTACTTAAAAATTTGCTGTGATTATCCATTCCGAGCTTATAAACTGAGTGATGCGCAGGATATGTCCTCTTTTTGCTTTTTATGAGACAAGGCAAAATTCTGAACAGTAGTTTTTCTATGTCTTTGGTTCCGAGATTTTCATAGCTACCTCATTAAAAATCTGATAATTTGCATGCACAATATAAAGAAATGCTGTATGGCTGCCAAGTTTTCCAAATATATTCCAAAAAAACCTACCAGAAGGAAACCATAGAAACATTTCTCGGTGTAAAACAGTCAAATAAAAGTCCATAAATAACTACTGAGAAGGAAAAAAAAAATCTGAATTTTTTAGATGATTCAAAAATTAAGAAGCAATTTAAAGTAATAGCAGTATACCATATTTTTAGGTGCTTTCCTTTACATTTCATCTGGTAAATGCAATTAATTTCTCTTGAAGATAACACACAAGGGTATCCACAAAGTGTTGAAACATGGAAAACTCAGGGGGGACCTCCATGGAGAAATCAATGCTCACTAAGTAAGGATATGAAGCTACATTGAAGGAACTCCTCTGCACCAATTCTTAATGCAGACAGTGGCCTTTGCTACATCTCCCTTTGTGTTCCTAAGGGAATTAAGACAGAATCATGGCTGCCTTAATTCCCCCATGTGGTGAATGGGTAGAAAGAAGCATTTCCAGAAGGAGAGGCAGATGCGAAATGGACTTTACTGTGCTGTTGAAATAGTTTTCTCTCTCCACTGCTTTTATAGGGAGAAAATAAACTGAACTGTCTTCAAAGAAACATCCATTCCTTAAGATGGGAATAAATTATTTTTTTCACCAGGAAGACTCAATTCTGCCAAGAAGGTGGGTTGATCTCACCTGCTATAGAAGCTGGCTTTGATATAAGCCTTCAGGTACCTGGGACAATAATTTTTCGTCACACTTTTTCCTGTTACTTAATTCCAGTGCTAATGTTACCAGAGGTTACAGTGCATATTCTCCACATGTAATTTCTGAATTTTATCTTTCCTGGTGGCCTCTGCTATATGTGAGCACATAGGTTCCTGTCTCTGTTTTATAGCATTAATTCTCACATTTCCCTCACATTCTTCCAAGCTCCCTCAGCCTCAGAATGGGATTTATCTCATGCAGTCTGATCATCTAAAAGTTGGACACTCAAAGCTAGTGCTCTCTGTCCTCAAAGACAGAGGCAGGCAGAACAAATCCTGAAATCATACAGTGCTTTAGGCAGGCTGTGCCTCATCTAGTCCAACCCCCTTGCCCAATGGAGCGTTAATTCTGACACTAGATAAATCTGTCTGGAATATTTTCCAGATGAGCTATGAAAATCTCCAAGAATGGAGATTCCATAAACCCATCCAACCTGTTCTAGTGCACAGCCATTCTTTCTGCAATTCTTTTTTTCCATGTACCCAAAAATGTCACTCAGGTTTTTTTTCACATCATGTGCCACTGTCCTTTAGCACAGAGAGTCACTTTTGTTCCAAGGGACTCTGTGAAACATCAGCACTCACAACTTGCTTTAGCAGAGTGAAGGTGATTTTCCAGTGAGCTGTGAAGGTTTTCTTTTTCTCTCCTTCACTTGGGCTAACATGACTATTGTGGTTTGTCATGAGTGTCTAGATTGTGGTTAGATGTGGAAATACAGTAATAGATGCTTTCACGCAAAGATGGAAGGTTGTGACACCAGTGTCAAACCAACTATTTCAGCATTCCCCAGCGATGCATCAAAATGTCAAAATAGTGACAGAAGTTGAAAAGCATCTCTAACAGGGGAGAACCCTGAACACACCTTCCAAAGAAAGAAAAAGGCAAGGCATTTGAGTCATATTCTGAAACTGAGTGTCCTCTCAATAATACAGCACAATTTGTGGTAATCTCTAGTTTAGAAGGGCAATCAACTGGGCATGCAGTCAGAAGTAAACTGCACATTTCTTCATGGACAAATCATCAGTGGGTGAAAAATATCTGAGATAATTAAAAATCATATGATTTACGCAAAATTGAAGAGAGTTATGGAAGTAGCAAATTCTGGCAGAACAAAACAGAATTAAGTATCCGGGAGAGTGAAGCAGAAGTAAGAATTAAGAATCAAGAACCAAGAACATTTGCTAAAATTTTAGTCTTCTTCTGGGGATCTGAGGCATCTGTGATTCTGCCATACTTTGTTTATACTCTGGTAGCACAGTTATGGCCCAACATGCCAGATGAAAAGCACATAATAATAATTAATCCTTGCACTACGGAATTTGCAACACAATTAGCTGTGATGAGCGAAGAATTGAAGACTTGCTTTGGGGCTATGTAATCTTACTTGGGACTAAAACAAGATTTGCCCCCAGTTACACTTACAGTCATTAAGACACAAAGAATCAAATAATCTGCTCAAGTTTGCAGAACAGATGCAGCAATTCCAGGAACTGATCAAATATTTCTCAGTCCTATAATGCGCTTCAAGCCGACTAACATTTCCTATTTCTTCTTTTAATAACTATGTGAATAGTTCAGGGCAAGAAGCTGGGTTTCTTTTCTGCTAAATGTTTAACTGGAAAAAGCAGTCCTGAGATGCTTATTCCCCAAGGAGATGTTTCCTACCTGGGCTCCTGAGGTACCACAATGCATAGCTGAATAAACCAGAATGGCAAGCAAAGAATTCAGATTTTTTAGAGTCCTAACTCATAGCTGAAGCTGTTTTAAGTGCATTTTGGGAATCCAAAACCCACAGTCTATATTTAAGCCCATATTAGCTTTCAGTTTAATGAGGGTCTGAATAACGCCTCTTAGATTTACTTAGTTTGCTTCACATGTCAGTATAGAAGTCAAAGAATTATTTAAGTAGAAATTAACTCAGTGCTCTTTATTACTAAAATCGAAGTTATTTTTCTGTTCTCTTTATCTTAACATTTCCTGGAAGAAACAGCAATCTAGGAAAACCTGCAAAGGTAATAAGTCCATTAATTAAGCCACTAAGACAATAAGCCATTAATTAAGCCTTTTTTTTTAATGTAACAATGCTGCTTTTTAAAAAATTTCTTAATGTTATTTTCCAGTTTATTAAGGTGACATTTATGTAAATTAACAGCAACTGGTCCCATCGAATTTTCATCATCATTTGCTTACTATGTTCAAACACTGAATTATATAACAATACTGCAACTCACTGCTGGCCAAAATCAGTTCTAGCAAACAATTAAAATCTCCTTTTTAAACAGAATTAGCATTCTCACGTTTTCATTCTCTTTCAAAAATCCCATTTTTATTCTCTTTTTTAACTAAGAAAAAAGGCTCATCACAGCCATGTTTTTAACAGGATGATTTCTAACCCAATTTATCACCATAATCCACTCATCCCAAGCAACCTTCTCAGGCCTACAGAGTTTCTGGTGGCTTTCCTGGAAAACTGACATACCTCAGGAAGGTGGAGAAGGACTGTCTCAAAACAGTCTTGCCAAAGGTAATGTAAATCCTTATAACATTCAGTAGCGGAGGGATGTTTAAGCAGGTACCAAGGCATAGCTGACATCACTCAAACATCATAAAGGTAACTTTGTGTGCCTATTCCTTACAATCTGTTTTGCTAAATATGGAACAGAGTTTTCAGTGCTGGAGTACTTAAAGATCAATCATTCTTTTTTTTTTTTTTTTTGACATGTGACTTTGCCCATTTCTCTGTTGAGAGATTCATATCAAAAATGCAAGTGTTTCTGGAAAATGCTGTTTGCATTAGGTGGTATTTGACTTACCCAGCCACACAGGAGAGGAATCAAACACCCTCTTCTTGTAAGAGCAAGGTTGATTCACTCTGCAACCATCTCCCATCACTGAAAATATCAAAGGTTTATTTTAAAAGGAGGCCAAAGTGCTTTGTCTATTTCACAGCCAAAAACTACTGTGAGATTAATTTACTTCTATATAGGTACAAAGGTCAAGTTGCTAAAATTAGCAGTCGTTTCACCTGAGCCTCTTCTCTGTCGTCCTATTGAAAGCAGTATTGTTTAGTGTTTCAGTGCCTGCTGCTTAAATGCAACGTTCCTCATTGAATGTGTCAAAAAGCTTTAGCTAATTATTCTCATAGCAAGGATAATCTTACCAATTATGATTCTTTAAAAAGAATAGTGGAAACAAGGAAATGGAGATAAGATTTAACAATGACAAGACAAACTGGGGAGGCAGGGGAATCTTAAGTGTTGAAAACATCCAGTGCCCTCTTTTTTTTAATAGGAAATAATGAAATTACAGTTTTTTTAAAGAGACAATTTATCACCATGCAACCTGGAGAATTGTGGACCATTATGACAAGTTTCCTGTTGTTTGGAATGAAGTTCATGGGTGTCCCTCAAAACCTAAGGCTGTAGGATATGACATAGAGTAAGATCTAATATTTGTACTGCCAACTGCCTGGGATTGACAAGCAGTGGAATTTTAGGTGCATAGCCCTGGAGGCAGCAGTCCAAGACCTTATTTCTCAGATTTATGGATGCTCTATGGATGGTCTATGAAGAGAAGCAGAGGGTCACAGGATTAATTATGTCAAATATCTACCTCCAGTCATTTCCTCAGGAAGGCAAGAATCACTAAAGGACCATTCAAACCACCCAGGCTACATCTCTTTCTCTTTATTGGTGTATTGAATACACAGGGTTTTGCATCCAGCTGGGATGCAGGCTGGATACACCCTTTCTAAGGAAAAGTATCAAAAAGAGCAGATCTGAGTCTTGGTGAGGAAGAAAACAGCAGCCAAAATAAGACCTGTGTCCCCAGCAAAGGTAAATAACCAAAAATTGAAAGATAGATAGATAGATAGATAGATAGATAGATAGATAGATAATGTCCACCTAGAGCTCTTATTTCCCACATCAAAAAGACCACAATACACCATCAGGAGGGAGGACTCCGTGATCCTGCTGAAAATGACTCTTTATAGTGGTAGAAAATCGAGGAAAAAGGAGACAGTGAGGAATTTTGCTCCTTCTGCCTCGCTGCCAGAACAAACTGAGAATCTGCTGCCTTTTCAACATTGTCAGCAGTCTGCTCCTGCAGCTATTACCTCAGGAGCAAATAGGAAACCCAAGTGTAATGACTTTTATCACTTACTTGTGGGTATTGTTAATCACTTTGAATGTCTTTGAGACACATTTAGATTTCTCTAAATGTAGTGACAACCTTGGACAGAAAACCACAAAGCTCTTGGTTCTGATCCAGATCACACAGATAGTCTGAACATACCTACTTGTCACTTAAAATTGAAGAACAGCGTCATGCAATTGTCCTCTTGTGCCTGACAAATTCAAAGACACAGATTGAGTTCAAATAACTGTTGCCCTGTTCCACAAGCTCTGATAATGAAGACACCATGAAAATTTTTGGCACAAAGGAAAACAAGTCAATACACACATCAGGACACTACAACAGATAAAATTTAGCTCTATTATAACCAGGTATTCAAGCATTCTCAGAGAAATTGGATCTGTCTGCTGCTATTTCTGCTGTGCTTGCTTTATGCTGTTCTCTTATCCAGCTCCATGACTGTTTATCAAATAGAAGGCATCATCTGGATGCTAAGGAGGTATTTCACCAGCAGGCTGAGGGGTGGTTCTCTCAGAGAGGTGTCACAGGAAAAGGTACTGGGAGATGGGAAGAGCCTTAAATCTTTACTAGTCTTATTCTCCCCCATTTCAAAATCCTTTTCCGAAATGTATCCTCTCTATCTACCAGATAAGTTTTTATATTGTGAAAAATTTATACCAAGACTAGAAAAAGAAGTGCATGGCATGAAAAGAAAACCTGTGAACATAAAATTTAGGAAGACCTTGAGTAGGCTGCCAGAAAGTTTGATTTTTGTTATGTGGGGCCACCTTACCTTTACAGAGACTGTGTTTTCCCACAGCACAGGGGAAAAAACACCAACTTAGAAACTGCTCCAGGCTGCCAATTACTGTAGGGATATTCCACATTATCACACTGTTACTGGTGTTGTTTTATTCCCAAAAGTCTGGGAAACTCAAGACACACTCAGGAAGGCTTGGATTCCTCAAACAAAAGTACAACTGCCCATTCTGTGACTCAGACACACAGGCCTTGGAGCAACAGGTTGTTAAGCAGAAAGATGTGTAGCAGAGAGGTAGGTGTGTCATACACTGAAAAAATCCATGCTGTAGCAATAAGTCCTGGATATTCAGAGGTAATGAAAACCACCTTAGGTTCCATGACCAGTCCCTGAAATTATTCCATCCTGCTTTGCAAATCTTTGAAATTTTTTTGCCCTATGAATTCCATTTGTTTAATGGATTTCCTTTCCATTACAGAGGTGCAAAATGCTACCATTGAGACAGGTTTACATTGTCTGTGAAACACCAGTTTGCCTTGAATTCTTTTTGAGGTGGCTCTGTAAAGCAAAAGGGACCTCAAGAACACAATGCAAGTTTTGAGAAGCTATGGGTGAATTTCATCTAATTTCATGCCATATAAACTGAATAAAATATTTTTTGTTTTGTCTGTGCCAGTTGTCTGAAGTCTTTCTTTAGGAAATGGAAAGGAATAACTGATCTAAAGGGCAAATGAACCTTCCCATTGTGAACATTTATTTTAGATTAAGACACATGCTCTGGAATACCTCTCTGTCTTTCCTTGGATTACAAAAGGAGTTTAGACCAACTAAACTTAGGATAACTAAATTTAAGCTCCTGTTGCAGCTAAATATAACAAGAACACTGTGAGACTAAGCCCAAAATCCCTTTCTGTAGTACAGCTGGTAAACAGGCCGCCTGACAGGGAGGTTACACACAGGTTACAGGCACTTCCTCTTAACATTTTTTTGAAGCACAATTCTTTGTATCCCCTGTAACACAGCTCGAACCACCACAAGCCACACATGGACATTCCAGACAGATGGATGGTTTTAAATGGTTCAGTTGCTGTTAGGTTTATACAGGAATTTTAGTACAACCTCTTTGCAGGACTCAGGAGTTATCACTTCAGCCAACTCTGGTTTATAAAAAACACCATGTTCAGCTATAGCTTCACTAAATGACTCTAGGCTTGCTTTTTCATGCTGTTGTTTCATGGCCTGATCCAGCACATGACAGGGAATTAGGAAACTGGTGGGTGAAGCATCTGATTATGCTGTGGTCAGGACGTGGTTCTGCAGGAGAACAGCCCAAATGGCCTCATGGGAGCATTCAGAGATTCTCCCCAAGGACTCGAGATTTTAAATGAAGGGTTTCAGCAAAGCTTTTATTTCTACTGTAGCAAAACCTCTTGGATGAGTGTATAGTCTTCACAGGGTAAAAAAATATCTGGATGGCCAAGTTCAAGGAGTGGTGGACTCAGCGGTCTTAGAGCACTTCTCCCCACCTTAGCAATTCTATGATTTTATAATTCTATTCTATTCTATTCTATTCTATTCTATTCTATTCTATTCTATTTGTGGGGAAATGGTTTGATTTTTCCTTCT
>JBBMKD010000053.1:5020142-5036362 GCA_037834095.1 Argya squamiceps
ATTCTATTCTATTCTATTCTATTCTATTCTATTCTATTCTATTCTATTTGTGGGGAAATGGTTTGATTTTTCCTTCTGTTCCCTAAATGAGAAGCAGCAGTCCATTCCCAGTGCTCCCTTAAAAACAGCAAAGCACAAGGAACTGCTACCATGTGAGATGGGAATTTCAGGTCATTACTAATCTGGTTGACATGCAAAGTGCTGAGGTAGAAAACGAAAGCCCAATTGCACATTCCAGCCCCCTGAGACATTTGGTCTCCCAGGAACCATTATTTCGTCTGTACAAACTATTGTTTCATAGAGAATATCATGTTTCAGCAGAAAAGTCAAATGTGTCCTCTCATAACTCCATGTGGCTGTTAGCTTACTGCTGAGCTAATGCTTTGCCACATAAATAAAACTGCATAAAAAAGAGAGAGCAGACTTGCAAGGAAACATGGAGAAAAAATATAATTCATTGGCGCTCAGGGCTGAAAAGCTGGTGAGCTCCTTTCCTTTCCTTTTTTCTTCCCTTTACCCTTACAAGTTGATGTGTATCCAAACAGCTTGAAAAGTACTTTGAAATCCAACTTTAGTCAGCTATGATGAAGACATAAGAGGAACTGATTTTTCCTTTGTGATGCTTTGTTTTCTTCTCTTTTATTCACTGCTCACTTCAGCAGTGGCTGCAGGAGAGGATCCAAGTGTTTTTTCTTGGAACCTTTTTTTTCTTTTTTTGGTGCAGATAAGATATATTTCTTGAGTTACACTGAGTCACTACATACTGCTCTTGGGGCAAGCTCAGCTAGTGAGCTAAGAGGGCTTGAACCAAAATGCAAAATTTCTCAAACCCAGGGAATCTATGACATCTTACCTAAGGACTTTTTACAATGGTAAAAAACTGCTGCTTTGTGTGCAAAGATGTGAAATGCTGTGTAGCTGTTCTATTTTTGTTCAGTCAATTTCAAAAACATTCTAAGGCACCACTGGGGACCAGTCATTGGGCTCAAGGGCAAAGGTGCCACTCAGAGGGATCTAAAGAGGTTGTAGGACGGGGCCGACAGGAACTTCATGAAATTGAGGAGAGGGAAAAATGCAAAATTCTACAAGTTATATGAATCATCACTGGACGACTGGGGAGCAACTCTGCTGAAAAGGACTTGAGGTGCTGGTGGGCAAATAGCCAAATAAGAAACATCAACACACCCTGCCAGCAGTGTTGTAGATTGCTGGTGCAGAAGCAGAGTCAGGAATTGGAGAAAAGTGATATTCCCCCCTAACCAGCAGCCACTAGCCCACAACTACAATTGTGCATCTACTCCACAAAAAAGACAAACAAAAAAGAAAGACATTGGTAAAAATTGGCATGAATTCTGTGGTAGATCACCACTGAGTGGGGGAGAGGGGAGCTGGGGTAATTGACCTTCAAAAGATGCTGAGGGAGTTGGGTTTGTTGGGCCTGGAGAAGGAACAGCTTCAGGAGGAGGCAGCAGCATCCTACCCATACCTACAGTGAGGACACTAAGGAGACAGAATTATTAAAATCCAGCTCAGCAAAGCACTTAAATTCACATTTAACTTTATGTTTGATTTTCATTTATTCATTGTAGTTTTCTTTTCACTAAGTATAGATATTTATGTCTTTTTTTGTTCTGATCTCTCTACTTCACTCATACTTCTGTATATTTTTAGTATTTTGTAAAAATCTACTCAAAGCCAGACAAATACCTAACATCCTCCCTGTACTGAGTATTTTGTAATATTAAAATGTGATTATCATTCTTCCAATTTGTGGATTAGGTGTTATTTCATTTTATTTTTACTGCCATATACAGTATTATCAACCATTAGCACGTAAGTATGAAATGATGAAATTTTTATGGCTACTGCATAAAATGAAACGGTACCAAAATTATTACGTTTAACTCTGAACATTTAATAGAAATAAAAGGATTCAGTGCTATGCTATTCCTCTAGCAGGGTATGGCATGAGTGCAGTGAGTAGTCCACAGTTCCATGTGTTATGCACAACCTGGCCACAGGAGATCCTTGTTCAGATGAGAACATGCACCACTGCAGTAACTCATACTTGGGTTCACAGCTGACTCCATGTGAGTATATTTTAGCACATATTTCAGTTTCCATCCTGCTCCTTCAGCCTGGTTGTTGCTGGAGGAAACCCAGCTATGCATCTGCTTTGGAGGAAACCCCACAGTCTGACATGGCCCTGGGGCCAGGAAAGCATCAACCAACAGGAAGGAAGCTCAAAAAGGAAAAACATCTGAAATATCTTCAGTCTGCATAAAGGAGAAGACCTACCAAAGCAGTGTCTAGGTCTGTTATCTCATTCTCAGCTGAGAAAAAAATCTTTGGAGTCCAGCAGAGAATTCTTGTTTTAAAGTGTCAGTAACCAGAAGTGGTTGCTCCTTCTTTATTGATTTTGGGGTCTGTGTTTTTTGTTCTTGTTTGGGGTACCCAAATAGCAGCACAGTAAAGCTGCAGTTGTGGTTGACATAAAAGCTACGTAGAGGATCCCTGTGATCTGGTACATGATTCTCTCATCTTAGTGAAATAGCACTGTGAGATAACACAGTGTTTTGAAACTGGACAAAGAACAAAGTTAGATCACTTTCTTTGCAGGAATGTCTTGTTTACAGACAAGAATAAAAAAAAGTTTGAAAAAATAAGAAAAAATAACAAAAATGTCTAGCCGGGTTCTCAGTAGTGTCAGTAGTCACACAACAAATGAATCCTGCAAAGCTGTATAAATTTACAATACCTGAAAATCTTGCACCCTTTCCTTAGAATAATCCAAAATAAAAAAAATACTTAAAGAAAAGAGAATTATGTACCTTAACACTGGAAGAGTTAAAAAATTATACCCAGTATTAATACACATGCAAGTGAAAGGTTCTCAGAATATTGGTTAAATGCAACACTGAACAGAGTCTGCTAATATTAATTATTATTTTCACCATTATTGTCTTGAGGTTCTAGGAGAAATTCAGAGTAGGACTAGCAAGCATTTTTAGATTACATTGATATGCAAATTAATTTCCCATGTAACATCGTGCATTTTCACGGGGCAATCTTCATCCTTTAAGCTTTTTGCATCAAAGAAAGAAAGAATATCCCTGAGGTATCCAATCAAAATTTGTGAACCATTTCAAATTTATGAATCAAGCACACACAGTGAAGCCATTTACTGCATGTTGTATGGAGGGTGACTCCACTGTGCTTCATGGTGGGATTTTATTTTATTGCTTTTTTATTGCTTTTTAATTTTTTTCCTAATAATTCTTAATTACTTTTGCAATTAAATTTTTGATTATCATTAACCACGATTTTTTCATAGAACTATTCATTACAATTTCAAGATCACATTCCTCAATGGCAAAAACTAATTTTAACACTCAATACAGAAAAGTTGAGACTAGTTTTTCATGTTTTCCTTTAACATTTACCTCTACACAGTTTTAGTTCCCTGCTGATCATCACACCTTGTACATCATATTGCTGAAATATACTGAGTTGTAGAGCAGGAGGTCAAGTCAAGGCAAGGCTTTGGTTTGGTTGCTATCTGTGTCTGGGTATTGGGATCTTAGATATCCCAGAGTTCTCTGTGAAGCACTTTCCTGTGTGATATTCCTTCACAGACTATCAGAACCTCAGTATCTCTGGAAATGAAACTTTAATTCTTTATACCTGTGTTCTCCATGCATGAAACTTAATATTATTCCACGCCAGAGATAACAATTTTTCTCCTGAAGAACAGAGGCTGTAAAGGAAAACTCATTCATGCTTTTAGACACCTCAGGCAGGTTTCCACTTACCTAATTTTAACTGTTTACAAAGTAATTGTCTGTACCTGAACTAGGTGGAGGTTTTTTGACCTGGGAGAGAAATGGGCACTTAACTCATCCTGAGGTAGCCATCCATAATAAAACAGATGAAACATGTATTTTAAGTACCTGTTCTCTCTATGATTATAAAAGAATTTCAGGTGGATACTGGACCATAGAGTTCAGATCTAGACATATACACAGCTGGATGGCTACACACACTGAGATGAGCTTGACATCCTGAGTTTACAGGGATGACTGATGTTCCAGTTTCTACATAGGCAGCCTTTGGAAAGTTTATGTGATCTATATCTCTGAGCTATAATCTAATCAATATTTTAATATCCTCAATTTTCACTTTTAGAAAAGATATTTCCCCAAGCTATGTAATCATGATTTTGTTTTAAATTAAGAATTTGGAGTCTGTTGTGAGCTGTAGAAACTCTGAGAGTAAAGTACCATGATCACACATAACTTCATGACCCAAAGGGCACATGGTTATTTATTGACTAAATTCTGAATAAAACAGAACAAGTACAATGAGATTGTTTTATGATTGCATTTTCACCAAACTATATGATTACTTCTGGATTCAATATAATTAATTAAAAGTAGCTCAAAGCACCAAGAGTAAACAGAGTAACATAGAGAGAGGAAGTGATAAAGAGCATCTCAGAATGGTAATGCAGTTTAGTCCAGTGAAAACACCTTGTTGTGTACTTGAGGTAAGGAGTAGGAAGATAGTTTCAGATTTTTTGAGTATTTAAAATTTCAGAAGGAAACAGGAAATGTTGTATGTACACAAAGAAAAGGTAATTGAAGCCTGTCTGGCCTTCATGTTACATGCTAGCATACATTTCCCATCATTTTTGGTACAGCTAGCCTAATAATAGTGAAAACTTTTATCTTTATTCCACACACATTGTAAAACTCAAACTTTTAGGGCAAAAGTGTGTGAAAATCTTTTGAGCTCCAGGAAGGGCTTAAGGAGTGTTCTAAACAACTGCATCCTCCAATTCTCCTCCATTGCTTCTTTCCTTATTCCTGCTCGTGAGTGTTGATAGATGAAAGCAGCAACTTTTCTCCAGAAAATGTTGATTCAGTATTTTACTGTGAAAATACCCCTCTCCCACAATTTATTCTAGAAAGCTGGGGTTCCAAGCTTTCTATCCTGCAGATTTCCAGACTCAGAGTTCCCCATGAATTGAAGGAAAGACAGAAGTTAATACTGCAGAAGTCACAGCTGCACTGCCAAACTCAAGGCTCACTCTACCTGCCACACCTTTCAGGATTTTGCCAGCCCTTGGGAGACTAACCTAGCAGTTTTTCTGATTCCTTGCCACCTTTACTCAGACTCTCAGTTCAGCTGTAGCATTGAAAAGAGAGGAAGAGCCTGAAGTCACCACCAGCTTGGATGCCTCAACATCTCTCACTCCTTGAGTTCTCACTGCTCTTAGAAAGGTGGAGTTTGCAATGGAAGCAGTCAAGCAGGTTACATTTTTTTTAGTTTAAAGGAGTCATCCATTATGGAGAGACCATTAGCTCTTGGGATCATGCCTCTGCAACAAATTCCTTGAGGATTTCAGGGGGAAAAAAGGAAGGAAACAGATATTGAGGGGTGAGAAGAGGAAGGAGATGTGATCACACAGTGCCTTTCTCTGTGCTGTATCATCACTCAGCCCTGTTGCTGTAGTTCATAGGGAAGAGTGCATAAACTTGTGGAAGCTCAATAATACTGTGTCATATGTTATATAACTCTGTCAGTAGCAAAGGGAACAAAATGTTTCTTTTTTGCATCCTATTTTATTTCTTCATGTTGCCTTCAGCAATTTTTTAAAATTCAATGTTACCGCATTTCAGTTAATGACTTCGGAAAAAATAAATATAAACTTTTACAGCTTGAGTGATAATTTTTTTAATAGTTATCTACAATCTAAGCTTGCAACAAGTTCTTTTCAAATTTTTCTTTTTGGAAAAAAATTTAATTTATACTCATTACTGAAACACTGCTCTTGCAATATCTTGATTAAATGCCTTCAAAGTGTTGGTTTCACAAAGATTAAAGGAAAGACTCCCA
Source organism: Argya squamiceps (assembly GCA_037834095.1). Classification (NCBI taxonomy): domain Eukaryota; kingdom Metazoa; phylum Chordata; class Aves; order Passeriformes; family Leiothrichidae; genus Argya; species Argya squamiceps. The sequence goes on from JBBMKD010000053.1 coordinate 5,026,041, forward strand.
GCTTACATAAGCTGTCACATCCTATGGGCTGCTAACATTGCAGATTAGTTGAATCTCTAATATTAACATTTTCTCTAGACATTCCTGATTTTCCTAGTGAGTTCCACTGTTTTGAATTTTATTTATACAATAGAGAAGCCCTAAGGGGGATAAATTGAGATGCCTTAAGCAGTCTCATTTACCAATGGAAAACAGACAGTCCTCTGTCTTCTGAAAATTAGACATCTCTAAGATGTCTGTTTATTTGGAGATATAAAAAATCTAAGCATGCAATATTCTATTTTTTAATAATTTTTTTTTAAATCTCTTCTTGTGTATGTACCAGTAAGTATTTGTAAAGATTTCAGTTTTCGTATCACATCTCAAATAAAATTAATTTTATTTTTTTGTGTGTGTATTTATAATGAGAGCCTGAGTAACACATGAGGAATTATCTTTCAGTATTCTTCTTTATTTTTAAAGCACAGGGAGAATAATGAGGGGGAGCAAAAGGGAGAAAGAATATATAAGTGAGTGTTCACTTGTTACATACATATATGTATATATATATATATATATATATTTAGCAAATATCTCCTCCAGTCATATTCACACAAGATAATGAGGTGATCCCACTGCACTTTTCCTTCGAAGCTGAAAGGAAGGTTACATTTTTGCACACTTTAAATAAATGTCTGATTTCTCTAACATTAAAAAAAATTAAAAAGGTGTTGCTCAAGGGAAGCCATCAGCACTTGAGAGAACCACAATCCCCACCATCTGCTTCCACAGAGACAGAGCAACTATTCACAGCTTTTGTTGCAGTCCTCAGGCTGCAATTGTACTGCAACTGAGGGTGGTCACAGTAGACCTGAGCAATTTTCTATCTTTACTGCTTATTCCCCCTCCTGCTACCACCTCTCTTCCTTCCTCCTCTGCCCATTTTTTTACTGTAATAGGCAAAATCAGGACAGGGAAGGGATTGTATCTTTCTGATCTTTAGGCGACCTGCTGCCACCAACAGAAACATGAAGTGCACATTGTATTCTGAGCCTGTAGGTGATGTCCTCTAGGCTGAGATTCATTTCATTTAATTATAGTTATCTGAAAAGTCTGCCAGTCTAAGGCAGCTATCTAGGCTCCTCCTTTAGATGATAAAAAGGCAGTTGCAAAGGTGATTCATCCTAAACTACAATTGATATTAATCCTCAAACAAGTCCTGTGTAAAATTAATTCTCTTCTCTGATATCCAAAGAGCTCAGGCTCCAATTTGGAGCAGACACTAAGATTGGACTTCGCCTGAGGAAAGACACAGGTCCGATGCAGGTGTCCTTACCTGAGGTGACTGTGCAGATTTCCTTTATATAAACCAATAGAAAGAACAGGAACTTTTGATTCCTCTCTTCCTAATGGAGTCACAGAATGTCTTGGGTTGGAAGGGACCTTGAAGTTCATCCAGTTCAAATATCCTGCCATGTGCAGGGACACCTTCCTCTAGACCAGGTTACTCAGAGTGCCCTCCAACCTGGCCTTGAACACTTCCAGGGATGGGGAATCCACAGCCTCACTCAGATACAGAAAGATTGAAATATTGGAAGTATTTCTCTTCACTGATGGCAATGATCAGTTTGTATCTAGATTTTTTTTTAACAGGTTTATACAGTTAGAGAAGGTGAATTGTGTAACTTCCAGAAAACTGAAATTAATCTGTGAGATTAATCTTGGATTTTACCAACTGTCCCACACAAAATCATGTGAGCACTGCCAGCACCTTCAAAAGATTAGTCCTCTTTGCCAGGCAGCCATTCACCTACACTATCACTTTCAGGTTTTGGGATGTGAAGGTTTTCATGTGCTCTCCATGCAGAGGGACAAAGTCTGAAATCACTCCTTCCTCTGATACACCAATGTAAAGACACAACGAATTCTTTGAGGCTTCAGAGTTAATGAAAGGGAACAGAGCAGAATTTAAACCTAGAGGAAAAATGTGTTTATGTTACTTGCACTTCTTGGGAATGTTAAATGTATGTCACAATGTTAAATGTCCATGGCACTTAATTTTCATAGGCTATTTCTCTTATGGCAAAAATATTATATGAGCTACACATTTACAAGGACACTTTCACTACAGTGTGCATTGAAATAAGTGCTAGTTCATTATAACCTTTAAAGCATCTCAACTTCATTGGCATTTAAGTATGGGATTATCTCAATGAAGCCATTAAAGAGAGTTGAATGTATGGGAGGATAGTTCCTCAGCCTTATTTCATTGCAAATTTTATAGTTAATTACTGGGACAAAACACTAAATAAGAAGAAACACAGTACAAGTTAAAATGGAGGGTTCTCTGGCAGATATAGCTTTATAAAAAAGCAAAAGTTAAATGCTAAGAACTCATTCATAATAAAAAGCAATTTCCCAAGTATTATGTTCTATCTCTGTTATGGTTAGACACCGTAAATTAGCAGTGAGCATTGCAATTCAAATGACTTGTGTTCTTCAGTATTCTTAAAAATCAGTCAAATCAGAAGTCCACTAGTGCTTCAATGGAAGTAATAGAAGACAATTTAATTGACAGAAATGTATTTTAGATAGTGCTTCTTATCTTCAGGCAACACATTTTATTACCTAAAACTTCATTACAGTGCACAAAAAAGGAGAAAGAGAAACATATGTTTACTTGTAGTGAACCATACATTTAAAATGATAACAGAATTGATTTCTTCCTGCAATTTTATCTTTACTGTATACATTATGACCTGTATGCTGAAATGTGAAAACCTAGAAATTTCTGGTACACTTCTGCATTTTCAGGGAAAAAAAAATAATTTTTTCAGAAGAATGATATTTTTGCATTGCTGTAATGTGCATTGTTTTCCTAAGATCAAATCTAAAAGGGAAAAGAGCCACTATATTATCCTCAATAGTGCTTCTGTCAGATCTTGTGGCTGTATCTTCCAAACAAAGAGATTTTGGTGTTTCAGGGGGAATCCTCAACACAAGAGTGAGGAAGGAGGAATGTTGGTTTTCAAGTGTAAGTACTGTGTATGAAGTCAATTCCAAAATGTAACAGGTGACATTGTTGATTTTGATCCTGTATTATCAGTGGGAAACAAAATACACGTTCTGGATCTACTGCCAAAAATTATCTGCAATTTTTTTCAGCTGTTTCTGAGGGAAAAGAATGAATTTTCTTCTTCTTTCCAGGTGCTCCTGGAACTGTGGGTTATGAAAAATCCTGAAGCACCTAACATCACTGGAAAGAAGGATAGTTTGATTGTGACACAGGATTAAATGCCATGTTAATGATTAGAAATAATAAAAAAAAACCCAGATCTGTGATCTAACAGCAGCCCTTTCTCCATTATGACTTACAAACTGGTTGTGTTTGTGAGTTTCCATGAGCCATCAGAAGAAGCTGAGTCTAAAATGAATACTCCAGTTCTTAAAACTATGAAATAATTAAAATCTTTTTGGGGCCTGTGAACTGAAGTTTGAATGAAGAAGCTGAAATGTCTTTTTCAGGGCTATATTCAACAGTCTTAATCCCACTGACCACAGAAACACAGAATGGCTTGGGTTGGAAGGGTTCTTAAAGATCAGCAAGTTCCAACCTCCTGCCATGGGCAAGGACAACTTCTACTAGAACTGGTTGTTCCAAGTCCCATCCAACCTGGACTTGAACAATTCCAAGGTTGGGGCATCCATAGCTTCTCTGAGCAACCTGTGCCAGTGCCTCACCACCCTCACAGTAAAGACTTTATTCTTAATACCTAAAATTAGTCTACTTTCTTTGAATTTAAAGCCATTCCCCTTGTCCTATCACTACATGATCCTGCAAAAAGTCCCTCTCCAGCCTTCTTGTAGGCCCATTTTAGGTACTGTGATATACTTAGGTCCTTTAAGCAGCAAAACGAAACAGATATAAACCTATAAAAGTCACATCCTTCTTACCAGACCCTTTAAGGATCTGGATCTCAGTTCTTATACTCGTGGTGCAGGAGGACCGCTGACAGTCTCATAGGCATTAATTGACTTTGACTCAGAACAGTAATTGCATTACATTTATTAATACAATACATTACAAGTTTTAATACACAATAATTGAATTGCAAACCTTTTAATGGTTGGGCAGGGGTACATACAGAAAACAAAGTGACCTTGATTGCTTGATTGGTCGGTCAGGAGCAAACAGCGCAGGCAGCAAGGACACAGATGTATGACAAAGAATATAAAGCTTCTACACAACTATTGAATCCAGTAGCAGGAAGCTGGGAGCACAGGAGACTGTCATCTGTGTAGAAACCCTGGTTGTGTAATTGTAGTTAAATATTAGTACAATCAATGGATTATATACTTCTATGAAATACAGAACATGTATAGAGAGGCATTTCTTCTATTGGACAGTTGCAAACTCTACTGGAACATACCGATTAGTTCTAGAAACCACACAGAAAAATACCCCAAAACAACAAAAAAAGCCCTAAACCAAGCAGGCAAACAAACAGCAACAAAAGCCCTTTAAAAATGTAGAAGATTTGAAAAAAATCTGAAGGTATAAAGAAAAGTATGAGAAAAATAATGAGAAATCGAATTCCTATATTGACTCCCGCATGGCTTTTGAGCTGGCTGACTCCAGAATCAGTCTGAAGGCTGCTGTGCTCCTGAGACAGAATTATATGCGTTATTAAGCATGTTGGCAATTTGGGTTGAATTCAGGTTGCTCACAAACACTGCCTGTTCCTGTGTGATTGCAGGACAGTCCATGATTCACAGCGAGCAGCAGCCACTCCAACACAACCCTGGGAGAGGGAGCATCATTGTCCCTTTGAGTTTGCCTACAGATTCAGACCTGTGTGGCTCAAATGCAATCTTATTACTAAATACTAGGAACTGCTTATCCTTTTGATCCAAAGTTCTGTCTCAAGGACCTTCCAAAACAAAGTATGTCTAAAGAAAATGGGCTCAATGGTCACTTCCATTGTTGTCAACAGTTAATGAAGGTTGGGCACTGAACCTACAGACAGCATAGTTAGGAGAAATCAACCCCACTGACAAGTGGCCAGTGCAATTTCCTTTTCCTTCAGGTCACTATTCTGTTCTTTCCCATAATTTTAATCTGCATTCACTTCTTGTCACTTTTTTTTTTTTTTTAATTTAAAGGAATTTACATGAAAATAAAAAGGCATCAATATAACTTTTCTTTTAAGGTCCAAACTGTGTTTCATAGTGTTTTGTTTTGTTTTTTCTTTTCCCTAACATTTTTATGTAAATGTCAGGAAATATTCCTCCCATGGTCAATACATGTAAGTAGTGTCTTTTTATGCTCAATGCCCTGATTTTATCTTATTTGAAGAAATCTACTATTTTCAGAGTATTATTACAGAGATGAAAGAGTAACATGGCTTGATGGATAAACAAATAAGCAACAATAAAATGCCGCCCTTGCAAAACTCTGTACAAACATCAATTAATTCTATTTGCAGCAGTCTTGTGCAGCTGATAAATTCCCTTCCTGCAGATGGAAGTACTAAGGCATAAAAGTGGCAAAGAATTTTCAGTGTGCCAGGGCATTGATTCAGACAGAGGTTTGAGGCTTGATTCTTTCCTTAAGAGTGCTCTCCCACAAGCACTAGAAGGCTCTGTAAGCTCTGAAACATGTTTTTCTTACAACAGAAACTAAACTGCATGATCTCTTTTCTCTCTCCTGTGATGAAAACTCTCCCTGTGGAAGACATTCTTGGTTTCAGGCTCTTTAGCAGCTGGGCTGCAGCAGGTCCCAGCCTGTCCCTTCTGGGTCCCCGAGAAGACTTTTCTTCCTTCCCTACAAGTCTTGATGTGATGGTGTGGCACCTTCTTTCTCCCAGTAGGCAACACTCAGCCTCTCTGTCTGTGCCTTCTCCTTGCATTAATAAGCCTTTCTCACCACCTTCTGAGCTCCTATTTTCCTTGAAGAGCCCAACTTTCCAACTTGAGGTCCTGTTTGGAGCCAGAAGAAAGCCAAGAGGCAGCTTTCCCCTTCCTGTTTCCCCTCAGCCATTTATAAGAATGTGACATCTGGTGCCAAACAGGGTGCAAGCAGACATGTAACCCAGACATGATCCATCGTGTATGACCACAAAGTGACTCTTAATTCTGCTAGTCCAGCCCATCTTGGGAGGCTGAGATAAGGGAGGCTGTTCCTCAAAGAGCCCAAAAGATTTTCTTTGGTGAAAACTGCATGTTTTATTGTTGCTCATAAAAGGAGACTTTCACATGGTTTTACACTGGATTTGTTTTTTTCTGTGTGCAGCATCATTTTCCAGAATGATGGAATCATTCATGGTGACTTTTTAATTTACTGATTTAGAGAAAATCATCCCTTTCCTTCCAGAAATAAATGCTTGGTCTTCCCAAAGCACAGTTGCATTTTAATTGTGCTAAACTGGTGGTGTTAAAAGTTGCCTCATGGCTGCTTTGCCTTCTTGCTCTTCTGAATTTTTCCTATTAAAACATGAGCTGAATTTCCTTCTCAGTGGAATTACAGCCTCCTGAGGATAAAACTAGAGGCAACATGAGTTCAGTATATAATAACAGCTGCCCACTGAAAGGGCAAGGAAGTCTGGATCTTCCAAAATACAACTCTCAAACTGAGCATCAACCTGGAAAAATCCTGAGTTGATCTACAAGTGTTAAAATGGTTTAAAGAAGGCAATGATGATTTATATTTGGCACATCAGCATAATATTTAAACAATTATTTACTTTTAGAGAAGATATATTTTGGAAGCTCTTTTATTTCAGTCAAAGAATGGACCTTCCTTGTTCGTACCATTTTTGCCACAGTGCTGACAAAATGAATCTGTCAAGTACCTGATTTTCTTACAGATCACTGTTCAAGCTCCTCCCTGTGTAAGGCTTAAGCCTGGTGCTTTGCCATCCTGTGCAGGAAGCACTCTGCTTCCAGACTCTGGGAAGCTCAGCAGAGAGCAGGATTCAAACCCAGCCTTCCTAAAACAATTTCCTTCCTGTTCTGCACCTGCTATTTGACCAACTCAAAGTGACATTCAGCTACTAGCAAAGCAAAAAGTGAACACTTTAGCAATGAGGCATTTGAAATTGAAGTTGAGACTCTGGGTAGAAAAAGCTTTGATGTCTTTATAGTATTTTCATATATGTATATATTCATATATCTAGTACATGTATATATTCTCAAAATATTTGATTTTAAGAGGAAACCACTTATACGATGATTATTTTAAGAGGGTTGAGAGGTTTTCTGTAATTATGCTATGCTCACAGAAACATAGCATCCCCTTACACATCTGTTCATTACATATCTGTGTCTCTGTAGCTAATCATTTAGAAATTCATCACATGAAATATATAAACAAGGAAGTTCCATAACATTCACAGCCAATCTGAGAGGCTGGTAATGCATATTTGATTACTTCCCAAAGTCAATGTTTCTGTTAAAAGGCATTTTATTTCAATTTTTTTTTCTTCCTGTCTTGATACTAGAACTCCCCATTTATACAAGCACAAAGATTTTGAAGGTCTTTTCCAGACTAAACTATTCTTTGTTTCTAAGCTATTGATGTGTGGCTGGATGATCATGAGGTGGGTTGAAAACTGCCTGAAAGGTGGGTCCAGGGAAGGGGGGATCAGTGGCACAAATTTGAGTTGGAGGCCAGTGTACCCTGGGGGTCAACACAGGGTCCAGTCCTGCTTAGCATTTTTGTTACTGATTTGGTTGTAGAGTGTCCCCTCAGCAAGTCTGCAGGTGATAGAGAACCAGGAGGAGATGCTGATATGCCAGAGGAATGTGCTGCCATCCAGAGGGACCTGGAAGGCTGGAGAAAGGCGATGAAACCTCGTGGAGTTCAACAAGTACAAAATCCTGCACCTGGGCAGGAACAACCCCAGGCACCAGTACATGCTGCGGGCTGCCCAGCTGGAAAGCAGATTGACAGGAAAGGACATGTGGATCCTGGTGGAAACCAAGTTAAACTGGAGCCAGAAAGGTGCCCTTGCAGCAAAGAAGATTAATGGTATCCTGGCTACATTTGATAAACTATTGCCAGCAGGTTGAGAGCAGGGATCCTTCCCTTCTCCTCGACACTTGGAGCTTCTTGTACTCTATGGGTGTTAACCAAGATTCACTGATGTTCTCAGAAAAATCTCTCTTAAGCTTTGCAACTGATCTGTGATTGTGTGTTCATCTTATGTTAACTTTAAGTATTAAATGGAAGTATTCATATGTCATGAATTTAGCCATTACATAGCCCTCTTGTTTTCAAAGTCAGGAGATACTCTTCATTAGAGAATTATCCAGATTTCATAGGGTCCAAATCAGACTGTGGATGAGCCTTTCTCTACACGAACCTTACAGAAAGTCTAAACCTGCTAAACTCTTGAATTAGATCCCTCAGTTGTAGTCCTTAAATTAAAATGAATAAATCAGATAGACTTCGCTGTTTTACACTAGTGTCCTCCAGAATATGTAGATCAAATTTTTAGTTTTGTTTGCTTTTCTCACAAAGCCTATTCACCATCCCTCATTACAAGCTGGGCTGTGAAACTTTTGTCCTAATGAAAATTATTATTTAAAGTAATATATTATGCACAAATTAGGATTGGGCCCTATGAACAAAGGCATATATTTGCATTTGGATGAATGTATTTGTGCACAGCTTAATCTCCATGTGATTGTATTTGAGATTTCAGGGACAGTACCTAATGCTTTCCCTCCAGTATTGTCATAAATAAATGAACTAGGAATAAAATACTGAACTGATTTGTGCAATTGTTAAATTACTGCAGCTGATGAAAAATACATAGCCCTAGAATTCTGACAAATATCTTCAGCTCACAGCTGGCAAGGTCACAAAGCCTGAACTGAGCTGCAAAATTATGGGTATTTACCTCTCACTGAGTTAATATGGCCTAAATTCTTAAAGGAAAACTGCTTGCCTTTGGAGCCAGAATGTCAGCACAGTTCAGGGAAGGAAGACAAGCTCTTAAAGTTGATCTGAAGTGGTTTTTGGCAATGTTGTCCCTATTAACAAAACTAGCACTCAGCCAGTGTTAATTACTGCACTTCCAAGAGAAGTGCAGGAATGGAGGATGATTTGTCATAGAATGGCTTGGATTGGAACAGATCTTAAAGATCATCTAAATCCAATCTCCTGCCATGGGAAGGGACACCTTCCTCTAGACCAGATTGCTCAGACCCCCATCCAACCTGGCCTTGAACATTTCCAGGGATGGGGCAGCCACAGCTTCTCTGGGCACTTTATGCCAGGGCCTCATGCATGTTCTTTATTACACTGGGAAAACTGGATGTGCAAGAGCACATTCCAGCTGAAGGGTGGGAACTCAGAGGCAATAACTTCTCAGGCTATTCCTGTTTAATCTTCAAGAGTTGTCTACATTGTCATGAACCAGGATGTTAGGTTTGGTCATGATTGCAGGCTGAAGGATGCTGATCATATTGTATTTTTTGTCCTGACACAGCAGAGGATTTAAGTGTAAAGAACACATGGGAGGATGTCCTATTTAAACCAAGGCATGATTTAGAAACAGGGCAGCACAGCCTGAATTATCTGAGTTGCTACAGTATCCAAGACCCTGTGATCTTAAACAGATCATGTCCCCTGAGTCTATTAATTACACTGCAAATCCGCCTGATTGTGTGACTGTCTAACAGATTCAGTGTCATGGCTCTAAATTCTGTTAATTACAATTCTGCCAGATGGGTGACAGAAAAGGGAACAAACTCCAGATTTCTGTAGAAAGTCTAAAGAAAAGAAATGCCATCCTGTTTTTTATGTAGCAAATGTTAAACCAGATCCTAGGCTGTGAAAACTGACCAGCTCTCTTGCTGGTGTTGGACTGACTCATGCCCGCTGAAGATATGGCCCAGTGTTAAAAAAACAGATGATTCATGCAGTTTTTATATCAAACATTAATATGATGTTCTCTAACATGGTTTAATAGGTACCTATTGAGTGCCAAGTTTCCGTCGGTGCCTAATAAGTATACTGACTAATAATAATTAACAGATCCAATTGGAAAGCAGTAATTTTCATATATTCCCCCTGCAAGAGTTTTAACTGTTAATGAAAGTTAGATTAACAATTGCTGTAAAATGGATCTATAATCCTCAGCTTTTGGGGTTTTTTTATCCTCAGCACAGCAAAGAAATGATTATAAGAGACTCCAGTTTCCATCACAGGGGTAGCAAGAACCTCCCAGGGCTGACTTCAGCAAGGATTTTCTCAGGTAAAGCAGCCCATGGTTCTTGCTAAACAAGTGAGAAATTGTGTTGATATTTAAGTTTGCAGCCATTTTTTGTATTGTTTT